>QRDG01000046.1:933221-1138999 GCA_012064385.1 Puccinellia tenuiflora | reverse complement strand
CCGTCACCAACGGCTTGATCCGAGACACGTGGCGCAAACCCGGCTACGAACCGTTGCACACATCTCGGCGCAGCACTATAAATGACAACCGCATCGTCCCTCCGCGATCTCCACACCATTCGCCCCTAGCCCCCAACTCCATCCTCCAATCTCATCTCACTCCGAGCGATCTTCTCATCTTCTCTTCTTCTTCATTTCCATGGCATCCAGTGCTCCGATTCTCCAGTGTGCTCGACACACCGCGGCCGGTCGACTCCGCGATGGGAGGAGCTGCTTCCCACGGCCACCGCCGCCGCCACCGAGCCATCCGCCGCTACTCCTGCATCCTCACCAACTCCGGTGAGTTCTTCCGTTCGCTTCCGCCGCTTCGGGCCACGATACAGTGGCGTTAGCGAAAGCCGCAGCCGAAGCGCTGCCACAATGGCTTCTACCGCTCCACTACCGAAGCTGAAGCCGCCATCGACGATGCAAGTGTCGGTGAGGAAGAGGAAGAGGAGGAAGCCGGCAACAAAGACGCGGCCAGCAACCCGTCCCGCAACTGGGCCTGCTCGGCGTGGACGAGGTCGAGTTGAAGGGGATGGAGACCGACGGAAGCCATTTGCTCCAACATCTGAGTCGAATCCGACTTGGCGATCTGCTTGCGGCGATCCCTACCCGACTCCCATCAGAGACGAGTGGGTACTACTTTCTTCCCATGTAATCAGGGGATTCTCCTTGCCGCCGTCGGCTTTCATGATAGATCTCTTACATCACTATGGCCTCCAGCTCCACAAACATAACCCCGAACAGGCCTGCTGTACATCTCCGGCTTTGTAGCGTTGTTCGAAGGATACTTAGGCATAAAACCTAGGTTAGACTTCTTCGAACGCTGTTTCCTAGTCAAGAGGCAGACCATCAACAAAGAGCTGCTGGTGGCCGGCACAATCAGCTTCACTTGCCGCCGAGACATCGATTGGTACCCTCAAGTGCCAATCATGGATTCGGCAAAGGGATGGGTGTCTACATTCTTCTACTGGAAGGATGTTGCGACGCCAAAACCGGCTGCAGGGGCTCGCCCCTTTCACAACGAAGCCGCCACGCCGCTGCCCTCTGGAAGAAGAAGCTGTGAGGTGTAATGCCGACGGAACCATGCGCCCTCCAAGCGAGGATTGCGCAACTGACATCCAGCTCTCCTCCTTGACTGGGAGGACACCATTATTTGCTGGTGAATGAAAAGACGAATTCAGCCCCTCCAACATCGTGCTCGCCTTCTCTGCGAGTACATGGATAATTCTGATCCTACTAGGATCAACGAGAAAGACTTGGAGCAGGGCCTCTTTGAGGCTCGCTTCAACAAGCTCATCAAAGCCCGGCCTGGAGCAGGCCGGCAATATGAAGAATCATTGCCGATGTTTACGGCGACCAACCCTCCCCCAAAGGTACTTTGACTAAACAAAGTTTCAATTCTTTGAGAGATTCGGGTTTGCTTTTGTCGGACTAACATGTAATATGTCAGACTGCTGGAATCACCGACGTCCGCCCTGCTGGGAAGCCATCATCCAGCAAGGCGCCCACGCGGCCCATCTCCTTTCCTCGGCTACCGCAGAAAGCCGGAAGAGGAAGGGCCAATCGACCACCAGCGGCACTAAGCCGTCTGAGGATGATGACGCTCTTACTGGGCTAAACATCCCAGCAAAAAGTAAGTCGACTAGCTACATCTCCTCCTCCCCTTGCAGTAATGCCGGATTTGCTGAACATATTTTACTTTGTAGGCTGAAGAAAGGCGCTCCGTTTGAAAACAAAGACGGTCGCCACGAGGAAGAAAGCCTCTCCTGCCATCCCTCCATCAACTCCATCAGTTCCAAAGCCGAACCCAAGAGAAGAGAGCACTCGCACGATAGTGCCAGCTTCACCTGTTGGGAGAGCCGGGGTAACTCCCCCACACAATGGACAGAGATGACGGGGAAAGTGACTGAAACATCCTCTCCAAGGACTGAAGCTCCGGCTGATGATGCCCCAATCTTTCCCCCAATCAAAGCCGAAGCCTTTGACGAGGAAGGGCGCATCAAGCCGGAATTCATGAACCGGTTCATGAAGGCACCTCGGTTTCCCCGAAAGAAGGGAACAACCGTCCGGGACGACGAGTCGGATCACACCAAGGCCTATGACACCTTTGATGTCATAGAGATCCTTGCAGATCAGCAGAACTACTTTGTTGATAGCTTTGAGGCCGGCATGACGCTTCTGCGCGAGCACTACCAGGTAAAATATCTTACCCAGTAGCCCCCGAGCACTATGCCGGGTTAAGTTATTAAAACTAGTCGTCATAGTGATCCGAGTTAATGAGCATGCATACACTTAGCCCCCTAGCCATGAAATGTCGCCATGTAGCCACCTTAACTTGTAAACATAGCTTTAGGCTTTTAGCAATTCCTTACGCAGATCCACCGAAAAATTGGCGCTGAAACCCTCAATTCTTCGGTGTGCGAAATCAGGAGATGCGCCGGCTCAAGACTGAACTGGCGACCAAAGACGCCATCATCGAAGGGTTTGAGGCAGACCGGGTTCAATACCAAGGTACAAATGCCGAATCCTTAGCTTTGAATTCCAGGCTTGTTTTTATACTGCTGACATTTTGTCTTGCAGACGCCATCATCAAAGCCAAGGAGCTTGCCGAAAATGCCGGCATTTGTCGACCGGCTCCGCAACGAAAATATTGAGCTGAATAAGCTTAATCAATCGATGGCTGCGGAGCTGGAGACAACCAAGAAGAATCTTGCAAAAGCCGAACAACTTCTGGAATCAGAGAAGCAGAGCCATAAGGATGCCTTCAATGAAATCCAGGACCGGCTTAACAGGCGCCTTGATGAATCGCTGGCTATCGACAGCCAGCTTCTGAGTAAGTTTTAAAATAACTTAAACTCATTAGTTTCTGTCTTAGCCGAATATAATTGAACTTCGCCTTTTGCAACTCCGGCGGGTTATGGCCATGAGCTAACAGCGGAAAACCGGCTTGACCGGATTCTGGAAGTAGGGGAGCTTATCCCGAAGATTATCTCTTCGGGAAAAATCTTGCTGAGAAGTTCTTTCCCGGCAACCCCGAGCCCCCGACGAACCTTGCCAGCTTAGAAGCTGAACTGACCAAAGCGGCTTCGTTCTCCGATGAACGCCTTCGTTCCAGTGCTCATGGAGGTGCCAAGAGGGCCTTGGGCTTGATGATGGCACATTACCCGGAGGCGGAAGCGTGGTGAGTGGCATCCGGCTTCCCTCTTGAAAAGGAGGACGGCACGCCGCTAGACGACCAAGATCGCAAGAAGATCCTTCGGTCCATCTCCGGTTATGCCAGCAAGATTGCCAACATGGTCTCCTTGACCACCATCTTCAAGGAAATGCCGTGTCCGCCAACTCCTGTTCAATCAGATGAAGACACTGAGGCGGCAGAGAAATCGTCCTGAGCCGAATTTGCTCGTTGAGCCGGCTATCCTGAAAATGTAATGGGCAATATGTAAAGCCGTCCAAACAATGTATATGTCTAGAAATAACTTAGCCTTTTGCTGTACGTTAATCAGCTTTATATTTTGCAAACTTGCAATATTATGCCTCAGTTAAATCTGGCCTTGACACCTTAGCCTTTAGGCGCCGGCAAACCTATGGCGAAGCTAACTCGCTGAGCAACAGGGTATGCAATGACCAATCTGTTTAGACTCAGAACAAGTGCCGCCTTTCGGTGCCGGAACGCTTTGAAGCAACCCGGCGCAAAAAGCTAGCAGACAAACATTAATTTGGCAAAACGTTGATTTTTCATCACCTTAAGGCGGATTCAACATGAAAGAGTTTACCAACGAGAGCAACACAGGCAATTTCGGGTAAACAGACTAACAATAAGATCATAGGGAAATAAAGGATTGTACAGATTCTCGAATTCGACATGAGAGAAACCAATTTTTATTTCATGATCACATTGACATAGTTACAATAGAATTTGCTAAGTGTAAAAAGGACGTAGCTGAGCGATATTCCACGGACGTTTCGTCTCATCTAAGTCGTCATCTACATGCCTTTTTCTCTTGCGACCTTTCTTCCTGGGATCTTTCTTTGAACCCCTTAAGTCGAGGAGATAATATGACCCGTTTTTCAGAACTTTGCTGATAACGAAAGGCCCTTCCAATGGCGGGGATAATTTGTGCTGCCGGCTTTGCACAAGCCGAAGCACTAAGTCGCCTTCTCGAAAAGATCGATTCCGCACTCTATGGCTCTGATAGAGACGTAGATCTTGCTGATAGATGGCGAAGCTTTGGAGAGCTAACTCTCTTTCTTCATCGAGGATGTCTAAGCCATCTTGACGTGCTTCTTCTGCATCTTTTTCGACGTAGGCTGCGACTCGAGGCAAATCGTGGATCATGTCGGATGGGAGCACCGCTTCTGCACCATAGACGAGGAAGAAAGGGGTGAAGCCGGTTGATCTATTCATGGTAGTACGAATACTCCACAAGACCGCCGGCAATTCCTCAACCCAAGCGCCGGCTGCTCGATGCAAAGGGGTCTCAAGCCTCGGCTTAATACCTTGCAGAATAATGCCGTTAGTGCGCTCCACCTGTCCGTTGGATTGCGGGTGTGCCACCGATGCCACGTCGAGCCGGATCTTTGATCGGCTACAGAACTTCGCTAGCTCACCGACGGCAAAATTTGTGCCATTATCAGTGATAATGCTATGCGGTATGCCAAATCTAGTTGTAATCTCGACGATGAACTTTGTAGCTGTAGCTCCGTCGAGTTTCTTGATGGGCTTTGCCTCCACCCACTTCGTGAATTTGTCGACCGCCACCAGCAGGTGGGTTAAGCCTCCCCTTGCCGTCTTAAAAGGTCCCACCATGTCAAGCCCCCAGACCGCAAACGGCCAAGTGATAGGGATCGTTCGGAGCTCCTGAGCCGGCAAGTGAACCTGCTTTGCGTAGCGCTGACACCCTTCACAAGTCTTGACGATGTTGATAGCATCCTCCTTAGCCGTCAGCCAGAAGAATCCGTGCCGAAACGCCTTGGCGACTAACGCCTTTGCCGCCACGTGATGGACACATTCGCCAGAGTGGAATTTTTCCAGGATTTGCCGTCCTTCCTCTGGAGAGACGCATCTTTGGAAGATGCCGGATGTGCTCCTCTTGTAGAGTTGTCCGTCAATAATCGTGTACGCCTTTGCTCGACGCTCAATTTGACGGCTTAGCACTTCGTCGTCCTTGGGTAGTTTCTTATTAATCAAGAAATCAATGTAGGGTGTGGTCCAATCTGGGGTTACCAAGCACACCTGAACTGATTCTGCCGACAAGGGGTAATCTTCATCGCCGCCTTTGATGGACGGCTTATGAAGGTGATGGAGAAATAGGTCTGGTGGCACTGCCTTTTTCTTGGATCCTATTCTGGCCAAGGCATCAGCAGCTTCATTGTCATCTCGGGAGATATGTCGAACCTCTAAGCCAGCAAAACATCTGCCGAATTCGTCGACTGTTCTTCTGTATTCCGCCATTGTGGTACTCTTCGTGTCCCAGCATCCATCAAGTTGCTGCACAACTAGATCCGAGTCGCCATAGCAGAGAATGCGTTGTACTCCCAATTCCTTAGCCATGTGAAGACCATGAAGGAGAACCTCATACTCTCCTACATTGTTGGTGGCGTTGAAGTGGATTTGGAGGACATAACTGAGCTTATCACCCTTAGGCGATTTTAGAACTACACCATCCCCCGAGCCTTCCTTCATCTTTGAGCCATCGAAGTGCATTATCCAGTACTGAGAATCCGGCAAAGGTGTGCTTTCCATCGCCTCAGTCCAATCTGCAACAAAGTCGGCTAAGACCTGAGATTTGATGGCGGTCCTCGGCTTGTACTAGATGTCAAAAGCTGCTAACTCGATGCCCCATTTGGTGACTCGACCCGTTGCGTCGGCATTGTTGATGATTTCCCTTAATGGAGCCTTGCTGACCACCGTGATCGTGTGATCCTGGAAGTAATGCCGTAGTTTTCTGGAGGCAAAGAATACACCATAGGCTAACTTCTGGTAGTGAGGGTAGCGCTGCTTTGAATCTGAGAACACCTCGCTAATGAAATAGGCGGGGTGCTGATCCGGCCATTGCTTCCCTTCCTCCAGGTGTTCCACTACAATGACGGCACTTATGACGAAATTCGTGGCCGACAAGTAGAGGAGAAGCGGCTATTTTTCCCTTGGAGCTGCTAAGATTGGAGCATGTATCAACGTATACTTCAGCTGAGCTAGAGCTGCCTCTGCTTCCTCTGTCCAAACAAAACTGTTCGACTTTTTGAGGAGCTTATACAATGGCAACGCTTTGTCGCCCAGCCGGCTAATGAATCGGCTTACAGCCGTGGCGGAACCCGTAAGCCGTTGTATGTATTTTAGACAAGACGGCCTTTCGATGTTCTGAATCGCCTTTATCTTTTCCGGGTTAACTTCAATTCCTCTTTGGGAAACAATGAAGCCCAGAATCTTGCCTACGGGTACTCCGAAGACGCATTTTGCCGGATTAAGCTTCATCTGGTACTCCCTTAGATTTGCAAAGGTTTCCGACAGATCGGCGATAAGATCGCCACGCTTCTTCGACATGACCGCTATGTCGTCGACGTAGACGTGAACATTGCGGCCAATCTGCTTGTCCAAACACCGCTGCATACACCTTTGGTAAGTAGCACCAGCGTTCTTTAAGCCGAAAGGCATTGTGACATAGCAGTAATTGCCATATGGCGTGGTGAAGGACGTCTTGATTTGATCTGACTCCTTCATCTTAATCTGATGGTAACCCGAATAAGCGTCCATAAAACATAGCATCTCTGAGCCGGCAGTTGAATCAATGACCTGATCGATACGCGGTAAGGCGAACGGATCTTTAGGGCAAGCTTTGTTTAAGCCGGTGAAATCAATGCACATACGCAGCTCAGAGGTGTTCTTCTTTGGGACTAGCACGGGATTTGCAAATCAATTAGTGTGGACAACTTCACGAATGAATTTTGCGGCTGTGAGCCTTAGGATCTCCTTTCCAACCGCCTTGCGCTTCTCAGTTCCGAGCCGGCGGAGGCCTTGCTAGACCGGCTTTGCGTCCTTGTTGACTTTTAGGGAGTGCTCGGCAAGTTTCCTCGGGACGCCTGGCATGTCAGAAGGTGACCAGGCAAATATGTCCCGATTCTCACGGAGAAACTTGACGAGCTCGCCTTCCTATTTGTCGTCGAGACCGGCACCGATGATGGCCTCCTTTGACGGATCATCCTTTGAGAGCTTGATTTTCTTGGTGTCATCCTTTGGCTTGAAGCTTGAGTCGACCTTAGAGGACGGCTTTTCAGTCGCCGGCATCTCATCGGGACCAACTGTTTTCTTGAGATCCTCCAACTCTTCCCTGCAGATTTCTTGCTCAGCATGGACAGCATTGGAGGCCTCGCATTCCTTGGCTTTCTTGAAGTCTCCCATTACTGTGATGATGCCATTGGGTCCCGGCATTTTCAGCTTGCTGTAGATGTAGCAGGGCCGAGCCATAAACTTGGCGAAAGCCGGACGTCCAAAGATTGCATGATATGCACTTCTGAAGGGAACCACCTCAAAAGAGACGTCCTCGGTCCGAAAATTATCGGCTTCACCAAAGGTGACCTTCAGGGTAATTTGCCCCATCGAGGAGGCTTGTCGTCCCGGCACAATCCCATGAAACTTCACAGTACTGTGGGTGAGTTGTGACTCGGAAATACGCATCCTCTTCAACGTTGCGGCATAAAGTATATTGATACTGCTGCCGCCATCCATTAGCACCTTTGTCAACTTGTACTTGTCGACTATTGGGCTGACGACTAAGGCGTAGGTGCGCTTTGCAGGAACTCTATCCGGGTGATCGCTGCGATCCCATGTGATGGGTGTGTCGGACCAATCCAGATATTGAGGAACTGCTGGCACCGTAGCGTTGAGTTCTCGCCAGGCCGCCTTTTCTTTGCGTGAAGAATCCGTTGCCAAGTTGACGATGAGACTTTCGGCATGCTTAGGGAATTTGCTGCCTTTTTCTTTGGAGGCCGCATCATCCGACTCTGAAGCAGCTTCCTCCTTCTCTTTGTCGTCCTTCCTGGACTTGCGCTTGTTCCTTGACTTGCCGGCTTTGGGGTCCTTGGCGATGTCTCGATTGATGTGACATTGCTGGAGCGTGTGGGAACTTGTTCCATCTGGCCTCAGATGATGGACACAGGGGTTGTGCTTGATGTCGTCATACTTCACCGCTGGTGGCCGGGATGATTGGTTATTTGCCGGCTTCTTGCCTTGCCACTTGCCATTGCTTAAGCCACCCTTTCCAAAGGCAGCAGCGACTTCGTGAGAAGGGCCGGCTTGGTCTTCAATCTTCTTTTTCCCGGACTCGCGTCGGCGGCTTTCGGCATCCTCCCTGTTGTCATCATCGGCGGCGGCGTACTTGTTTGCACAAGCGAGTAAGCCCCCCAAAGTTTCCGACTCGTCGTTGTAGATCATGAAGCGGAAAGTCGTCCCCTTCCTCAGAGATTGCTTGAAAGCATGGATCGCCTAAGTTTCTGAGACGCCTTCGCAAGCGTTCTTGATTTCACTCCATCGTGAGATGAACTCACGGCTAGACTCGTTCTTTTGCTGCACGCACCGCTGTAAGTCGAAAATTGACTTTGGGCGCTTATATGTGCCCTGGAAGTGCTGGATAAAAACACGCTTCATGTCACCCTAGGTATGAACCGTCCTTTCCGGCAAACCTTCAATCCACATGCGTGCCGTTCCGGTTAACATCAGGGGCAAAAATCGCACTGCAGAGTCGGCACTGCCTTGATATATGTCGCAGGCGCTGACGTAGTCTGAGAGCCAGGTCTCAGGATTAGCCGTACCACTGTACTTCTCAACCATCTTTGTTACGTTCGACAAAGTGGGAGGTAGAATTTGCTCTCTGATTGTTCTGCCAAAACACTTGGGGCCGAGGTATTGGGCATCTCTGGCCGACTTCCTCTCCTCGATTAGGCTTCGAACATCATTGGCTGATGGCGGTTTAGCAACCGACTTTTCCTGTCTTGGTTCTTCCCTGTGACGGCTTTGGCTCGCCCGACTCGCGTTACGTGGAGGGCTTGGAGTCCTTTGCCGTCGTGGAGGGGGTATGTATTTGGGAGGGTTATATCCCTCTTTGCGCGGTGGAGGCGGCGGTGGAGGTGGCATATGACCTCTGTTATCCTCCCTTCGGGGTTGATTTTCCCCTTCACGCCGTCGCTCCTGACGGGGTGGTGCCGCCTTTTCCTTGCAAGGGTCCTCCTTTCGCTCTCGGCTCCGATGTCTTTCCCGACCAGCTTCACGATGGCGTGAAGAACCTGTCCGAGATTCCGCACCTCTAGGCTGCTTGTCCCTCGGGTCCTTGCTGCCTTTGTTGTGACTGCTTGAGCCGGCCGGGTCATCGCCTGGGTCGGCAGGGGCAGCAGCCATTGGCTTGTTGGCTGTTGACTTGCAAAGGCGAGAATCATCAACAAGCCGTCCTGTTTTGACTTGCGAATCGTTTTGCTGCTGCTGTGCAACCTCCAGTAGATAAGCCGAATACTTAAGCCGAGCGTCACGATCCAACGATTTGTCGAACATGACCTCTTAGGCAGCCTCCATGTTTTTGGCTGGGGTATTGAAGTAACACAGATTTGTCATCGGGTCACATCGGTGGTGGTACTTCCTCCAGACTGAATCTACATGATCGGCTTCCCACTTGCTACGGAAATCCAACCTCTTATGCAGGTTCTTATCACGAGCCGGACGGAAAACATCGGCAGCCCCCTTTTCTCTCTGCTTTCGGATGAACTCCGTTTCCTTGTTTGTGAGCTCAACTTCACGCTCTACTATCTGGGCGGCTTGCTCCTCAAGTAGGGCGCAGCGCCTGTCAATGTCGTCCAGCGATGCGTTCGGAGGGAGTGGCGTTAACAGTTGCTTGTAGCTCGCCATCTTTCTTTCGTGCTCCCTCTCCGCCGCCTCGCCGGTCCTAGCATCAATGTCGTCTCCTCCAGCCGGCACTCTATCTGTCCCCTTTAATGGAGCCAGTGGCGGCACAAAATCCACCTTGAGATTTCCGGCTTGCGGAGTTTTTTCTTCGCCATTGGAGGCTTTCGAGGTGTTGGGGTCGTCATTAGGATCCGAGACGTTTCCCATCAAGACCTCGGCAGGGCGTCCTAAGCAGGATGCAACTTTCCGACTAAAATCGTCAGATTCTCCTTCAGATTCGAGGTCCTGCTCCATATGGGCGGTGTCCCCTAATCCGGCTTCTGAATCAATCCCAGACTGCAGTGCAGGGAGGATAGACTCAGGTTCAGTCATCGACTCGTGTGAGCCGGATTCTCCTACAACGCCGACGAAGTGGAATTCTGGCGCCGCCCTGTTGGAACTTGCGTCATCTTCAGAGTCTTCGTCGTCAGCGTCGAAAGCCAGATCCAGATCGGCTATCTCGTCAGAATCCAGATCCGAATCCTCGTCGAGGTTGCCTGGGTGGGTGGTGGGCAAGCTCGAGGTGAAGCCGAGATCGTCCAAGGCCTGGGCAGTGAAGCCGACGAAGATGTCGAAGCCGCCGATGGAGACCGTGGACTAGCCGGCGGGATCCTCCTTTGCAGGTGTCCAGAGGCCGTCGTTGAAGACGTGGCTGGCTCCTGACTCGTGGAAGTAGCTTACCATGCCGACCGCAATGGTGTCGCCGACTCCGCCTGCAGCTCCTGGACGGATCGAAACCCCGGACATCTCCTGCCCCACGGTGGGCGCCAACTGTCGTGGTATTGTTAAATCTAGCCGCGGCAGGGGTGCCATCGAGCTAGGTAGAGAGAGGGGTTTTGGAGACGTGGGGTGATCCGGCGACATAGAGGCGAGTTTACCCAGCTTCGGATCTCACGTCGGTGGCGAGATCCTACGTGCTGCTATAATTCACTATAAGGCAATATCGCCGAGTTACAGTGGATTGAGGTTGAGATCGTACGTGTCCTAAGGCATCCCAGGGTCCGGCTTATAAAGGCGTCCAGACCCTGGGCTTACAGGAGGAAACCTAACCAACTAAGAACAGAGTCTTACTCCAACCCGGCTTGGGCCTTGCCTTGTGGGCTAAGTCTTCTGCAATGCGGGCTGGCTTCTAGAGTCTTCCCTTAGCCAGATGGGCCTCCCGTGCTTCAGCATACTGGGCCGCCCGGTAAGCCGGATTCGGCTTACCACCACTTTGGGCCACCCTGGTCTGCTGGCTTTTAGTCTTCTCTGTGAGGACACCTGTTCGGCATAACCCCAACAACAGAAAAACAAATAAAAAGAAATTTGATGACGTCATGCTGACATCATCGTCTTCAATCTCTCCCGTGGCAGTTTCTGCCCGTCGATTTTCCCCCTTGATTGCGGCCGAATGAAGCCACCATTCATCTCCCCGAGCCCTCCCCCTTAAAGCCCTCTCACCCCTCTCAAATTTCCCTTTCCGCCCGCTCCGTTTCATGCCCCCAGGCCGTCTAATTAGCTCGCCGGAGATCCCACTGCCGCCGCCGTTCGTCGCAATTTTCCGGTGAGTGGAGGCCACCTAGAGCCTCCTTTTGTGCGCCAATATTTTTCCCTCGTCCCTGCGCACTTTCCTGACTCATGGATCGATTTTCCCCGCAGCCAAATCGTCAAGAACATGGTCGACCCAAGGTCGCCAGTGCCGCTTTGCTCCGGTCGCCTCCAGCGCCTGCTCTAGGATGCCATCGATCTCGCCGTCGTCACCATCCTCTCCGCCTCGTCGATCCGCACTCGTGTCCACCTCCAGCGCATCCCGGGGACCACCCCGTCGTCGAAACCGTCCTCGGCCGATGTCGCGCCGCCGTCCTCCTCTCGTCTCCGGCAAACTAGCGCCGCCCGGTGAGGGCCCTTCTCTCCTAGCCACCTGATCCTGATCCAACGACTCAAAATAGATCGAGCCAACTGCAGCCACGGCTTAAGCCGAGCCAAGCCCAAGCCGAGCCAAGCCCAAGCCGAGCCGCAGCTCAAGCCGAATCCAGCCAATCCGATGCAGCCACGTGGCCAGCCATTTTCTGGGATTTTCCCGAATAGGTTTAAAATGGCCTTTTTGCAGAAAAGACCCTATACCTTCAAACCTTCATAACTTTTAAACCCTCTGGCCAAATTTTGCAAACTTTATATTTTTTAAAATCTCTGGACTTGTAGACTCTTTTGGAACTGTTAGTTTTCAGCATAAAAAATTCAAATTTATTCAAATTTCAAATGAGTCATTTGAGTAAATTTGACATAGTTTTAAATCTATAAGTCCAAATTTTGCAAATAAAATATTTCTGGAAACCTTGGAACATGCATGACATGATCCCACTGTTATAATTAATTTTTGATAGTTTTAAAAAGATTTCTTAATCAGAGACTCAAATTGGAGTATTTCTGATATAGTTTAATTTCTATAAATCCTTTTAAATTGTTTTCTTTTAGAAAACTTCTTAAAATACTTGTCTCTGTCCAGAGAGACCAAGACCAAGCCCATAATACTCTTTTTGAAACATAAACATTGAAAGTGTGCCAAAGGCCATTTAAATGTTAATGTTTTGCAAACTATAGTTTCAAACTGTTTTAAAACTCTTTTGACCAATCCCTACAACCTTTGAAACAACCCTTCAACCTATTCAAATTTGATTTCAGACCAACCCCTGACCCAAATGGCAAACCCCAAATCTAATGCATTGATTCTTTTTGCATATGGGATCATGTATTGAAACTTGGACCACCAACCTAGATATGTTTGTTTCTATCCATGTTTGTTGTTATGTTTGTTTCTTTGGATTGTTGTATTGTTGCTTATTGCCATATGTTTGTATTGTATAGATTGAACGGAGAGCTATGAGCTACGTTGAAAAAGAGTGTGTGAGCAATGACAAGTTCCAAAAGGCAAGTGCATACACCCTTTCATGAAAGACCTACTATTTTATTATATATGCATTGTAGACTATTTCAGTAGTATGCATGATAGGTGTACTACTATATTGCTATGCAGACCTGTTTAGTATACCTCCCTTTATTCCCGTTGATTTAGGAACCCATTCACTTGGTAGAAGTTAGAACTGCAATGCTGAAATGTTTTATTGTAGTGCGAAAGGATAAAAACTCTACTAAGTTAATGAACTACCTGGGTGGCAATTGGTTTTGCTCTATTGGTGGTTTAAAGTTGAGTGGCTGCTCAGGCCCAGTTCTGCGGGTACCTGAGTACGTGCACTTGTGAACGGCCACCCAGGAACAAAGAGATTTAAGTCGCTCCAAATTTAGATTGCTTCCAGTGCAGCCACTTGTTATTATGGCTCTGCCTTGACTAAGTAAGTTCTAGGAACCTGATTCCGACAGTTCTCAGCGGATGAATGTCTTGTATGGGTCTGTCTGACGAACAGGGGACTGTTTCCCAAAGGTCTTGTCTTCATCTTCACCTTTCCTTTTCACTTCAAGAAGGTCAAGGACAGAATGGGTTGATGAAGTCTCGTGCTGAAAGTGCACAACCTCTCGAGAGTGTAAAACTATGATCATAGCCGTGTCCCCGGTTACGGACAATTCTGAGCAGCTGGACAAGGATGTCGATGGAAAATCTCCTCATTCCAATTTCATAAATAAAATTTGATGGGTGAACAAGAGTAGAAGAGACACTGGTTTTCATGCCGGTTCGTCTCATAGAAAGTTGGGAAATGAAAAAGCTTTATGAAAAGTAGGACAAAATTTGCTTTATGCAATAGCCTCTAACTCCACCAGCCAAACATGCATATAGATTTAGACTTGCCATTTTATATTCCACCAAAGTATCACTTGCCGGCCTGTCACAAGGTATTGACCCAAATTCCCTGGGCTGCAACGTTAATGTTGCAGGTTTTTACGATGACGCGTGAGGACGCCTACCTTTCGAGCTTGCAACCAACATGTATGCCAGTGGCACATGAAGATGATGAAGCTCTCTGTGCTACTTATGTTTCCGCTGCCAAACTTTGCATTCAAGCTAGCCTTTGGCTATGCAATTTGTACGGAATATTTTATTTATGGATCTCGTGATGTAATAATTATTTGACATTGATGCATGGTATTATATCTATTTTTGAATTGCTATCCATACTCGATCCAGGGAATAGCATATTTCACAGAATGTCATTGCTTTTATAAGCAAGGGCGTTACAGATGGTATCAGAGCGTAATGTTGCCTGTAGGCTCGAAAACCTTAGGTTTGGATTAGAAATAAGAATGACCATAGGAACAAAAGTTATTTTCTTCTTGTCCAAATCTTTCCTAATAACTTCTTGTAACTTCCTCACCTAATTACTTTCTAAGTTATCTTATCTTATTTATAGATGACCATAACTCAGAAATTTTTCTGAAGACGTTGAAGATCAACATGACAAGTATGAGAAGCCATCAAGTGCCTTGATAGAAGACTTCAATTTAGACTTCACAACACCAGAAGTACCTCAACAAGCTCAAAGAAATAGAAGAGAATGCTGAAGCACTGAAGGAAGAGATAGAATAGACCACCATTTTATTAGAACAACGTTATCGTAATATTGTATTGACTTACCAAATTGTGGTATGGCAGTACAATCGTGTTTATTTTGAAAAACCCAAGTTGTGTTTGTTTGTTATCCAAACTATAATTTCGAAAATTAAGTAGGAGGAGTTGTTTTTATCTCTATTGGTTGTTTTACTGTTGATTGATGCTTGCCAGATGTTGCTTGTAAGATGATTTGTCTTGATCTGCTGTGTATGGGTATTAATGCTTCCCTTAGTATCTCTCTATCTCTACTCATCCTTTCTAAACTAAACAGATGTCCCAGCCAAATCCCAACAACCCGGTGATGCCTACACTACAAGAGTTACTAGATGTACAGAATCAACTGAATCAGCCGATGACCCAAAACCTAGAAAACAACAAGAACATTCCACCAACTCCACCATCTCCGGTGGATATGTTGATCAGATTCTTAAAGCTTCGACCGGAAAAGTTCTCAAGAGCTGTAGAACCTATTTTGGCCGACGATTGGCTACGATCAGTGAATAAGGATTTGGTGACCATCGGATGCACAGATGCCGAGAAGGTTAGATTCGCGGCACACCTACTAGAAGGACCTGCAGCAGACTGGTGGCACAGCTACCAGATCACTTACCCCATTGAAGAGATGACATGGGATTTATTTCAAAAAGGATTCCGTACTGCACATGTTTCATCAGGAGTGATGAAGCTGAAGAGGGAAGAATTTCTCGATCTTCGACAAGACGACCGAAACATAATAGAATACATGAATGAGTTCAATAATCTGTCGCGCTACGCACCAGATGATGTTGATACAGATACTAAGTGGAAAGAAAGGTTTCTAAATGGTCTGAATGACGAACTATCCATTCTATTGACAGTTGCATATACCCCAAACTACCAGTCACTGGTTGACCAAGCGATAACCTTGGAGAGCAAACTGAAGCAAGTTGCGAACAAGAAGCGAAAGCATAATGTGGAAGAGCATCACTCAGAATCACAGCAGGAATTGCACACTTCAGATGATGAACGTAATCATTTTGAGTTCAACTATCATGGAGACAATAACCACCATTGTCATAATATTCATAGACACGACTTTCATGGAGAAATTGATCACCACATCAACCATGGACACCACAGCCCCGTCCATACTGAAGAGGTTTATGACCTCGGAAATGAGCACCTTATGGGAGAAAATAGTAGTCAGAACACCCACCCCAAACCAACAGGAAAGACCTCAGCCAGGTGGAGTGTTTCAAATGCCAGAAAATGGGACACTATTCCCGAAGCTGTCCGGAAAAGAAGTTTAGTAATGCAACCAAGCCAACTCAATTCCGAAAGGGACATGTGTTTTCTATAAACATTGAGAGAGTTCTCAAGAAACCAAACCCTGTTATTGAAGGATTGTTGATCAACTCCTATTCTGCACTAGTACTCTTTGATACTGAGGCTACACATTCTTTCGTATCAAAACACTTTGTGAATAAAAATAAGATACACTGTCGAAGACTTAGAAGACCCATCAGGGTAAGCTCTACAGAAGGGAAGCGGCCAGCAAGCACCGTATGCCAAAACGTGACCTTGGAAATTGAGGAACACAATTTTCCCAGCGAGTTGTTTGTGCTAGACATGCAAAGCTTGGATATAATCATAGGTAAGGACTGGATGTACAGGTATGATGGTCAGGTAGATCATGCCAGTAAAGCTGTCACGCTCACTACACCAGAAAAGAAGTGGATCAGATATCAGTGTAAGTCAAGAAACGAAGAAACCAACTGGGACTTCACGAGGTGTTTAGCCAAGAATAAGAACAAGAGCCAAGGAGAATGTTTTGGATATTTTAGTAAATATCACTATTTATTTGTAAGTGGGAGAGTATGTTTTATGATGCTTGAGTGGTGTAATGCCGATGTAATAACCATATTATATCAGAATGAATGAAAATAGTATCGACTATCTTATGCCAAACTTAAATGAAGCAATGGCTATTGTTGTGAAGCCTGCTCGTCATATCAGGGATGAAGACCTGACACTGATATGGACAAGTAAAGACGACATGGAAAGCGTGTTTCCCAAGGAGAGGGATCACCAAAGAAGCAATAGCTTGTGAGCTAGCGTATGTAGTAGTTTTCGTAACCCCATAGTTTGAAGGATCGATAGTTTAGTTCAGGTTGTCTTATAGACTGGAAACATTCTGTTAGACATGTGAGATCGACCAAGTGTTAGCTTACGAGATTCTCCAAACCAAGTACAAGGTAATGATATGAGTGCGATGTGGAGTAGCTACCATGACGACTACTCATTTCATTCGCCTTGCTATGAGGAATGGTAAATCTGAGTGACATACCTATAAGAGAGACGACGTGGATAAGCCTGAACCAACGGAATATTACAACCCTATGTGAGGCAAATGTTGCCGAAAACGTAAGATATCCGGGGAGGATAAACCACAGCTTTTGTGAAGAAGAAGAGATCCAGCAATGAAAGTTTTGGCCTACCATGAGAGTTCCGTTAGAATTGACGCTTAGTTTGCACTGAAGGGTGCCAACCTAGAGAAGAAAGATCGCCTAAGACATCACGTGGATGGAGGGCGTAATATTTCAAGACATCTTGAAAAGACACCCACCTATCGGAAGTGAAGCTTACGCTTTATGGATTTCAGAGTATCAACCAAGGATGAAAAGAATCACCAAATGCTTAAGAAGGACTGATACATGCTATATATATATATATGGAATAAGGGTGTTGAATCAAAACTTAAACAGTCGAAGATAAAAGTTGACCCAACAAGGATTCAGGAATCGCCCTATGTGTGCTCTGGTAGAAGTCAAGAATTCAAGATTGCCGACAAAAGTTTTTTTTAAGGGTGGTAGCCCACCCAGTTGTCTAAAACCCTGAGATCCGAACCCATCCTTCTTTCTAGCCTATCCGAATCTCGGGGACGAGATTCCTTTTAAGGGTGGTAGGTTTGTAACATCCCAAATTTTGGAATGTTGTAAAAATCACAAAAATTTAAAACTTTTATTAATAATTAAATAAAGTCTCCAAAAATCAAGAAAAGCTTTTACAGAAGATTGTTTTGACATCTTCAAAGTTATATTTCAAATTAAATATTCCTTTATCTTCAAATCTCAACTTTAAAGTCTTGGAAATAAAATATTTAAATGGGGTTTTCAAATAGTATTTTCCCCTTGGTTTATTGCTTTAAAATAAATAATATGGGGATAATATAAACCCTAAATCATTTGTGAAAATGATTTGAATACTTTCCAAGCTTTGTTTTATAAAATGATTTATTTTTAAATATGAATATGAGTAATCATTCTGAATGATATTACTCATATTATGTCTCTGGTTTTTATTTAAATAATTTTTGGGTTATTTATAAACACTTACTTTGATTTTCCCAAATTAGCCATATAAAGCAAATTTGACCAAAAGGGTATTTTGGTAATTTTTTTGACCAAAAATAGTTCCTAAATGTCTATTTTGACTATTTGGAATTTTACAAATTTTTACAAATTTATTTGACTTGATTTGGAGGCCTAAATCAAAAGTTATAAAAGAAAACAGAAAAACAAATAAAAAGAAATTTGATGACGTCATGCTGACGTCATTGTCTTCAATCTCTCCCGTGGCAGTTTCTGCCCGTCGATTTTCCCCCTTGATTGCGGCCGAATGAAGACACCATTCATCTCCCCGAGCACTCCCCCTTAAAGCCCTCTCACCCCTCTCAAATTTCCCTTTCCGCCCGCTCCGTTTCGTGCCCCCAGGCCGTCTAATTAGCTCGCCGGAGATCCCACTGCTGCCGCCGTTCGTCGCAATTTTCCGGTTAGTGGAGGCCACCTAGAGCCTCCTTTTGTGCGCCAATATTTTTCCCTCGTCCCTGCGCACTTTCATGACTCATGGATCGATTTTCCCCGCAGCCAAATCATCAAGAACATGGTCGACCCGAGGTCGCCAGTGCCGCTTTGCTCCGGTCGCCTCCAGCGCCTGCTCTAGGATGCCATCGATCTCGCCGTCGTCACCATCCTCTCCGCCTCGTCGATCCGCACTCGTGTCCACCTCCAGCGCATCCCGAGGACCACCCCGTCATCGAAACCGTCCTCGGCCGACGTCGCGCCGCCGTCCTCCTCTCGTCTCCGGCAAACTAGCGCCGCCCGGTGAGGGCCCTTCTCTCCCAGCCACCCGATCCTGATCCAACGACTCAAAATAGATCGAGCCAACTGCAGCCGAGCCAAGCCAAGCCGAGCCGCAGCTCAAGCCGAATCCAGCCAATCCGATGCAGCCACAGTGGCCAGCCATTTTCTGGGATTTTCCCGAATAGGTTTAAAATGGCCTTTTTGCGGAAAAGACCCTATACCTTCAAACCTTCATAACTTTTAAACCCTCTGGCCAAATTTTGCAAACTGTATATTTTTGAAAATCTCTGGACTTGTAGACTCTTTTGGCACTGTTAGTTTTCAGCATAACAAATTCAAATTTATTCAAATTTCAAATGAGTCATTTGAGTAAATTTGACATAGTTTTAAATCTATAAGTCCAAATTTTGCAAATAAAATATTTCTGGAAACATTGGAACATGCATGACATGATCCCACTGTTATAATTAATTTTTGATAGTCTTAAAAAGATTTCTTAATCAGAGACTCAAATTGGAGTATTTCTGATATAGTTTAATTTCTATAAATCCTTTTAAATTGTTTCTTTTAGAAAACTTCTTAAAATACTTGTCTCTGTCCAGAGAGACCAAGACCAAGCCCATAATACTCTTTTTGAAACATAAACATTGAAAGTGTGCCAAAGGCCATTTAAATGTTAATGTTTTGCAAACTATAGTTTCAAACTGTTTTAAAACTCTTTTGACCAACTCCCTTGTGTGATCACTTTGATCAAGACCAATCCCTACAACCTTTGAAACAACCCTTCAACCTATTCAAATTTGATTTCAGACCAACCCCTGACCCAAATGGCAAACCCCAAACCTAAAGCATTGATTCTTTTTGCATATGGGATCATGTATTGAAACTTGGACCACCAACCTAGATATGTTTGTTTCTATCCGTGTTTGTTGTTATGTTTGTTTCTTTGGATTGTTGTATTGTTGCTTATTGCCATATGTTTGTATTCTATAGATTGAACGGAGAGCTATGAGCTACGTTGAAAAAGAGTGTGTGAGCAACGACAAGTTCCAAAAGGCAAGTGCATACACCCTTTCATGAAAGACTACTATTTTATTATATATGCATTGTAGACTATTTCAGTAGTATGCATGATAGGTGTACTACTATATTGCTATGCAGACCTGTTTAGTATACCTCCCTTTATTCCTGTTGATTTAGGAACCCATTCACTTGGTAGAAGTTAGAACTGCAATGCTGAAATGTTTTATTGTAGTGCGAAAGGATAAAAACTCTACTAAGTTAATGAACTACCTGGGTGGCAATTGGTTTTGCTCTATTGGTGGTTTAAAGTTGAGTGGCTGCTCAGGCCCAGTTCTGCGGGTACCTGAGTACGTGCACTTGTGAACGGCCACCCAGGAACAAAGAGATTTAAGTCGCTCAAAATTTAGATTGCCTCCAGTGCAGCCACTTGGTATTATGGCTCTGCCTTGACTAAGTAAGTTCTAGGAACCTGATTCCGACAGTTCTTAGCAGATGAATGTCTTGTATGTGTCTGTCTGACGAACAGGGGACTGTTTCCCAAAGGTCTCGTCTTCATCTTCACCTTTCCTTTTCACTTCAAGAAGGTCAAGGACAGAATGGGTTGATGAAGTCTCGTGGTGAAAGTGCACAACCTCTCGAGAGTGTAAAACTATGATCATAGCCGTGTCCCCGGTTACGGACAATTCTGAGCAGCTGGACAAGGATGTCGATGGAAAATCTCCTCATTCCAATTTCATAAATAAAATTTGATGGGTGAACAAGAGTAGAAGAGACACTGGTTTTCATGCCGGTTCGTCTCATAGAAAGTTGGGAAATGAAAAAGCTTTACGAAAAGTAGGACAAAATTGGCTTTATGCAATAGCCTCTAACTCCACCAGCCAAACATGCATATGGATTTAGACTTGCCATTTTATATTCCACCAAAGTATCACTTGCCGGCCTGTCACAAGGTATTGACCCAAATTCCCTGGGCTGCAACGTTAATGTTGCAGGTTTTTACGATGACGCGTGAGGACGCCTACCTTTCGAGCTTGCAACCAACATGTATGCCAGTGGCACATGAAGATGATGAAGCTCTCTGTGCTACTTATGTTTCCGCTGCCAAACTTTGCATTCAAGCTAGCCTTTGGCTATGCAATTTGTACGGAATATTTTATTTATGGATCTCGCGATGTAATAATTATTTGACATTGATGCATGGTATTACATCTATTTGTGAATTGCTATCCATACTCGATCCAGGGAATAGCATATTTCACAGAATGTCATTGCTTTTATAAGCAAGGGCGTTACACCATGGCCCCCGGTCCATCTGTTTGCATTGTTTACAACCTCATTTACTTGCTTTTAATCACCATTACTCCTCTGGTCACTTTTCATATTTCATCTATTTCATCATACAATTAACCGCTTTGTTTTCTGCGAGACCGAAAAGATTGACAACCTTTCCACCGTTGGGGGCAAAGTATTTTGGTTGAGTGTGTGCAGGTCCACGTCTGTTGAAGGTCAAGCACCATAGATCTTCAACATTCACCTCGTTGTTGATTTCAAAGTCCTACTGGTTCGATAAACCTTGGTTCGTTATACGAGGGAAAACTGCTACTAGCTGCAATTCCGCCTTCGCTTGGGGCTCCACCCAACTTATTTTAATACAGCAGCAGGGGGATCCTCTGATAAATACAAACAAGACTTTAAAAAATATATTTTAATAGCCTCTCCACTGGTTCTGAAGATTATTTCGGCATCAATGTGCTTTTGGAATCTATTTTGGTTCAGGCATTTGCTGATATAATCTCAGTAAAGAAGGAGCCATGTTCATTATTACCGTACCGGCTGTGAAAATTAGGTCCAAAAAAATCGTGGGTGTGGTTTATAACATTGGTAAAGAAAACTGATCCTCCCTCATTCTCCCTCAGATCTTTCTTCAGTGAAAAGCTAAGTTATGCAAGGAAGAAATGGAGTACATATCAGCAAGTTCCACAAATGGTTAGAGACACGCCGAGAGGGATCGTGGCGGCGACACAAGTGCCCCGTTGGCTTCCCCGACCGTTGCAGTAACTACCCACTAGGAACTTATTTTCAACTAAGGAGAATTCATGACACATTAGCATTGTTGACTTAGGTTGTTTACTTCAGAAAAGTATGGCTCCACGCTTTACTAACACATCTCCACTAATCAGCTCTAACACCATTAACAACACATTTTAACCATTAGTTATTTTAATGTCTCAAAACAATTGAAAAGTATCAAATTATCCACATAGTGATCTACAAGACTATGCAGGATTTTTCTACTTCATACCACTACCACATGCATAGCATTTTACCGATCTAACACATTAACCAAGCAACCAAAACAACTCTCTAATAAATATAAGTGAAGAACAAAAGAGGTTAATAACAACTACTAGCAGCTCTAAATAAGATAAAAGCTAAAAGCGAGAGCTTACTAGCAAACAAATAGTAGCTAAGAATACTCAACAAAATATAAGCGAAGCACAGGAGTATTCAAATGAAAAAGCGGAGCGTGTCTCTCTCCCACACAAATAAAGCAAGGATCAAACAAGCATATGACCAGAAAAATAACAAACAAAACTGAAAGTAAAAAGACGCTCCAAGTATAGCACATAATATGCAAAGTGATAAAAACTTAGTTCAACGAAGACGACCTCATGATAGTCGATGAAGAAGAGGGGATGCCTTGGGCATCCCCAAGCTTTGACGCTTGATAGTTCTTGATATTCAGAGGGGGCGCCATGGGGGCATCCCCAAGCTTGAGCTCTGATCCATCGTCAATTTTTTTCATTATCCTCTCCTTTGGAACTTAAAAACTCCCTGCACATAAAACTTCTCATAAACTGATTAGAGGGTTAGTGCTCATAAATTAAATTGCACATGTGTTCAACTCAAGACAAATTGCGAACAACTTTATTAGGCATTAGATACTGTTCACTAAGTCTCAGTGTGGCACTCCACCTCTAGAGTATTACATTTAATGATAGTAAAGAGAAGAATGCAAACTAAAAGCAGAATCTGTCAAAATCTGAATAGTCTATAAAGATCGAATTTTTCGAGGAACTTATGTAGCTCAAATCATAAAACTCAAAACTAACGAAAGATAGATAACTGTATCAGGCTTGCTGTCTAAAAATTTCAGAAAAAAGATAAAATACAGAGATTTTTTGGATTTTCAAACAGTGAAGAACAGAAATCTGTTTCCGGCAGCAAAACAACACCTCGCACTTTCAATGCATTAGAGGCTAAACTTGGCACAAAAAACCAAAAGAAAAAGATACAATGAAGTTGCTACAGAGGAAACAACTTCAAGACTCAAGAAAAGTAAAAAGCAAACTGAAAGTAAAAAGATGGGTTGCCTCCCAACAAGCGCTTTTCTTTAACGCCTTTTAGCTAGGCGCAATGCCAAATATCAAGTTTTTTCGAAATCCATTGCAACTTTTCCTTCAATAAGAACTTATTTCTCTTTAAGAGGAAAGGAAAACCTGCCCGTAATAGGAAAACAAAAGCGTATGCGGCCCTTTTTAACATCAATAAAAGCTCCCACGGAACGAAGAAAAGATCTTCCAAGCACAATATTAGCTTGAGCTTTTGACTCCAAAACCAAGAAATCAACCAAAGTAGTCTTATTTTTAAAAGTGACAAGGAATTCATTAACTCTTTTATAGATTTTTGAAGAGCTACCATCAGAATGAGAATGACAAAGAGGATAATCAAATAAGTCTCCAAAATTCATAGTATCGAAAACCATTCTAGGCATGGTTGACATCATAGAACCAATATCACAATAAGCAAGGAACCTTTTATCTTTTATTTCAATAGGAATATAAGGTTCCCAATCTCCATCTATTTCAAGTGTTTGATAATTTTTAGAATTCTCCTCTATTCCATTAAAATTTAGATCACACAAAATATTTTCTATTTTATCCAATCTATCAAGTATTCCATCAGTTTTCTCATTCATGGGAAAAACAACCAAACCATTTATAATTCTAAGAGATTCAGATTAATCAGTTTCAAGAAAGTCTCCTCCAGTAATAACGTCCAAGGCATGCTTACATGCATCGGATAATCCATAGTAAAAGCATCTTAGTAAAACACACATAGCAAGCATGGGTTGAATCTTTTGATGTAATTCTAAAATTCTATCCCAAGCATTTTTAAAACTTTCTCCACCCTTTTGTTTGAAGGTGAAGAATTCTGCCAAGAGAGTCATATCAAGAGTGGTAAAGCTAGACACTATGATAAAGCAAAATAACAAGACAGGAATAAAGTCTACACTAATTTTTTTGAGTTTTAAAATTTTGCAACAAGAAAAATAAGCTAACGAGAAATAAAACAAGCAAGACAAAAACAAAGTAAAGTGATTGACAGTGTGAGACTCCCCTTGCTGTAGATCCAAGATCCCCGGCAACGGCGCCAGAAAAGAGCTTGATTGCTACAGATGAAGAGTTGGGTGGTGCCCCAAGCGAAGGTGGAGATGTAGCAAGAAGTAGTTTTCCCTCGATATCGAACCGAGGTTTATCGAACCAGTAGGACCTTGAAATCAACAACAAAGTTAATGTTGAAGATCTCTGGCGCTTAATCTTCAACAGACATGGACCTGCACACACTCAACCAAAATACTTTGCCCCCAACAGACATGGACCTGCACACACTCAACCAAAATACTTTGCCCCCACTTCAACAGACATGGACCTGCGCTTAATTGGCCAAAGTAACTACGCACATCGGAGAGCATGCAAAAACATAAATCACAATATAAGAATCATGCACAATCTAATCATAACTTTATAATCCATCGGATCCCAGCAAACACATCACATAGCATTACAATAAACGATCTTGATCGTGTTAGACAGCTCACAAGATCATAAGACATGAAGCACAAGAGAGAGAGAGACTACCATCTAGCTACTGCTATGGACCCAAGGTCCAAGGTGGGACTACTCACAAATCATCCCAGATGAAGGCATGGCGATGAAGAGCCCTCCGGGATCGATCTCCCCTCCGGTAGGGTGCCGGGATTTGCTTCAGGATCACCCCCGAATTAGGGTTTGAGGTGACGGGGCCTCGAGATGACTTTTCTAGAAAATAATGGCTGCCCCATCGTTTTTAGGTTAATTGGGATTTTATAGGCGTCGGAGGGGGCCGAGGCGGTGCCCAGGGGCAGGGGCGGGCCCCACCCGCAGGTCCAGGGGGGCCGCGGCAGGGGGGCGCCTGTGCCCTGTGGGTGGCCCCTCAGGCTCCCCTTTGGTCTTCGGGTGTCTTATTTTGCATAAAAAATCTCCGTAAATTTTCGTCCAATTCCGAGAATATTTCCAGAAGTGATTTTCTGAAATACAAAAACAGCAAAAACAGGGAACTGGTACTGGGCATCTTGTCAATAGGTTAGTCCAACAAAATGCATAAAAATGATGTGATATGATAATAGAAACATGTGACAACATCACAAAATTATCATGGATCACTCAAAAATTATAGATACGTTTGACACGCATTAGTGGTAGGGTTTTATATTTGGCACAGAGTGACGCGGTCACTTTTCCATTTCGAGCCCTGAGACAAGAGAAACATCTCGATGCCAATGTTGGCATGAGTTCTGGCGTGGTCACCGCCGGCATGACCATGCCAGGCGGCGCCGCCACTTCATGGTCGTCGCCGTTTTCGCTTCCCCGCACCCGAAACCTGTCCTGGAGGACGCTCTCTTCTCGCTCGACCTCCCCGTGCCCGCACTCGCCAGCTCACCCCTGCTACAGCCCTGCCGAGTAGCTAGCCGACATGTCGCACGCACAGCTCACCGCGGGACCGCTCTGTCAGCAGCGCCTCTCGCTCTGAACCATCCCCATCTCTCCACAGTGGCCGCATACGACACCCGTGAAGCTCGTCGATCCGCTACAGCACCGGGACACCTCACCGCCACCTTGCCGTGCTTATCATGGCGCCCCCCCCAAACCCCTATAAAAGCCACCCCGGCCTCTTTCTAAGCCCCGGACCACTCTTTCCTCTTCCCCCCTGGAGCCCCTCTGCACTTTTAGCTGCGGAATGGTGGAGCCCTGCTCCGATTCGGCCGAGGTCATCGACGTCGGTTCATCAACCATGGCGATCTCGAGACCGAGCCGTTCTTCAATTAAAACCGTTGAGGAGTTCCCCTTGATCCCCTCTACCTCCCAGGCAAAACGGCTAGGGAAATGGTAGCCCCTAGCCTCGTCTCCATCCTCGAACTGCTGGCGGTGAGCTCGCCGGGCACGCACCCGAGGCGACGCTCCCCATGCTTCCCAGTGCTCGTGGCCGCCCTCATCTTAGGCGGCGCATCGGGCGGTCCTCCCCGCGCCCCCGGAGGCCGGCGTCGTGCACCAGGACGGCGACGGCAGCCAACTTCCATGGCCGGCAGTGCCAGGCGCGCCTGCGTCGGGCTCCCGTCCCGCGTCCCCTCGACGCAACGATGGGGATGGCCAGATGGGCCGCTAGCGTGGCCCCCTTGTGCCGCTGGCAGGCGGGCCCGGCCTGGCCTAGCCGCCACGTCGGTTAAGTGGAGGTGACTCCGGTGCGTCTCCGCTTCTCTGCTGTGGAAGCGTATTTTCGGCGAAATGCGCGACCAGCCCAGCCCATTCCAAAAACAGCCCGCTCTGTTTTTTTTTCAGAGTGAGCGGCAGATAATTAAACTTCGCCCAGCCATATCTTTTGAACCGTAGCTCCGTTTGAGGTGATTCAAATTTGTAAATTCATAATTTGAAAATCTCTATCCAGTGATATAGGTTTTATATTTTTGTAAAATGTTTGTATGCTCAACACCCTTATACCCATACATAGGTATATTCCGCAGTACCGGCGAATCGAGACCCTAACCCGCGACATGTCCGTGACCTGCAAGCCAAATGGCGTCGATCGTTGAAGGCAAGGTGGCCACTTGCTATAAACACTCAAGCGATGTTTGTTTGTCTACTTATTACCATGTCATATATGTGCATTTTATTGCTTATCACATGTGAACTGTGCGTCATGAGATATCGTGACTTTGTTTCATACCTGTAATACGATAAACTCATCTCATGTGGGTTGAGTTCCGGTACCCCGACTAAATACACGTTGGGTCCTTCCCAAGTGGATTGAATCGGCTACTTTTCTGTAGAGTTGTGGTGTGTGTTGGGGGTATTATGCACCACTACCCATTCCGGAGACGATGGACTGGGGGAACCGCCACAGTCAAAGGAATGGAGGAACGGGTTTGCGTAAACGCCTCCACTAACTTATGTAGTTGATTTGTGGTGACGCTGGTCGGAGGTATCTCCGCCACAGTCGCCCGGTTGACGCTAACCACCTGTGCTAACTATTTTTATTTATTTCTTTGCTTAATTAGTGGTGATAGTCACCCGGTCAATGCAAGCTAACCATTGATTGAACTAAATATTTTATTTATTTCTTTGCTTGATCAGTGGTGGCCCTATAGTCACCCGGTCAATGCAAACTAAGCATTGATTGAACTAACTATTTTTATTTCTTTTTTTTGCTTGATCAGTGGTGGCCCTATAGTCACCCGGTCGATGCAAACTAACGATATATTGCTTGAACTATCGTGTGGCTTATGTTTGCTTATGGTCTTATGTTGAAGTGATATTATACTTGTTGTGATGGACTAATCCTTTATTTCCTCTGTTGTTTGGACTTGTTGTTGAATGAAACTGGACTAAATGAAACCCCCCTCCAAACATCGATATGGTTAGTCCATAGTGCCACTAATCTGAACATCGAAAGCACTACCACTGTCGCCCAAATTGGAGAGCCATAGCCTATGTAACCTATCAAGCCTCCTTTGATGCTACCCACTTGGCAAGTCTAGTCGGATACTGCATAGTTGTGGTCGGGGCTAGTCTTGTGAAGGTTCCGGAGCTAGGCGTCGCTCATGAGTTGGGGACGTGCCGGATTCACTTCGTCATAAGACATAGAGTTGTGTCGGTAGCTATACATGGAGTGTCTTGTTAGCGTGAACGGTCATGTAGGTGTATCAGGCCGTCTTGAGGAAGATTTCCTAAAGTACCGGCTATATGGTGCATTTAGATGAGTGGTAACTGCAACCTCTCGAGAGTGTGTCAACTAGCAGCTAGCCTTGTTCCTAGGTTATGGAACAGTTCAGTGTCGGTCACACTATTGTCCTTTGTCGAGTCCGGAGGTTAAACTTAAGTTTGGTTTAAAAGAAAGATGAACAACCTGATTTCACTAAATGAACAATAAGCTGATGCAGGAAAATGTTACTTGAGCTGTGGATGGTTACCCGTGTATGGGGATGACGGCGTGATTGTTGGGAGCCTAGAGTTAGGCCTGAGCCTACATCACCCGTGCATGTCCCGAGTGGAAAGTTGAGGCTAGTGGGCCTAGCAGTTTGACAGATGTGGTAAGGCCGTTGGGCCTAGTTGTGATGACAGGTGATGTTAAAATACTTGGTACCAATGGGTACATCCGTTATTCGTCATAGGTAAGTTCTTTGTGTGATCTCCGGTACACGATCCAACCCCACTTGGCTTGGACTCTGTACTGGTGGTACTCCCGTTGTTTGCTTATGCCATGTTTTATTGTGATGCCATGTTGTCATCCTTTTGGACTGTCATAAGTAGACACTTGCCATGTTTAGATCATTTTCTGTCGCTAGTTACTTGTTGCTTGGTTGCTTGACTGTTTATGTCTTGTGGTTTTTTTCTTGCGAGTACGTCATTGTACTCAAACTGGTTTTTCATGTGGCCAGACGTTGAGAGGATTCATCTTCTTCCATAGCAAAGAGATGGAGCAAGAGCGTGCTAGGATCAGTAGCCAAGCCAGATGTCTGTGGAATGGAGCCACTCCAAGCTGTCGCTTTAGTCGTCTTCCGCTGCCAGTTAAAAACTCTGTCCCGTGCCATGTTTGGCCATGATAAATTGTCACGCCTTTGTGGCCTTGTAAACCATTTGTAGCCCTTTGGGCCTGATTGTGTAATGGTTTCCGCTATGTTGCATTATCATAACGTGCATCCAGATATCCTGGGCTGGCACACAGGGCGACCGCCTCTCTGGCGACATGTGTCAGAGGGGGTGCTGCTGTATTAAAATAAGTTGGGCGTGCCCCAAGCGAAGGCGGAATTGCAGCTAGTAGCAGTTTTCCCTCGTTTAACGGACCGAGGTTTATCAAACCAGTAGGACTTTGAAATCAACAACGAGGTGAATGTTGAAGATCTCTGGCGCTTGACCTTCAACAGACGTGGACCTGCACACACTCAACCAAAATACTTTGCCCCCAACGGCGGAAAGGTTGTCAATCTTTCCGGTCTCGCATAAAACAAAGCGGTTAATTGTATGATGAAATAGATAAAATAAGAAAAGTGACCAGAGGAATAATGATAATTAAAAGCAAGTAAATGAGGTTGTAAACAATGTAAAAAGATGGACCGGGCGCCATGGGTTAACTAGTGGAGTCTCTCAAGTAAATAAAATATGCATGTGATGGGTGAACGAATTACAGCTAGGCAATTGACAAGACCATGACACAAACCCAATTTAGCTCTGACAGAAAGGACATGATAATATTTATGGAGGCATCACGACAAGGAACAAAGACCGTTGAGTCCAACTTCGTCTTTTTCTAAAAAGTCCACCGTGGGATCGCTAACCAGCCTGTCACCCAACGGTATTAAGTTGCAAGCAACAGACAATTGCATTAAGTAAAGTGCATGAAGTAAGCTATACAAATATCAAAATAGACATTAACACCGCTGTTTTACCCTTAGTACCAACAACACACCCTCGCCCTTAGACGTTTCTGTCACTCGTGCCCAGGAACAAAAGGGGGCATGAACCCACTATCTAGCATAAATACCCTCTCTTTGAGATACACACAATCACTTGGCCAAAGTAACTATGCACATCGGAGAGCATGCAAGAACATAAATTACTCATATAAGAATCATGCACAATCTGAACATAAGTTCATAATCCATCGGATCCCAGCAAACACATCACATAGCATTACAATAATCGATCTTGATCATGTTAGGCAGCTCAGAAGATCATAAGACATGAAGCACAAGAGAGAGAGACTAACAACTAGCTACTGCCATGGACCCGTAGTCCAAGGTGAGACTACTCACAAATCATCCCGGAGGAAGGCATGACGATGAAGAGCCCTCCGGGATCGATCTCCCCTCCGGCAGAGTGCCGGGATCAGCTTCAAATTGGACCCCGAACTAGGGTTTTCGGTGACGGCGCGTCGGGGTCGAGTTTCTGGAAAATAATGGCCGCCTCGACGTTTTTAGGTTTAATGTGAATTTATAGGCGTCGGAGGGGGCCGAGGAGGCGCCCCAGGGGCAGGGGCGGTCCCTAGGAGACAGGAGGCCGCCTGTGCCCTGTGTGTGGCCCCTCAGGCTCCCCTTTGGTCTTCTGGTGTCTTTCATCGAGTAAAAATTCTCCGTAAATTTTCGTCCAATTTCGAGAATATTTCAAGAAGTAAATTTTCTGAAATACAAAAACAGCAAAAACAGGGAACTGGCACTGGGCATCTTTTCAATAGGTGAGTCCGACAAAATGCATAAAAATGATATAAATGACAGTAAAAACATGTGACAATATCACAAAACTAGCATGGATCACTCAAAAATTATAGATACGTTTGAGACGTATCAGCATCCCCATGCTTAACTCCTACTCGTCCTCGAGTAGGTAAGTGATAACAAATAATTTTTTATGAGACCTGCAACCAACACAATCTTGATCAAGATAGTAATGCAAAGCACATGAAGTGAATAAGGTGATCCAAAACAATTGTCTATAGTTGACATTAAGCACACAATGATTAACAAACGCTAGCTAACAAATGCTAGAAACTTTTCATGAATAAGTGCGTTGGAGACATGGAACCATACATAAGGTTTAGAAAGAAGAATTGCGAATTATGTCTCCATTGTAAAGTATCAATCATTCTTCAAAGCATCTAATTAGTCATTCATGAAAATAGCCAAGCTCAAGTCAAGTGTCCTAATCCATCTACTTCACAAATCAACTGTTTCGAAGTCTACTCAACTAGTGCAAGTAAGAAGTGGCTTTCGCACCATGACGTTATGGCAAAGAGAAAAATGATGGAGGTTTGGAAGGTCAAAAAGAAAGGCTCAAACAGTGGAGAAAGTAACCACAAGACAGAAGGAAGTCCCGTAGTTAACACTGCATGAGGAGTAGTGATTGCCATGCAACGGATACACATAGAGCTATAAGTGTATGAAAGCTCTCCAATGGAACTAGTGGGGGTGCATCCAACTTGCTTGCTTATGAAGACCTAGAGCTCACTTGAGGAGGCTCATCCTTAGAATATACAAGCCAAGTTCTATAACGTTAATTCCCCACATAGTCATACAAATGAAACATTAAAACTCTCTATAATGAAGTGTAGGTGCTAACTAGCACAAGTGTGGAGTAAAGGATAGTAGTGCTGCCCCCTCTCTCTTTTATATTTCTCTTTTTTTTTAATTGTGTCCTCTGTGGCTCTTTTAAATTTTCTCTCATTGGTCTTTTTTGGACTCTTTTATGTGGCCACTTTGGACTCTTTTCAATATGCTCATAGGTAGGGGCAACACTCTATTTTTACAAGATGATCATCACACTTTCGGTACTGATAACTCATAAGACTAATACATGATGTATAAAAGAAGATATGCATGATCGAGCGTAGTGTGGAAAAAATGTAGAACATGTGGCAAGCCTCGCTGCACACTAACTCAATGATCAAGAAAACTATATGATAATGAAGAACGACATCAAGTCATGTAATGATGGATGTTGCATGGCAATGTATCTCGGAACGGCTATGGAAATGTCGTGATAGGTAGGTATGGTGGCTGTTTTGAGGAAGATAGTTGGCTTATGTGTGGGAGAACAGGATGAAGTTCTCCCACGGAGTTGGATGTGCTCGCGAAGTATGCACCAATCTCAATGTGAGAGAGGGCATTGCCCAACATGGAAGAGGCTAGCAAAATATGGAAGTGGAAGTGCCAAAAACCAAAACTCAACAATGCATTTCGTATATTGCAAACAACTAGCAGTTTCAATGTTCCACAAATGGTTAGAGACACCCCGAGAGGGATCGTGGAGGCGACACAAGTGCCCCGTTGGCTTCCCCGACCGTTGCAGTAACTACCCACTTGGAACTTATTTTCAACTTAGTAGAATTCATGACACATTAGCATTGTTGACTTAGGTTGTTTAGTTCAGAAAAGTACGGCTCCACGCTTTAATAACACCTCTCCACTAATCAGCTCTAACACCATTAACCAACACATTTTAACCATTAGTTATTTTAGTGCCTCAAAACAATTGAAGGGTATCAAATTATCAACATAGTGGTCTACAAGACTATGCAGGTTTTTCTACTTCATACCACTGCCACATGCATAGCATTTTTGCGATCTAACACATTAACCAAGCAACCAAAACAACTCTCCAACAAATATAAGTGAAGAACAAGAGAGTTTAACTTAACAACTAGCAGCTCTAAACAAGATAAAAGCTAAAAGCGAGAGCTTACTAGAAAACAGACAGTAGCTAAGAATACTCAAAAAGATATAAGCGAAGCAAAAAAGTATTCAAACGAAAAAGCGGAGCGTTTCTCTCTCCCACACAAATAAAGCTAGGATCCAACAAAGATATGACTAGCAAACAAACAAACAAAACTGAAAGTAAAAAGACGCTCCAAGCATAGCACATAATATGTAAAGTGATAAAAATGAAGTTCAACGAAGACGACCTTATGATAGTCGATGAAGATGAGGGGATGCCTTGGGCATCCCCAAGCTTTGACTCTTGATAGTTCTTGATATTCATAGGGGGTGCCCTGGGGGCATCCCCAAGATTGAGCTTTGATCCATCCTTGATTTCTTCATATTCCTCTCCTTTGGAACTTAAAAACTCCCTTCACACAAAACTTCTCATAATTTGATTAGAGGGTTAGTGCTCATAAATTAAAATGCACATGTGTTCAACTCATGAAAAATTGCAAACCAACTTCATTAGACACTAGCTACTGTTTACTAAGCCTCAATGTGGCACTCTACCACTAGAGTATCACATATGACGATGGTAAAGAGACAAATGCAAAATAAAAGCAGAATCTGTCAAAATCTGAACAGTCTGTAAAGATCGAATATTTCGAGGCACTTATGTAGCTCAAATCAAAAAACTTAAAACAAACGAAAGATAGATAAAAGTATCAGACTTGCTGTCAAAAATTATCAGAAAAATATAAAATTCTGGAGATTTGAGGATTTTCGTGCAACAGGCGCACAGAATCTGTTTTTGGACAGCAACACAATACCTCGCACTTTCAATGCATTAGAGGCTAAAATTGGCACAAAATAACAAAATAAAAAGATACAATGAAGTTGCTACAGAGGTAATAACTTCATGACTCAAGAAAATCAAAAATAAAACTGAAAATAAAAGATGGGTTGCCTCCCAACAAGCACTTTTCTTTAACGCCTTTTAGCTAGGCGCAATGCCAAATATCAAGTTTTTTCGGAAGCCTTTGCAACATCAAGAGCATAGCTTGACCTTATAATTGATTCAAAAGGAAGATTCTTTCTCTTTCTAGGGAAGTGTTCCATCCCTTTTTTAAGGGGGAACTGAAACCTTATATTTCCCTCTTTCATATCAATAATAGCACCAACAATTCTCAAAAACGGTCTTCCCAAAATAATAGAACAAGAAGCATTGCACTCAATATCCATAACAATAAAATCAACGGGAACATAATTATCATTAACAACAATAAGGACATCATCAACTCTACCCAAAGGTTTCTTTTTAGAAGAATCAGCAAGATGAACATTTAAATAACACTCTTCCAAAGGATTTAAATCAAGCATATTATAGAAACTTTTATGCATAACAGAAACACTTGCACTAAGATCACATAAAGCATTGCAATAAAAGTCATTTATTTTCATCTTAATAGTGGGTTCCCTACCATCTTCTAACTTCCTAGGGATAGAGGTTTCAAGCTTTAGTTTTTCTTCCCTAGCCTTGATAAGAGCATCGGTATTGTGTTTGGTAAGGCAAGATTTATTTTACTAGCGTCCGGTGTCTTAGCAAGTTTTCGTAGGAACTTAATGACTTCAGTAAGATTGCAATTATCAAAATAAATTTCATCATCTTTAAATAAACTAGGAGGATCCTCTATAGTGGTTTCGATAGTATAAACTTTAACAGTTTTCCTATTCATTTCATCAATTCTAGCTTCTTCAGCCTCTCTAGCCCACCTAGCTTTCAAGAGAGCCATCATCCTTTCATTTTCATTAATTTGAAGAGAGACAGCATTTAAAGATTCAGTATGTTTGTCTTGATTTGGAGTGGTTCTAATTTTCAAAATTTCAACATCATGAGCAAGAACGTCTACTTTGGAGACTAGACTATCCAGTTTTTCCAACTTCTCTTCAACAGTTTTGTTAAAAGCTTTTTGCGAAGTGATAAATTCCTTTAAAACATTTTCAAGATCAGAGGACACATTCTTATTAGGATTATAATAATTACCATAGGAATTACCATAAAAGTTGCCATTATTGGGAGGATAAGGCTTATAGTTGTTACTACCAAAATTATTTCGATAAGCATTATTGTTGAAGTTGTTTCTATTAAGAAAATTAACATCAACTTGATCCTTTTCTTGGGAAATTAATGAATCAAGTGGAACATTATTAGGATCAATATTAGACTGATTGGTAGCAAGCATAGACATAATCATATCAACCTTATCACTCAAAGAGGAGATTTCCTCGACAGAATTTACCTTCTTACCACTTCGAACTCGTTCGGTGTGCCATTGTGAATAATTTGTCATCATCTCATCCAAGAGTTTAGTTTCTGCACCTAATGTTGTGGACATGAAGGTGCTTCCCGCGGCCGAGTCCAAAAGGTTCCTTGAAGAAAATTTCAAACCTGCATAAAAAGTTTGGATAACCATCCACATAGTTAATCCATGCGTGGGACAATTCTTAACCATAGATTTCATTCTCTCCCAAGCTTGAGAAACATATTCATTATCAAATTGTCTAAAGTTCATAATGTTACTCCTTAGTTGTATGATTTTAGCAGGTGGATAATATTTTCCAATAAAAGCATATTTGCATTTAATCCAAGAATCAATGCTATTTTTAGGCAAAGACAATAACCATTCTTTTGCTCTCCCTCTCAAAGATAAAGGGAAAAGTTTCAGTTTTATGATGTCACTTTCTACCTCTTTATACTTTTGCATATCACATAACTCAACAAAGTTATTTAAATGAGAGGCGGCATCATCAGTACCGGCACCAGAAAATTGCTCTTTCATAACAAGATTTAGCAAGGCAGGTTTAATTTCATAAGATTCCGCTTTAGTAGCGGGTGGAGCAATTGGAGAGCATATGAAATCATTGTTATTAATGCTAGTAAAGTCACACAACTTGGTGTTTTCAGTGGAAGACATAACGATAAGATAAAATAACAAGACAGGAATAAAGACTACACTAATTTTTTGGGTTTTAAAATTTTGAAACAGGAAAATAAACTAAACGAGATATAAAGCAAGCAAGACAAAAACAAAGTAAAGAGATTGAGAGTATGAGACTACCCTTGCTGTAGCTCCAAAGTCCCCGGAAACGGCGCCAGAAAAGAGCTTGCTGCTGTATTAAAATAAGTTGGGTGGTGCCCCAAGCGAAGGCGGAATTGCAGCTAGTAGCAGTTTTCCCTCGTTTAACGAACCGAGGTTTATCGAACCAGTAGGACTTTGAAATCAACAACAAGGTGAATGTTGAAGATCTCTGGCACTTGACCTTCAACAGACGTGGACCTGCACACACTCAACCAAAATACTTTGCCCCCAACGGCGGAAAGGTTGCCAATCTTTCCGGTCTCGCAGAAAACAAAGCGGTTAATTGTATGATGAAATAGATAAAATATGAAAAGTGACCAGAGGAATAATGATAATTAAAAGCAAGTAAATGAGGTTGTAAACAATGTAAAAAGATGGACCCGGGGCCATGGGTTCACTAGTGGAGTCTCTCAAGTAAATAAAATATGCATGTGATGGGTGAACGAATTACAGCTGGGCAATTGACAAGATCATGACACAAACCCAATTTAGCTATGACAAAAAGGACATGATAATATTTATGGAGGCATCACGACAAGGAACAAAGACCGTTGAGTCCAACTGCGTCTTTGTCTAAAAAGTCCACCGTGGGATCGCTATCCAGCCTGTCACCCAACGGTATTAAGTTGCAAGCAACAGACAATTGCATTAAGTAAAGTGCATGAAGTAAGCAATACTAATATCAAAATAGACATTAACTCCGCTATTTTTCCCTTAGTAGCAACAGCACACCCTCGCCCTTAGACGTTTCTGTCACTCGTGCCCAGAAACAAAAGGGGGCATGAACCCACTATCTAGCATAAATACCCTCTCTTGGAGATACACACAATCACTTGGCCAAAGTAACTACGCACATCGGAGAGCATGCAAGAACATAAATTACTCATATAAGAATCATGGACAATCTGAACATAACTTCATAATCCATCGGATCCCATCAAACACATCACATAGCATTACAATAATCGATCTTGATCATGTTAGGCAGCTCACAAGATCATAAGACATGAAGCACAAGAGAAAGAGACTACTAACTAGCTACTGCCATGGACCTGTAGTCCAAGGTGAGACTACTCACAAATCATCCCGGAGGAAGGCATGACGATGAAGAGCCCTCCGGGATCGATCTCCCCTCCGACAGAGTGCCGGGATCAGCTTCAGATTGGACCCCGAACTAGGGTTTTCGGTGACGGCGCGTCGGGGTCAAGTTTCTGGAAAATAATGGCCGCCTCGACGTTTTTCGGTTTAATGTGAATTTATTGGCGTCGGAGGGGGCCGAGGAGGCGCTCCAGGGGTATGGGCGGGCCCCACCGCAGGTCCTAGGGGGGTCGCGGCAGGAGGCCGCCTGCGCCCTGTGGGTGGCCCCTTAGGCTCCCCTTTGGTCTTCTGGTGTCTTTCGTCGAGTAAAAATTCTCCGTAAATTTTCGTCCAATTCCGAGAATATTTCCAGAAGTAAATTTTCTGAAATACAAAAATAGCAAAAACAGGGAACTGGCACTGGGCATCTTGTCAATAGGTTAGTCCGACAAAATGCATAAAAATGATATAAATGCCAGTAAAAACATGTGACAATATCACAAAACTAGCATGGATCACTCAAAAATTATAGATACGTTTGAGACGTATCAGGGGGGTGCCACAGCTACCAAGCAGGACAAGCACCATAATTTTAAGCTTTACGGCAGTTCTTTACTAATCCATTCTTACTAGATGATCCACAAGTTTAAGCATTTAATCTACTTCATATCTCTAAACAATTGACAAGTATCAAATATTCAAGATAATGATCTACAAGATTATGCAAGCACTTTTCTCACTTCCTACATGATAATTTCCATTCAACCAAACACCAATAAACCTATTTGAAGCAACTAAAAGGTAAAAGCACAAGAGAATACTTTATAACTACAAAAGCTAACATCTCTGAACAAGAGATGCATGAAAAACAAGAGCTAGAAGCAAAAATAATAAAAGCTAAACACTCAACACATATAAGTGAAGAACATGAGTGTTTTATGAAAAAGCGGAGCGTGTCTCTCTCCCAAACAAGCATGCAAGGATCCAATTTATTGCAAAGACCAGAGAACAAAACATAAACACACTGAAAGTAAAAACAAACTGACGCTCCAAGAACAACACATAATGTGTAAAGGAATAAAAATATAGTACCATGAGTAGAACCGATGATTGTTGATGAAGAAGGGGATGCCTTGGGCATCCCCAAGCTTAGACGCTTGTGACTTCTTGAATATTTCAGAGAAGGGTCCATGGGGAGCCTCCCCAAGCTTAAGATTTTATCCCTTCCTGATCTTCATTCATTACCTCGCTCTAGGATACTTGAAACCTTCCTTCACGCAAAACTTATAGCAAACTTCATTAGAGGGGTTAGAACACAAAAACAATATCTTCCTTCAATTCCAAAGCACATATCATGAACTTATTTTTAAACATTAGCTACTGTCACCAAGATCTAAGTAAAGCTCTTGACCTCAAAAGAACTTCACTCTGCCCATAAAAGAAGCAATGCAAAACTAAGACAGAATCTGTCAAAAACAGAACAGACGGTAAAGATGAAATATTTTCGGGTACTTCTGAACCTCAAATCAGAAAACGTAAAACTAGAGAAAGGTAGAAAAAACCCTGATGCTTTCTGTCAAACATTTGCAGCCACAGATGACGTTCTGTGATTTTTTGGATTTTCAAACAGTGAAGAACATAAATCTGTTTCTGGACAGCAAACTCACCAATTAGTCTTCCTCTCATTAGAGGCTATTCTTGGCACCAAAAACCAAAACAAAAAGATACAAGGGATTTTTATAGAGGTAAAATCACCCTAAACAAGAACAAACCAAAAAGAAACAGAAGGTAAAAATGGGTTGCCACCCATAAGCGATTCTCTTTAACGCCTTTTAGCTAGGCAAAAGGGCAAATTCAAGTTTGATGAATTTCCTCTTCCAAAGAAAGGTTGGAAAATATTTCATAAATACATTGTATTTTAATTATAGAAGGTTCAGAATTTCCCCTCTTACTACCTTTTGGTTGACTACTTTCATCAAAAGGATTTTCAGGTACAACCCAATCAAAATTCTTTTCAAGAGCTTCATGCATTGCTATAAGCTTAAATGGTATGTGTATTTTTAGTTCCTTTTCATATTCAGTTTTGTCTTCATACCTCATTCTTTTAGTTTCAAAAGTTTTAAGGGTATACTTAATATTAAGACTACATCCCAGCATATTATAATGAGCAAATATCCTTCTAGCTTCCCTAGCAATATCATCAAATTCTAGAAGCAAGGTTTGAAGAAAGAAATATTTATCTCCCCCCATCTCCATACTTTCTAGTTTAAAGAATAATTGTTGTATAGTAGGATGAAGGTTAATAAACCCAGCTTCTAACTTTTCCACCAAAGAAACTACAACAGTTTCATAGTCATGTGTAAGTTCCACCAAAGATTTTTCATTTAGATCATAAAGACTATTAATGTTATTAAAATATTCTTCAATATTGTCTTTACCAATGAAGGAACCACTTCCTACCTTAATGTCCTTCATAGCAAATTCAGGTAAAAGCACCATGACTCAAACAAGCAATAAAATCACACAAACCGAAAAGAGAAAGCTTGCTGGAATTTTTAATTTCTTTTGTGTTTTTCAGTTTTAAAGCAAACGGAAGGAAAAACGAGACTAACAAAAAGTATACTAAGCAAGAGAATAACAAAGTAAAGTGAAAGGATGTGTGAAACTCCCCTAGCAAGAAAAAGAGCTTGATGACGTGGATCACACGTTCGCTGGGGAACCCCAAGAGGAAGGTATGATGCAGCAAAGCGGCAGTTTCCCTTGATTACAAAACCATGGTTATCGAACTAGTAGGACTTGGAGAGGGCTTCCAGGGTGTCAACGGTGCCAGATAAAGAGCCGTTGACGTGGACCTGCACACAATCACAAACTACTTTGCCCCAATGAAATAGAGAGATTGTCAATCTCTCCGGCTTGCTGAACACAAAGAATTAAATGTGCAGATGTAAAATATGATGAAAGTGAAATAGGACCAGTGAGCAAATGATAACGGAATGCAATATAGTTCACCGTTTCATCTAATATGGGCATTACGTCAAAATACATAGACCGTTATCCAACTGCGTCTATGACTAATAATCCACCCCCAAGATCGCTATCCAGCATGTCTTCCAGAAGTATTAAGTTGCAAGAAACAGATCATTGCAATAAGCAAAGTGCATAATCTAAGCAATGTAAATAACACAAGGAAATAACACCTCTGTTTTCCCCCTAGTGGCAGCAGCACATTCGTTTGCATGAGCGTTTCTGTCAATCGCACTCGGCACAAGAAGGCATGAACCCACTATCTAGCATAAATACCCTCTCTGAAGATACTAACAATTACTTGGCCAAAGCATCCACTAGCATCGGAGAGCATGCAAGATCATAGATAAAACATAACACATAGATGAACAAGAGTAATGATTTTCACAATTCATCGGATCCATGCAAACACATCATGTAGCAGTTACAGATAATATGATCTTGATCATGATAGGCAGCTCACAAGATCTAAGCAATGGAGTACAAGGAGAAGAGACAACCATCTAGCTACTGCCATGGAGCCGTAGTCCCGTGGTGGACTACTCACGCATCACTCCGGAGGCAGGCATGGTGGTGTAGATGCCTCCGGTGATGATCTCCCCCTCCGGTGCCATGAAGAGCTTCAGAACTCTCCCGATCTAGGGTTGGCGACGGCGGCGGCCTCGGTTGTTTTCTGGAAAATATGATCGGGTATCGAGGGTTTCTACGTCGAAGGCAATTTATAGTCGAAAGGGCGACTCGAGGAGGCGACGGAGTCGCCCAGGTGGGACCCCGGCGCGGCCAAGGGGTGGGCCGCGCCTAGGTGGCGTCTGGGGGCTGTGAGGCCCCCTGCATCTCCCCTCCTGGCTCCGTCTTTGTTTCTTCGTGAAAATAATATTATTCCGAGAAACTTCCCCGAACAACTTTTCTGAAACAAAAAGACAGCAAAAAACAGGAACTGGCACTGGGCATCTTGTTAATAGGTTAGTTTTATAAATCATGCCAAAATGATATAAAAACATTATAAAAACATGTGGCACTGATATATAATCAAACATGGAACATCAAAAATTATAGATATGTCTGGGACGTATCAGTCTTCTCAGCAATATTGTCTCAACCGACAATATGTTGTCCATTCACGCTGATATAAACTATGTCCATGATCAGGAAAACGTGAACATCTAGTATTAACAAATTTGTCTGAAAATAAGACTAAGGAATATATTTCTGTTCATGTTTCTACACGTGCGTGTGGGTTTTCCTCTTTATCTCACATTCAGGAACAACAGAAGTTATAGCATAGAAATATGAGGTACAATTTATGAATCAGATGCATAGATATTATTGCCTTTTGGGCATACATCCAATAGATCCATCCCAGGAAACCCAACGGGCCAAAAGTTGCATGGAACAGGGCGAAACGGGGCCTGCAGGTCACCAAACACGCCCCATGTATTCGATCCATGTCCGTCTCATCTTGGCCATGTCACTAAGGACGTCCCCATTTAATCTGGCATGTTCATCTTTTTTCAAATTTTCATCTTTTTTCCATTTCGATACATATTGTATATACGATAACTTATTAAATAAAATAGTCCACACAATCAACTAATAAATTTATATGACAAAATCTAATTATATAAATAAAATTATTGAAAGTGAGATTGAATAGCTATTGTTTCCTTGATGAATCCACATATACTCAACCAAATAATCTTGAAGTTGAATATGAGTTGGCCGATCACGGATTTGATGATGCATACGGAGTAACTCTCTCTGGAAGCCCCACCGTCATAGATGCTCTCATCACACTCATCCAGCAAAATCATGTAGTGCATGATCACAATAGCAATCATCATCTCCCATATTGTATTCCACCTTCCGTATTCTAGTAGGGTGTCGAACGATATCGCAACGACTTTTTAGCACACCAAATGTCCTCTCCACATCCTTCTCGACACTTTTTTTGTTTTCTATCAAATGTACATATTTTGTTGTTACCTTGGGGAGCGGAGATTGTCTTCATAATTGTATATCATCGAGGATTGATGCCATCAACAAGATATATCCTTGTTGTATTGGTGGTCATTGATTCCATAGTTGATCTCTAAATAGTTGTCGTCCTCAAGATTTCAAAACACTGGACATCATTTAAGTACGTTGATTTCATTGTGAGAACCTACCATGTCAAAAAAGTCTGTCAAATCGATAAATCTTGTGATGCCACAACGTAAAGTATGACTATGCACTCTTTAACATATCCTCTATATTGCGCCTGCCAACTGATACGTGTCAAACGTATCTATAATTTTTGATTGATCCATGCTAGTTTTGTGATGTTGTCACATGTTTCTACTATCTTATTATATCATTTTGAGGCATTTTATTGAACTAACCTATTGACAAGATGCCTAGTGCCAGTTCCCTGTTTTTGTTGCAGAAAGTTACTTCTGAAAATATTCTCGGAATTGGACAAAAATTTACGGGATTTTTTTATTGGACAAAGGAAGACCGGAGCCAAAAGGGCGACCCAGGGGGTAGCCCACAGGCCAGGGGCGACCTGTGGCCGCAGCCTAGGGTCCACCCGCGGGTCGGACCCGCCCCTGCCCTGTGGGACACCACTTGGTCGCCTCCGACGCCTATAAAATCATCCCCGATGAAAAAACCCTAACCCCCGAAGGATTTTCAAATATGATACAGAGGTCCGCTGCCATCGCCGACAAGTTTCGGGGGTTCAGATGGTCCTGTTCCGGCACCTTGCCAGGACGGGGATCGACCGCCGGAGCCATCTCCATCAACACCGTTGCTTCCCGTGATGAGGAGGGAGTAGTCCCTCACCGGGGCTGAGGCTTATACAAGTAGCTATGTGGTTATCTCTCTCCCATGATGTGATCTTCATTGTGATCATAAGCTTTATTAGTATAGTTGAATACATGATGTTTCCCTATGTGTAATGGATATGATGTTGCTCATGTGGTTTATCTAGTATAATTTGTGGAGTCACCTTTGTGATCACGGTACCATGGTGATAGTGAGGGTGCCATGTGTGGCTCTATGCATCAATATTAGGGGGATCTTCATCATGAGTTTGTTATTTAATATTGTTGGATTGAATAGATCATGAGGTTTCTTGATGCTTGTGTTATTGAAGAAAGAGACTATTCAAGAAATAGGTTGTGGTGTTTGTTAGTCCTATCTTTGGATGCGGATAGTGACAGGATGAAGTGTCCATAGATGTGGAATACGAACTTTAAGGTGTGCTTTTCGTAGCCCTACGCAATTCTCATCCTATTTGATCCACGAAAGAATGATCTTCGAGTAACGTCTACCAAGCATGTGTTTTTGTGGGAACTATCATGTGTTTAATTATGTTAATAATGTTGAGAGTAGTCACTACTGAAAGTATGAAGCCTAGGCCTTGTTTCCAAGCATTGATACACCGGTTTTAGTCACTTTTGTCACTTGTTTGCTTGCTGCCATTTTTATTACAGAATTACAAAATCACCTTTTACCATGCATATCACTTGCATTTTACTATCTCTTCGCCGAACTAGTGCACCTATATAATTAGCCATTGTATTAGGTGTGTTGGGGACACAAGAGACTTCTTGTATCTTAATTGCAGGGTTGCTTGAGAGAGGATACATTCACCTTACACCTCCCTTAGATCGATAAACCTTGGGTTACTCACTTAAGGGAAATTTGCTGCTGTCCTACAAACCTCTGCGCTTGGAGGCCCAACGAGTCTACAAGAATAGAAGCGTGTAGTAGACATCAAGCTCTTTTCTGGCGCCCTTGCCGGGGAGTAAGAGGGCGCACTACAATTCCTCTCCCGTCAACGAAGCTCTTTTCTGGCGCCGTTGCCGGGGAGGAAAGGTAAGCGGTACTCACACTCCGACGACGAAGCTAATTTCTAGCATTGTTATTGGGGAGGTGAGTGCTTGAAGGTATCTTCTTTAGATCTTGCGATTAAATCTTTTTGTTTCTTGTTTTTATTTCACTAGTTAGGCTTAATGGAAAACAACAAAAAAAATTAGAGAGCATTATAAAATTTATCTTGAAATTGGTCATGATGCTTTTGAAGAGAAAATTAAAAAACCTATGGAACTTTATTTGCACAATAATCATTATAGTAGCAATGTTATTAGTATGATTTCTTTGAATGCCACTGTTGCTAATGCTATGGAAAATTGCAAGCTTGGGGATGCCGGTTTTGATGAATATGATCTTTTTAGTCCCCCAAGCTTTGAGGAGAAAATTTGCTTTGATGATACTTTGCCTCCAATATATGATGATTATAATGATGAATGTGATCTTTTCAGTCCACCTACTATTGAGGAAAAAGTTTATTATGATTATGATATGCCTCCTATTTATGATGATTACAATGATGGCTATGATAGTTTTACTCCCACTATTATTAATGAGAAGGATTTTGCTTATGTGGATAGTAATAATACTTTTATGCATGTGAATCATGAGAAAAATGCTTTATGTGATGGTTATGTTATTGAGTTTTCTTATGATTCTACTGAAAGTTATTATGAGAGAGGGAAGCATGGTTATATAAATTTTCATCCTATGAAGTTTCCCCTCTTTATGTTGATGGTTTTAATGTTGCATTTGCTTTGCCTTCCTATGCTTAATGCTTTATGCTCCAATGATTTATTTTCTTACAAGATGCCTATGCATAGGAAGAGAGTTAGACTTAAATGTGTTTGATATTTGCTTCATGATTCTCTCTTTTGCGTTCCAACTCTTATTCTTATGAGAGCATCATTAAAATTATCATGCCTAGCTAAAAGGTTTAAAAGAAAAGCGCTCTTGGGAGGCAACCCATGTTTTCTTTTCTTTCAGTTTTGTTTTTGCTTTTCTTGAGTCATGGAGTTGTTGCCTCTATAGCAAATTTATTGTATCGTTTTCTTTTGGTTTTTTGTGCCAAGTTTAGCCTCTAATGCATTGAAAGTGCGAGGTATTGTTTTGCTGTCCAGAAACAGATTTCTGTCCTTCACTGTTCAAAAATCCATAACATCCCTGAATTTTTTGTTTTTCTGATATTTTTAGACAGCAAGCCTGATACTTTTATCTATGTTTCGTTAGTTTTGAGTTTTCTGATTTGAGCTACAGAAGTGCCTCGAACAATTCAATATTTACAGACTGTTCAGTTTTTGTATTCATCTCTTTTACTATCGTCAAATGTGATACTCTAGAGGAGGAGTACCACATTGTGGCTTAGTAAACAGTAGCTAATACCCAATAAAGTTGTTTGCAATTTATCTTGAGTTGAACACATGTGCATTTTAATTTATGAGCACTAACCCTCTAATCAGTTTATGAGAAGTTTTGTGTGAAGGGAGTTTTTAAGTTCCAACGGAGAGGATAATGAAGAAATTGAAGATGGATCAGAGCTCAAGCTTGGGGATGCCCCCATGGCACCCCCTCTGAATATCAAGAACCATCAAGCGTCTAAGCTTGGGGATGCCCAAGGCATCCCCTCCTCTTCATCGACTATCTTGAGGTCGTCTTCATTGAACTAAGTTTTTATCACTTTACATATTATGTGCTATGCTTGGAGCGTCTTTTTGCTTTCAGTTTTGCTTGTTTGTTTGCTGGTCATATCCTTGTTGGACCCTAGCTTTATTTGTGTGGGAGAGAGACACACTCCGCTTTTTTATTTGAAAACTCCTTTGCTTCGCTTATATCTTGTTAAGTATTCTTAGCTACTATTTGTTTGCTAGTAAGCTCTCACTTTTAGCTTTTATCTTGTTTAGGGCTGCTAGTTGTTGATGTTAAACTCTCTTGTTCTTCACTTATACTTGTTGGAGAGTTGTTATTGATAAATTGCTTGAATTGTCAAAGTGACAAAATGCTATCCATGTGATATTGGAATGAAATGAAAGGCTGCATAGTCTTGTAGATCATTGTGTGGATACTTGATGCTTCTCATTTGTTTTGAGATATTAAGATGAATGCTTAAACTTGCTGGTTATTTGAGTGGAATTGATTAGTAAAGAAATACTGTTAAAAGCTCGAAACTGTGTGGTGTTTCGTAGTTGTTAATTTATAAAGCTAATCTTTCCATCAAAAGAATTGTTTGGTCAACAAGGGAGACAGTGTGGAGTGTTTATGGTTATGATTGAATAATGTCTTATGTTACTCTGTTACCGGTTAATGATTAGATGTTTGCTTCAAATACCATTTTTTCTAAGCCTAAAAATTCGTACTGAGTGTAGAGTTCACTCGTGCATCCAAATCCCAAAGCGAAACTATCTTGCCAGCTGAGTCCACTATATCTACCTATGCATGGTATTTCTTGCCATTCCAAATAAATTTGTCATGTGCTATCTTTAAAATATTCATTTTTGTGCCTCTGTTTTTAAGCTCATGAGGAAGCAGTAGAGAGCTAGATATAACTTGTAACGAGCAAGGTCATTTCCCCCCTTTCACCCGGTGTCGATGGTTTACGTCTTCACTGTAATCAACCCGAGAGCAGCTTAAGAAAAATATAAATATAACTCACCATTCTCCTCCGCGCAATGAAAATCTGAGAAATCAGCTCAAAACATTGGACAGTGGTGAAACCAAGGAGAAAGAGGAATGTACTCGTTCCTCTAAAACAAGCTGCTCTCACAAGTCTAAAAGCCTTGCTTGTTATGGGGACTAGATAGCTTCTCTGTTGTGAAATCGTTGACGAAAGCATGCATCTCTCAAAATTGTTTTTATCTTTGTTTTTCAAAATTAAAAAGCTCTAGCACATGACTAATCCCTGCTTCCCTCTGTGAAGGGCCTTTCTTTTACTTTTAATGTTGAGTCAGTTTTTTTTTTCCTTCTATCTCCACTGAAGCAAACATATAGCATTGACCTTGGGTATCATTGATCATATTTGATACGTCTCAAATGTATCTATAATTTTTGAGTGATCCATGCTAGTTTTGTGATAATATTGTCACATGTTTTTACTGTCATTTATATCATTTTTATACATTTTTTCGGACTAACCTATTGACAAGATTCCAAGTGCCAGTTCCCTGTTTTTGCTGTCTTTTTGTTTCAGAAATTTACTTCTGGAAATATTCTCCGAATTGGACGAAAATTTACGGGGAATTTTTATTTGCCACGACGAAGTACCAGTCCGAAGGAGAGCCGGAGGGGAGGCCCACAGGGCAGAGGCGCCCCCCTACCACGGCATGTGGGTCACCCGCGGGTAGGGCCCGCCCCTGCCCGTGGGACCTTACCTCGGCCCCCTCCGACGCCTATAAATTGCCTTTTACCCTAAATACATCGAGGCGGCCATTATTTTCCACAAACTCGACCCCGACGCGCCGTCACCGAAAACCCTAGTTCGGGGTCCAATCTGAAGCTGATCCCGGCACTCTGCTGGAGGGGAGATCGGTCCCGAAGGGTTCTTCATCGTCATGCCTTCCTCCAGGATGATTTGTGAGTAGTCTCACCTCGGACTATGGGTCCATGGCAGTAGCTAGTAGGTAGTCTCTCTCTTGTGCTTCATGTCTTATGATCTTGTGAGCTGCCTAACATGATCAAGATCGATTATTGTAATGTTATGTGATGTGTTTGCTGGGATCCGATGGATTATGAAGTTATGTTCAGATTGTGCATGATTCTTATATGAGTAATTTATGTTCTTGCATGCTCTCCGATGTGCGTAGTTACTTTGGCCAAGTGATTGTGTGTATCTCCAAGAGAGGGTATTTATACTAGATAGTGGGTTCATGCCCCCTTTTTGTTCCTGGGCACGAGTGACAGAAACATCTAAGGGCGAGGGTGTGCTGTTGCTACTAAGGGTAAAACAGCGGTGTTAATGTCTCTTTTGATATTAGTATTGCTTACTTCATGCACTTTACTTAATGCAATTGTCTGTTGCTTCCAACTTAATACCGTTGGGTGACAGGCTGGATAGCGATCCCACGGTGGACTTTTTAGACAAAGACGCAGTTGGACTCAACGGTCTTTGTTCCTTGTCATGATGCCTCCATAAATATTATCATGTCCTTTTTGTCATAGCTAAATTGGGTTTGTGTCATGATCTTGTCAATTGCCTAGCTGTAATTCGTTCACCCATCACATGCATATTTTATTTACTTGAGAGACTCCACTAGTGAACCCATGGCCCCCGGTCCATCTTTTTACATTGTTTACAACCTCATTTACTTGCTTTTAATCATCATTGCTCCTCTGGTCACTTCTCATATTTCCTCATACACTTAACCGCTTTGTTTTCTGCGAGACCGGAAAGATTAACAACCTTTCTGCCGTTGGGGGCAAAGTATTTTGGTTGAGTGTGTGCAGGTCCACGTCTGTTGAAGGTCAAGCGCCAGAGATCTTCAACATTCACCTCGTTGTTGATTTCAAAGTCCTACTGGTTCGATAAACCTCGGTTCGTTAAACGAGGGAAAACTGCTACTAGCTGCAATTCCGCCTTCGCTTGGGGCACCACCCAACTTATTTTAATACAGCACCAAGCTCTTTTCTCGTGCCGTTGCCGGGGACTTTGGAGCTACAAAAAGGGGATTCTCATACTCTCAATCTCTTTACTTTGTTTTTGGCTTGCTTGCTTTATATCTCGTTTAGTTTATTTTCATGTTTCAAAATTTTAAAACCCAAAAAAATTAGTGTAGTCTTTATTCCTGTCTTGTTATTTTATCTTATCGTTATGTCTTCTACTGAAAACACCAAGTTGTGTGACTTTACTAGCACTAATAACAATGATTTCATATGCTCTCCAATTGCTCCACCCGCTACTAAAGCGGAATCTATTGAAATTAAACCTGCCTTGCTAAATCTTGTTATGAAAGAGCAATTTTCTTGTGCTAGTACTGATGATGCCGCCTCTCATTTAAATAACTTTGTTGAGTTATGTGATATGCTAAAGTATAAAGAGGTATAAAGTGACATCATAAAACTGAAACTTTTCCCTTTCTCTTTGAGAGGGAGAGCAAAAGAATGGTTATTGTCTTTGCCTAAAAATAGCATTGATTCTTGGATTAAATGCAAAGATGCTTTTATTGGAAAATATTATCCACCTGCTAAAATCATACAACTAAGGAGTAATATTATGAACTTTAGACAATTTGATAATGAACATGTTGCTCAAGCTTGGGAGAGAATGAAATCTATGGTTAAGAATTGTCCCACGCATGGATTAACTATGTGGATGGTTATCCAAACTTTTTATGCAGGTTTGAATTTTTCTTCAAGGAACCTTTTGGACTCGGCTGCGGGAGGAACCTTCATGTCCACAACATTAGGTGCAGAAACTAAACTCTTGGATGATATGATGACAAATTATTCACAATGGCACACCAAACGAGCTCCAAGTAGTAAGAAGGTAAATTCTGTCGAGGAAATCTCCTCTTTGAGTGATAAAGTTGATATGATTATGTCTATGCTTGCTACCAATCAATCCAATATTGATCCTAATAATGTTCCACTTGCTTCATTAATTGCCCAAGAAAAGGATCAAGTTGATGTTAATTTTCTTAAAAGAAACAACTTCAACAATAATGCTTATCGAAATAATTTTGGTAGTAACAACTATAAGCCTTATCCTCCCAATAATAGCAACTTTTATGGTAATTCCTATGGTAATTCTTATAATCCTAATAAGAATGTGTCCACTAATCTTGAAAATGTTTTAAAGGAATTTATCACTTCGCAAAAAGCTTTTAACAAAACTGTTGAAGAGAAGATGGAAAAACTGGATAGTCTAGTCTCTAAAGTAGACGTTCTTGCTCATGATGTTGAAGTTTTGAAAATTAGAACCACTTCAAATCAAGACAAACATACTGAATCTTTAAATGCTATCTCTCTTAAAATTAATGAAAATGAAAGGATGATGGCTCTCTTGAAAGCTAGGTGGGCTAGAGAGGCTGAATAAGCTAGAATTGCTGAAATGAATAGGAAACTGTTAAAGTTTATACTATCCAAACCACTAAAGAGGATCCTCCTAGTTTATTTAAAGATGATGAAATTGATTTTGATAATTGCAATCTTACTGAAGTCATCAAGTTCCTACAAAAACTTGCTAAGACACCGGATGCTAGGAAAATAAATCTTGCCTTTACCAAACACATTACTGATGCTCTTATCAAGGCTAGGGAAGAAAAACTAAAGCTTGAAACCTCTATCCCTAGGAATTTAGAAGATGGTTGGGAACCCACTATTAAGATGAAAATAAATGACTTTGATTGCAATGCTTTATGTGATCTTGGTGCAAGTGTTTCTGTTATGCCTAAAAGTTTCTATAATATGCTTGATTTAAATCCTTTGGAAGAGCGCTATTTAAATGTTCATCTTGCTGATTCTTCTAAAATGAAACCTTTGGGTAGAGTTGATGATGTCCTTATTGTTGTTAATGATAATTATGTTCCCGTTAATTTTATTGTTATGGATGTTGAGTGCAATGCTTCTTGTCCTATTATTTTGGGAAGACCGTTTTTGAGAACTGTTGGTGCAATTATTGATATGAAAGAGGGAAATATAAGGTTTCAGTTCCCCCTTAAAAAAGGGATGGAACACTTCCCTAGAAAGATAAATAAGTTTCCTTTTGAATCAATCATAAGGTCAAGCTATGCTTTTGATGTTGCAAAGGCTTCCGAAAAAACTTGATATTTGGCATTGCGCCTAGCTAAAAGGCGTTAAAGAAAAGCGCTTGTTGGGAGGCAACCCATCTTTTATTTTCAGTTTGCTTTTTTGATTTTCTTGAGACATGAAGTTATTACCTCTGTAGCAACTTCATTGTATCTTTTTATTTTGGTTTTTTTGTGCCAAGGTTAGCCTCTAATGCATTGAAAGTGCGAGGTATTGTGTTGCTGTCCAAAAACAGATTCTGTGCGCCTGTTGCACGAAAATCCTAAAATCGCCAGAATTTTATATTTTTCTTATAATTTTTTAAAGCAAGCCTGATGCTTTTATCTATCTTTCGTTAGTTTTAAGTTTTTTTTATTTGAGCTGCAGAAGTGCCTCGAAAAATTCGATCTTTGCGGACTGTTCAGATTTTGACAGATTCTGCTTTTATTTTGCATTTGTCTCTTTACCATCGTCATATGTGATACTATAGGGGTAGAGTGCCACGTTGAGGCTTAGTAAACAGTAGCTAATGTTTAATGAAGTTGGTTTGCAATTTGTCATGAGTTGAACACATGTGCATTTTAATTTATGAGCACTAACCCTCTAATCAAATTATGAGAAGTTTTGTATGAAGGGAGTTTTTAAGTTCCAAAGGAGAGGAATATGAAGAAATCGAGGATGGATCAGAGCTCAAGCTTGGGGATGCCCCCATGGCACCCCCTCTGAATATCAAGAACTATCAAGAGTCAAAGCTTGGGGATGCCCAAGGCATCCCCTCATCTTCATCGACTATCATAAGGTCGTCTTCGTTGAACTTCGTTTTTACCACTTTACATATTATATGCTATGCTTGGAGCGTCTTTTTACTTTCAGTTTTGTTTGTTTGTTTTCTAGTCATATCTTTGTTGGATCCTAGCTTTATTTGTGTGGGAGAGAGACACGCTCCGCTTTTTCGTTTGAATACTTCTTTGCTTCGCTTATATCTTTTTGAGTATTCTTAGCTACTGTCTGTTTTCTAGTAAGCTCTCACTTTTAGCTTTTATCTTGTTTAGAGCTGCTAGTTGTTAAGTTAAACTCTCTTTTTCTTCTCTTATACTTGTTGGAGAGTTGTTGTTGAAAATTTGCTTGAATTGTCAATGCAACAAAATGCGGTTTGTGTGATGATAGAATAAAATGAAAAGCCTGCATAGTTTTGTAGATCATGGTGTGGATACTTGATACTTCTCAATTGTTTTGAGATGTTAAGTTGAATGCTTAAACTTGCTGGTTATTTGAGTGGAATTGATTAGTAAAGAAATATGGTTGAAAGCTTGAAATTGTGTGGTTTTTCACAGTTGTTAATTCATAGTGCTAATCTTTCCATCAAAAGAATTGTTTGGTCAACAAGGGAGACGGTGTAGAGTTTTTATGGTTATGACCAGTAAATGTCTTATGTTGTTCTGTTACCGGTTATTGTTAGATGTTTGCTTCAAACACTTTTTTTTGCTAAGCCTAAAAATTCATACTATGTGTATGGTTCACTCGTGCATCCAATCCCTAAAGCCAAACTTTCTTGCCAGTTGAGTCCATTATATCTACCTATGCATGGTACTTCCTACCATTCCAAGTAAATTTGTCATATGCTACCTTTAAAAATTCAAAATACTGCTTCTTTGTGCTTCTGTTTTTAAGCTCATGAGGGAGCAGTAGAGAGCTAGATATAACTTGTGACAAGCGAGGTCATTTCCCCCCTTTCACCCGGTGTTGATGGATTACGTCTTCACTTGAATCAACCCGAGAGCAGCTTAAGCAAAAATATAAATATAACTCACAATTCTCCTCCGCGCAATGCAAATCTGTGAAATCAGCCCAAACATTGGACAGTTGTGAAACCAAGGAGAAAGAAGAGCGTACTCACTCTTCTAAGAACCAGCTGCTCTCACAAGTCTAAAAACCTTGCTTGTCATGAGGGACTAGATAGCTTCTCTGTTGTGAAGTCGTTGAAGAAAGCATGCATACCTCAAAATCATTTTACTTCTGTTTTAAAAACCAAAAAGCTCTAGCACATGACTAATCCCTGCTTCCCTCTGCGAAGGGCCTTTCTTTTACTTTTAATGTTGAGTCAGTTTTCCCTTTTTCCTTCTATCTCCACAAAAAGCAAACATCTAGCATTGACCCTGGGTATCGTTGAGCATATTACATTATCAAGATTAAACATGAATCTTTATATTGACTTTATCTATAAGATAAGCCGTTGGAAGTTGAAGCTCTTTGCTAATGCTTACATCTTCCTTTGTGTCGATTCTCAAACACTTTTTTCATGGAATTATTATCCTTGTGAATTAGTCAAATATGTTGATCACATTGTTTTCATGGCTTTGACATACTATTTATGAAAGGTTTCGCTTGGATGATTCAACTTGTTTATTCATTGCTTTCTTGCTATCAATTATAGACAATTGTTTTGTATCTCTTCATTCACATCTTTGATTTGCATCACTATCTTGATCAAGAATGTGTTGGTCGCATGTCTCATCAAAAATTATTTGTTATCACTTACCTACTCGAGGACGAGTAGGAGTTAAGCTTGGGGATGCTGATACGTCTCAAACGTATCTATAATTTTTGAGTGATCCATGCTAGTTTTGTGATATTGTGACATGTTTTTACTGTCATTTATATCATTTTTATGCATTTTGTCGTACTAACCTATTGACAAGATGCCAAGTGCCAGTTCCCTGTTTTTGCTGTCTTTTTGTTTCAGAAATTTACTTCTGGAAATATTCTCAGAATTGGACGAAAATTTACGGGGAATTTTTATTTGCCACGACGAAGTAACAGTCCGAAGGAGAGCTGGAGGGGAGGCCCATAGGGCAGAGGCGCCCCCCTGCCGCGGCCTGGGGGTCACCTATGGGTGGGGCCCGCCCCTTCCCGTGGGACCTCACCTCGGCCCCCTCCGACGCCTATAAATTGTCTTTTACCCTAAAAACGTCGAGGCGACCATTATTTTCTAGAAACTCGACCCCGACGCGCCGTTACCGAAAACCCTAGTTCAGGGTCCAATCTGAAGCTGATCCCGGCACTCTGCCGGAGGGGATATCGATCCTGGAGGGCTCTTCATCGTCATGCCTTCCTCCGGGATGATTTGTGAGTAGTCTCACCTTGAACTATGGGTCCATGGCAGTAGCTAGTTGGTAGTCTCTCTCTTGTGCTTCATGTCTTATGATCTTGTGAGCTGCCTAACATGATCAAGATCGATTATTGTAATGCTATGTGATGTGTTTGCTGGGATCCGATGGATTATGAAGTTATGTTCAGATTGTGCATGATTCTTATATGAGTAATTTATGTTGTTGCATGCTCTCCGATGTGCGTAGTTATTTTGGCCAAGTGATTGTGTGTATCTCCAAGAGAGGGTATTTATGCTAGATAGTGGGTTCATGCCCCCTTTTGTTCCTGGGCACGAGTGACAGAAACGTCTAAGGGCGAGGGTGTGCTGTTGCTACTAAGGGTAAAACAGCGGTGTTAATGTCTCTTTTGATATTAGTATTGCTTACTTCATGCACTTTACTTAATGCAATTGTCTGTTGCTTGCAACTTAATACCGTTGGGTGACAGGCTGGATAGCGATCCCACGGTGGACTTTTTAGACAAAGACGCAGTTGGACTCAATGGTCTTTGTTCCTTGTCGTGATGCCTCCATAAATATTATCATGTCTTTTTTGTCATAGATAAATTGGGTTTGTGTCATGATCTTGTCAATTGCCTAGCTGTAATTCGTTCACCCATCACATGCATATTTTATTTACTTGAAAGACTTCACTAGTGAACCCATGGGCCCCGGTCCATCTTTTTACATTGTTTACAACCTCATTTACTTGCTTTTAATCATCATTACTCCTCTGGTCACTTTTCATATTTCATCTATTTCATCATACAATTAACCGCTTTGTTTTCTGCGAGACCGGAAAGATTGACAACCTTTCCACCATGGGGGCAAAGTATTTTGGTTGAGTGTGTGCAGGTCCACGTCTGTTGAAGGTCAAGCGCCGGAGATCTTCAACATTCACCTCGTTGTTGATTTCAAAGTCCTACTGGTTCGATAAACCTCGGTTCGTTAAACGAGGGAAAACTGCTACTAGCTGCAATTCCGCCTTCGCTTGGGGCACCACCCAACTTATTTTAATACAGCAGCAATATTGCATCGTCAGATTAAACATGAATCTTTATATTGACTTTTATCTATAAGATAAGCAGTTGGAAGTTGAAGCTTTTTGCTAATACTTACATCTTCTTTGTTTTGATTCTCAAACACTTTTGTCATGGAACTATTACCTTTGAAAATTAATCAAATATGTCGGTCACATTGCTTTCATGTCTTTAACGTACTATTTATGAAAGGTTTTGCTTGAATGATTCAACTTGGTTATTCATTGCTTTCCTGTTATCAGTTATAGACAATTGTTTTGAACCACTTCATTCACATCCTATGCTTTACATTACTATCTTGATCACGATTATGATTGGTTGCATGTCTCATAAAAAATTATTTTGTTATCACTTACCTACTCGAGGACGAGTAGGAGTTAAGCTTGGGGATGCTTATACGTGTCAAACGTATCTATAATTTTTTATTGATCCATGCTAGTTTTGTGATGTTGTCACATGTTTATACTATCTTATTATATCATTTTGAGGCATTTTATTGAATTAAACTATTGACAAGATGCCCAGTGCCAGTTCCTTGTTTTTGTCATGTTTTTGTTGCAGAAAGTTAATTCTGGAAATATTCTCGGAATTGGACGAAAATTTACGGGGATTTTTTTATTGGACAAATGAAGACCGGAGCCAAAAGGGCGACCCAGGGGGCAGCCCACAGGCCAGGGGCGACCCGTGGCCGCGGCCTAGCGTCCACCCGCGGGTGGGACCCGCCTCTGTCCTGTGGGGCACCCCTCGGTCGCCTCTGATGCCTATAAAATCATCCCCGACGAAAAAACCCTAACCCCCGAAGGATTTTCCCAAATACGATACAGAGCTCCGCCGCCATCGCCGACAAGTTTTGGGGGTTCAGAAGGTCCTGTTCCGGCACCCTGCCGGGATGGGGATCGACCGCCGGAGCCATCTCCATCAACACCGCTGCTTCCCGTGATGAGGAGGGAGTAGTCCCTCACCGGGGCTGAGGCTTATACAAGTAGCTATATGGTTATCTCTCTCTCCCATGATGTGATCTTCGTTGTGATCATGAGCTTTATTAGTATAGTTGAATACATGATGTTTCCCTATGTGTAATGGATATGATGTTGCTCAAGTGGTGTTATCTAGTATAATTTGCGGAGTCACTGTTGTGATCACGGTACCACGGTTGACAGTGAGGGTGCCGTGTGTGGCTCTATGCATCAAGATTAGAGGGATCTTCATCATGAGTTTGTTCTTTATTTTTGTTGGATGGAATAGATCATGAGGTTTCTTGATGCTTGTGTTATTGAAGAAAGAGACTATTCAAGAAATAGGTTGTGGTGTTTGTTAGTACTATCTTTGGATGCGGATAGTGACAGCATAAAGTGTCCATAGATGTGGAATACGAACTTTAAGGTGTGCTTTTCGTAGCCCTACGCAATTGTTATCCTATTTGATCCACGAAAGAATGATCTTCGAGTAATGTCGTGGGGTTGTCACGGCAAGTCCTTCCTTCAGGAAGGTGAGTTCAGGGGCCATCGATGCTTGAAGTACGTAGGAGAGATTAATCTCGCCTAGGGACACAGATTTACCCAGGTTCGGCCCCTCTTGGCAGAGGTAAAGACCTACTTCCTGCTTCTCTTTTATTGCTCTAGATCCGGTATCGATTACAGGGTTCCGGCTCCTCTCTGGGGAGTCGGCGACTATGGATTGCTTAGAACTTGTCGATCTAAGGTCCAGGACCCCGTTTATAAAGGCTGCCGGGTCCCTGGACTTACAGGTTACACCGAGTCACACTATAACACGGAGTCCTATTCTACGTCTTAGTCTTCCAAGTTTAAGGCTCCGGGTTGTACTTGGACTCCTTCCGGACGGGTCCTTTCTTTATCATGGGCCTTGGTCGGCTTGTCTCCAGCCCAGCCCATGTGACTTGATACGTGACTCGGCTTTGGCTTTCTTGGTCTTGGCGGGTCTACTTTCCGGGTCCATGGGCCTACCTATAAAGTATCCCCCCATCAGTAGCCCCCGAATTTATCTCGGGCGCAGCTTGGCGGCTTCCTCCAACTTGTTGGTTCGACTCCCTGGGTCGACTCCTTCCACTTGAGCCACAGGCTCCAAGTCGCTTGCTGCTAGCTCCAAGATGAATTCCTGCATAAAAACATAATACACATATAAAATGAGTCCATCCTCATCCCTTGTTCAAGCCCCCACTCTTGCCTTTGCACTAGCAGGCCGAGTTCTGATGTGACTCTTGCAAACAAGGACTAGATAACTTGACTTTCACTGTCACAGGACTCGTCATTCTGAGACAAGCCGGCTCCTTCCACTTCTGTGACTTTGATTTTTCTCTGTTATAACTTCCTGTCTGGCCTTTTAGCCGCTGAATCACTTATCACCGAATCGTTATCCACAAATTACTGTGGACCAGCGTTGTAACTTACTAGGGTTTTTACCCCTTTATAAATATCGAAGGGTTAGGTCTCAAAACCTCACTTGCCCCCTTCAGCTCAAATTCTCTCCTTTCTCTTTGCGCTCGTCTCTTCCCGCGCTCAGCACACACCGCCCGCTCGCCATGGCACCCAAGCGCGCAAAGACCGCACCCAAGGCCAAGGCTTCCTCGTCGAGCAGAACGGTGGACATTGCTGCCGCCGCCGCAAAATCCTCATCCAAGCGATCGATTTCTGCCGATTGGGGTGGATCTACGGTCACGGCGGAGCAATTGAAGACGCATCGGTCGACCGGCCTGATTCCATCCAACGTGAAGGCTCGGGCCCCTGGGGATGAGATGGTGCCCACTCCTGCGAAGGATGAAGTGGTGATCTTCACCGAGCATCTATTCCGCGAGTTCACTCCCCCCGGTAATCCTTTCTTCCGCCAACTCCTTGAACTCTATCAGCTGCGAATCCACGACTTGGCTCCCAATTCCATTCTCACTCTTTCCAATTTTGTAACTTTATGTGAGGATTACCTCCAAATCAAGCCCGATCTCAATCTCTGGCTTGAACTTTTCTACTGCAACCCTCAGCCCGAAACTTCTGGGGGCCCTCTCCTCCAATGTGGCGCCGTCGCTCTTCAACGGCGGCTCCACTCTGTCTTTCCAAAGCTAGTCTTTCCTAACCGCATCAAGGACTGGCAGAAAACCTTCTTCTACTGCAAGGATACCTCCCCTGCAGGTGAGCCAAAACTCCCTCTGTTCTCTGAGGACCGCCTCCAGGCGACTCCTCTTATGAAAGCTAGATTCTCTGAGGCCGCCCGGCCAAGAGTCAAGTCTCTGATAACTCGGATTGAGGCCCTCTTGTCCCACAATCTGGAAAACATGGATCTAGTCCGCTGCCGGACGACTTGGAGGATCCAGCCGCTGAGTCCTAGGACTCGGCTCATTTGTTCATACACTCGCTGCGCTGGCGATGACCTCCGGGTGACAGAGCAATTGTCTGATGGACCCGAACTTGGTCGGCTTATCAAAAAGCTGACTGGGAAACCGGTGAAGGACCAAGCACATTTTGGGCTCCAGCCCTTTTGCTCTACCAACCCAGCTCCCGATGTAAGCCTCACTCTCTACCTTATTTCCATCTTGATCTCACTTGTATTGGTTACTAACTCACTTTCGTTGACTCTGTTACAGCTCACTGACTCCTTCTGGAAGCTGGCCTCTGGAGCTGGCACTGAAAATAAGACTGAGGCCGAGGCTGAGTCTGAAGAGGAGATTCCTGCCACAGATCAAACCGCTGTGGCAGAAGACACTGATAATGATGATGAGGAGTCCTCCAAGGAGGCTCCTACTGAAGATGATGCTGCTGATGAGGAGTCCTCGCCACAGGCTCCAACCGAAAATGTTATCGAAGAGGAATCCTCTCAGGAGGCTCCCATTGTGGAGGATACTGACGATGACGAGTCCTCTCCGGAGGCTCCCGTCACTAAACAAACTCGCACCACCTCTTCTGCTGCTCAACCATCACTGTCTGAGGAGTCCTCAGCCAGGACCCACTCTTCTTCTTCCCCCAGCCTCTAACAACAACGGATCTCGAGAGGCTGTTCCCAAGGTACCACTTTCACGAGTCCTTGGGTCCACTCGTTCACCTGCTAAGCCTGAAGAACACATGCAGAGTTTTGTCACCTCTAGGAAGAGGAAACTGCGCTCCGATGGGCCTGCAGATGCTCCTGAGACTCTGCCTGTCTCGCACCAGCGGAAATCGGCTTCTCCTCCCAGCAAGGACGACTCCTACCACTTCGGGATGTCAATGCCTTCCTCAGACTCTCAGGCCTCCTTGGACCTGGAGACCAATGTTGGGTAAGACTCATCTGTTTGTGTACTTGTATTCAAATGACTTCTGCTTTTTCCCTTTTCACTAGATTTATTGCTGACTTCTGTCTTCGTATATTTCAGGCTCGGCCTTGTGCCAAAGTAACCAAGCTCCCTAGGTATGGCTGATGTCACCTCTGGTCGTGGACCTGTCCCTCCGTCGGCCTCTGAAACGACAAGCACAAGGACAGGTCCCTCCATTGCTGCATCTGCTGGTGCAACCACAACTCCCACCATTCCCGAGTCCCCTTCAAGGACTCGGGTGGCGACTCCACAGATTGTCCAGCCCTCTTCTGGGGCTGCGACTCCTGATACTGCGCCCCAAACTCATCCGGCTCCTGTAAAGCCGACTCCTGCAGCCTCTCCAAACATCAAGATCAAGTCATCTACTGACTACAGCCGACTTCGGGTGGCTGATAACATGTCTTTTTCTGAGGCCTATGCTGAAGCAGTTGACTTGAACGATCAATCTGCTAGGCTGAAGGATGATGAGCAAGCGGCTCTTAGGTCTCTTCACATGATTCACAATGTAAGCTCTTTGACTTGTACCTCTTATGTTTTTCTATCGTCATCCTATCCCAGTAGCCCCCAAGCACCTGTCTGTGGTGACTTGTGACTAGGATAGGTGCTTTACTTTGAAATTGAACTCAACTGCTTTTCAGTAAAATTTGCACACTGTAGCCCCCAAGCACTGAGTCCTTAGCTCTACTAGGACTCGGGGCTGCTGATTAGCTATCTGTCGAGTCCTTAGACCAAAAACTTTTCCACGAGTAGCCCCCAAGCGCCGAGTTGTCAGCCTGCGACGACTTGGAGCTACAAACATATGTAATTTACTCATACTTAACTTGAAGAAAAAATTCTGATCTACCAGTAGCCCCCAAGCGCCAAGTTGTTAACTTGTGACGACTTGGAGCTTATGACTTGTCGACTAGGACCCATGCCTGCTTTGCTGTTAGGAAAAAATTGACTCCTCAGTAGCCCCCAAGCGCCAAGTTGTTAACTTGTGACGACTTGGAGCTCATGAGTTCTCTACTTGACTTGTGAAGCTTACTTGTGCACTATGACTTGTCCATTCTGACTTGCGAAAATCTGACTTGTGATTACAGTGCGTTATCTCCAAGATGAAGAGAGACATGAAAGAGCTTGAGGACCAGGCCGCTGCTAGTGCCAGGTCTGCCATAGCTGAAAAAGAACATTCCCTTCAGCTTGAGAAGAATCTGAAGGCTTTATCTGCTCAACTGGAGCAAGTGAAGAAAGAGTCGGCTGATGCCAAAAAGGTTGCCCAAAAGGCACACAATGACCTAAAGGCTGTCTTCGACACTTGCCGCAAAGGCATTGGGGCCATGTGCCAACACATATTTGGTAAGTTTATAACTTTTGCTTGCTTCCTCTTCTACACCTTTCTGAATTGCTTTTGGACTGACAATCACTCTTTGATCTCTTTTCTGCAGGGGCTGACTCCCCAAAACTTAAGCTGCCCACCAGCAAGCAATTGCATGAGATGCTAGACTATTGCCATGGGCTGCAAGAGGGAGCCCGTGCTGTGGTCAAGTATCTGAATGCCAAGGGCAAGTGTCCCAAAGAGCCTGAGCGTTTGGTTGATGAATTGTCTAGGGCACCAGGGTATGTACGGATGTGGAAGCAATCTTCTTTAAGGAGAGCCTCCATCAGAATCCTTGCCCTGGCCCACAGTTATTATCCAACTATCATAGAGCCGGCATTGCTTACAATGGGGAAGCCAGAACAACATGAAGATGGCAAACCCTTCACCCAGGATGACTTCAAGGCTGAGGAAAAACTGGTGCGGCCATATGCTTGTGAGATAGCCAACAAGATGGACCCTGAGGTATGGGTTCATCATTATGACTTGGAAAACAACAGAGTTGGCCCAGGGATTCCTGAGATAGTAAACTTTGGCCGCCCATCACAGGACCCAGCTGGTGTCCCATCCTCTTCTACCGGGCCGAGTTCCTCGTCACCGGCGGCTCCTGTTCCTAGTGCTGAGCCCGCCTTGAAGACTCCTGCTACGCCCACTCCTTCGAGAGCTATCTCCGGAGATGCCCAGAGACAAGCAGAGCTGGCTAAGCACATGAAGAGTCCCAAAGGTACTGGGTTTCAAACGAAGAGAGTCGCCACCAAGCCTCCTTTGAAGCCGGCTCTAGCCTCCACTACTCAAACAAAAGACAAGTCTCCAGCGAAGAAGAACTCTCCAACTCCAGCTGAAAAGTCGACTCCTCTGGAAGACCATCCCTTGAATGACTTTTGATCACTTTGTAATGCTGTGCTATTAGCATTTAAACTTTGCAATGATGCACTACTGGTGCTTAAACCTTGTTAGGTGTTTTGAACTACTTTGTTCTGAAATTTTGCCAATCGGCTTATGATGACTTGCTTGTTATGAGATTTGATATGTACTATCTATGCAAGTCATTCTATGGTTCTTATAACCCGTCTAATTATCCACTGATGAGTAAGTAGGCCCTGCATGACTCCTCTTACAACTTGTGCTGACAAGCTCCTAACAACTCATGTCCCTTAGGATTCATAAGAGCCGGAGACGAATCATGCCTGTAGACTAGTCATATTGTGCATGATGCATCTAACTTACCAGCGAGAAAATTAGGAAAAATTTGGCTACTGTGCCGGGTTCAAGAGTCTAAGCTTAACTTTTTTCGCTGAAAAGCAAGCCCCCAAGAACCTGATGATCAAAATTAAAGAATAAAGCGCACTCACTGGGTGACTCGACTAAAGGACACATGTTCACAGAAGCCGGCTTTATTTCATTTGATCATAATAATTTGATTACATCTAGGCATGGCTCACTAGGCTCTTTGCCTTTCAACTCATAAAACTACTACAACTTAAGTATAATATGGACGTAACTGAGCTATGTTCCAAGGCCTCTTTGCCTCTGCATAAGGATCTAGTGTATGAGCTGTGTCAGCTCCTTTACTTTCACTTGCCGGTTCTCGCACATCCATTAGATAGTACGACCCGTTGTGCAAGTTTTTGCTTATAATAAACGGTCCTTCCCATGGTGGAGATAACTTGTGCATCCCTTCCTTGTTCTGGATAAGGCGAAGCACCAAGTCTCCTTCCTGGAAAGTCCGAGTCTTGATTCTGCGTGCGTGGTATCGCCGCAAGTCTTGCTGGTAAACTGCTGATCTCTCAAGGGCTAACTCCCTTGCTTCCTCGAGTGCATCCACCGAGTCCTGGCGAGCGAGTTCATTTTCTGTCTCGACGTAATTGGCGACTCGTGGCGAGTCATGCAACAAGTCACTTGGCAGGATGGCTTCTGCTCCATATACCATGAAAAAAGGAGTGAAGCCAGTGGATCTGTTAGGAGTCGTTTTGATACTCCAAAGTACTGCTGGCAACTCCTCAACCCAACACCCGGCGGCTCTTAGCAAGGGGACTCGGAGCCGAGGCTTAATTCCCTTCAACAACTCCTGATTTGCCCTCTCTGCTTGACCATTGGACTGCGGGTGTGCCACTGAGGCTAGGTCGAGTCTGATGTTATTCTCACCGCAGAACTTGGCCATCTCTCCAACTGATAAGTTGGTACCATTGTCTGTAATGATGCTGTGAGGGTATCCAAAGCGTGTTGCTATTTTCTTGAAGAATAGCTGATGCACCGTCGACTCTGCTGACAGGTTCTACTTCCACCCACTTGGTGAACTTGTCAACTGCTACTAGCAGATGGGTCTTCTGACAAGGCGACTTTGAGAAAGGACCAACCATGTCAAGCCCCCAAACTGCAAATGGCCAAGTGATATGGATGGTTCTGAGCTCTTGGGCTGGCACGTGGTCTTGCCTTGCGTACCTTTGACATCCATCACAGACTCGAACTATCTTTTTCTGCGTCCAAATGTGCTGTTAACCAAAAGAACCCGTGTCTGAAAGCTTTTGAGACCAAGGATCTAGTGGATGCATGATGACCACAATCACCTGCATGAATCTCTTGCAGTATTTGCTTGCCCTCCTCTGGAGACACACACCTCTGGTAGACTCCAGTGACACTCCTTCTATATAACTCGCCATCAATGACTGTGTAGGACTTGCATCGCCTGATGAGTTGCTTTCGCTTGACTTCATCCTGTGGGAGCTCGCCCCTAAGGAGATATGCAAGATAGGGCTCTGACCATGCTGGGATTGCCCATACTGCTGCCACGAGTGCCGACTCTGGATCTGGGAAGGCTAACTCCTCCTCTGTGGGCAACTTGACTGATGGGTGGTGAAGCTCGTCCACAAACACATTTGGTGGTACTTTCTCTCGACGAGAGCCGAGTCGTGATAACGCATCTGCGGCCTCGTTCTTGCGTCTGTCAATATGCTCCACTTGATAACCAGAAAAGAACCCGGCTATCTGTTCGACTACTCTTCTATAAGCCGCCATGTTTGCATCCTTCGAGTCCCAGGTTCCAGATACTTGCTGAGCTACGAGACCCGAGTCTCCAAAGCACCTGATACGCTTGATGTTCATCTCCTTGGCCAAGCGCAGGCCATGCAACAAAGCCTCATACTCTGCCATGTTGTTTGTATAGTCAAAATGCAACTGAAGGACATATGCCAACTTATCTCCTTTTGGTGAAGTTAGAACCACGCCAGCTCCTGAGCCCTCTAGCTGTCTGGACCCGTCGAAGTGCATTGTCCAATACTTGGTGCAAGGTGAACTTGGTGAGGACGTGCAATTAGTCCAATCATTGACAAAGTCGACCAAAGCTTGAGATTTGATTGCTGTTCTGGGCTCATATGTGATATGATAAGGACCCAGCTCAATTGCCCACTTGGTGACTCGGCCTGTTGCATCTCTGTTGCGTATAATGTCTGCTAGCGGTGCTGAACTCACCACCTTGATTGGATGCTCTTGAAAATAATGTTTGAGCTTCCTACTAGCGAGAAAAACTCCATAGACTAGCTTTTGCCATTGAGGGTACCTTTGCTTTGACTCTGTGAGGACTTCACTGATGTAGTAAACAGGCCTCTGCACTGGATACTCCTTTCCTTCCTCTGATCGTTCCACCACTACTACTGCACTGACCACCCTCTCGTTGGCAGCCACATACAATAGCATGGGCTCCTTATCTGTAGGAGCTGCAAGTACTGGTGCTGATGATAGGGTTTTCTTCAAGCCTTCAAAAGCATCGTCGGCTTCTTTGTCCCATATGAATTTGTCTGACTTCTTCAGGAGTCGGTAGAGAGGACCCGCCTTCTCTCCGAGTCTTGAGATGAATCTGCTAAGAGCTGCTACACAACCAGCGAGTTTCTGAACGTCCTTTAGACAAGTCGGTTTCTGCAGGTTGTGAATAGCCTTGATTTTCTCTGGGTTTGCTTCAATGCCTCTCTCTGAAACAATGAAGCCTAGGAGTTTGCCTGCAGGGACTCCAAAAACACACTTGGTTGGATTGAGCTTCATCTTGTATTTGCGTAGGTTACCAAAGGTTTCTGTCAGGTCTGCTATCAGAGAGTCGGCTTTCTGAGACTTGACAACTACATCATCCACGTAAGCATGAATATTTCTTCCAATCTGTTTTTTGAAACAATTCTGGATACATCTCTGATATCATATTAGTCCTTGTTTGCAAGAATCATATTAGAACTCGGCCTGCTAGTGCAAAGGCAAGAGTGGTGGTCTTCCAAGTTAAGGCTCCGGGTTGTACTTGGACACCTTCCGGATGGGTCCTTTCTTCATCATGGGCCTCGGTCGGCTTGTCTCCAGCCCAGCCCATGTGACTTGATACGTGACTCGTCTTTGGCCTTCTTGGTCTTGGCGGGTCTACTTTCCGGGTCCATGAGCCTACCTATAAAGTACCCCCCCATCAGTAGCCCCCGAATTTATCTTGGGCACAGCTTGGCGGCTTCCTCCAACTCGTTGGTTCGACTTCCTGGGTCGACTCCTTCCATTTGAGCCACAGGCTCCAAGTCGCTTGCTGCTAGCTCCAAGATGAATTCCTGCATTAAAACATAATACACATATAACATGAGTCCATCCTCATCCCTTGTTCAAGCCACCACTCTTGCCTTTGCACTAGCAGGCCGAGTTCTAATATGATTCTTGCAAACAAGGACTAGATAGCTTGACTTTCACTGTCACAGGACTCGCCATTCTGAGACAAGCCGGCTCCTTCCACTTCTGTGACTTTGGCTTTTCTCTATTATAATTTCCTGTCTGGCTCTTAGCCGCTGAGTCACTTATTACCGAATCATTATCCACAAATTACTGTGGACCACCACTGTAACTTTCTAGGGTTTTTACCCCTTTATAAATATCGAAGGGTTAGGTCTCAAAACCTCACTTGCCCCCTTCAGCTCAAATTCTCTCCTTTCTCTTCGCGCTCATCTCTTCCCGCGCTCAGCACGCACCGCCCGCTCACCATGGCACCCAAGCGCGCAAAGACCGCACCCAAGACCAAGGCTTCCTCGTCGAGCAGGACGGTGGACATTGCCGCCGCGGCCGCCGCCGCCGCAAAATCCTCATCCAAGCGATCGATTTCTGCCGATTGGGGTGGATCTACGGTCACGGCGGAGCAATTGAAGACGCATCGGTCGACCGGCCTGATTCCATCCAACGTGAAGGCTCGGGCCCCAGGGGATGAAATCGTGCCCGCTCCCGCAAAGGATGAAGTGGTGATCTTCACCGAGCATCTGTTCCGCGGGTTCACTCCCCCCGGTAATCTTTTCTTCCGCCAACTCCTTGAACTCTATCAGCTGCGGATTCACGACTTGGCCCCTAATTCCATTCTCACTCTGTCCAATTTTGTAACTCTATGTGAGGATTACCTCCAAATCAAGCCCGATCTCAATCTCTGGCTTGAACTCTTCTACTGCAATCCTCAGCCCGAAACTTCTGGGGGCCCTCTCCTCCAATGTGGCGCCGTCGCCCTTCAACGGCGGCTCCACTCTGTCTTTCCCTAGCCAGTCTTTCCTAACCGCATCAAGGACTGGTAGAAAACCTTCTTCTACTGCAAGGATACCTCCCCTGCAGGTGAGCCAAAACTCCCTCTGTTCTCTGAGGACCGCCTCCAGGCGACTCCTCTTATGAAAGCTAGATGCTCTGAGGCCGCCCGGCCAAGAGTCGAGTCTCTGATAACTCGGATTGAGGCCCTCTTGTCCCACAATCTGGAAAACATGGATCTAGTCCGCTGCTGGACGACTTGGAGGATCCAGCCGCTGAGTCCTAGGACTCGGCTCATTTGTTCATACACTCGCTGCGCTGGTGATGACCTCCGGGTGACAGAGCAATTGTCTGATGGACCCGAACTTGGTCGGCTTATCAAAAAGCTGACTGGGAAACCGGTGAAGGACCAAGCACATTTTGGGCTCCAGCCCTTTTGCTCTACCAACCCAGCTCCCGATGTAAGCCTTGCACCTTATTTTATTTCCAACTTTGTCTTACTTGTACCACTTACTAACTCATTTTCTTCGACTCTGTTGCAGCTCACCGACTCCTTCTGGAAGCCGGCCTCTGGAGTTGGTACTGAAAATAAAACTGAAGCCGAGGCTGAGGCTGAAGAGGAGACTCCTGCCACAGATCAAACTGCTGTGGCAGAAGACACTGATAATGATGATGAGGAGTCCTCCAAGGAGGCTCCTACTGAAGATGATGCTGCTGATGAGGAGTCCTCGCCAGAGGCTCCAACTGAAAATGTTATCGAAGAGGAATCCTCTTAGGAGGCTCCCATTGTAGAGGAGACTGATGATGACGAGTCCTCTCCGAAGGCTCCCACCACTAAACCAACTCACACCACCTCTGCTGCTGCTCAACCATCACTATCTAAGGAGTCCTCAGCCAGGAGTCACTCTTCTTCTTCCCCAGCCTCTAACAACAACGGATCTCGAGAGGTTGTTCCCAAGGTACCACTTTCACGAGTCCTTGGGTCCACTCGTTCACCTGCTAAGCCTGAAGAACACATGCAGAGTGTTGTCGCCGCCAGGAAAAGGAAACTGCACTCTGATGGTCCTGCAGATGCTCCTGAGCCTCTGCCTGTCTCGCACCAGCGGAAATCGGCTTCTCCTCCTAGCAAGGACGACTCATACCACTCCGGGATGTCAATGCCTTCCTCAGACTCTCAGGCCTCCTTGGACCTGGAGACCAATGTTGGGTAAGACTCATCTGTTTGTGTACTTGTATTCAAATGACTTCTACTTTCTCCCTTTTCACTAGATTTATTGCTGACTTCTGTCTTCGTATATTTCAGGGCTCGGCCTTGTGCCAAAGTAACCAAGCTCCCAGGTATGGCTGATGTCACCTTTGGTCGTGGACCTGTCCCTCCGTCAGCCTCTGAAATGACAAGCACAAGGACAGGTCCCTCCATTGCTGCATCTGCTGGTGCAACAACAACTCCCATCATTCCCGATTCCCCTTCAAGGACTCGGGTGGCGACTCCACAGATTGTCCAGCCCTCTTCTGGGGCTGCAACTCCTGATACTGCGCCTCAAACTCATCCGGCTCCTGTGAAGCCGACTCCTTCAGCCTCTCCAAACATCAAGATCAAGTCATCTACTGACTACAGTCGACTTCGGGTGGTTGATAACATGTCTTTTTCTGAGGCCTATGCTGAAGCAGTTGACTTGAACGATCAATCTGCTAGGCTGAAGGATGATGAGCAAGCGGCTCTTAGGTCTCTTCACATGATTCACAATGTAAGTTCTTTGACTTGTACCTCTTATGTTTTTCTATCGTCATCCTATCCCAGTAGCCCCCAAGCACCTGTCTGCGGTGACTTGTGACTAGGATAGGTGCTTTACTTTGAAATTGAACTCAACTGCTTTTCAGTAAAATTTACACACTGTAGCCCCCAAGCACTGAGTCGTTAGCTCTACTAGGACTCGGGGCTACTGATTAGCTATCTGTCGGGTCTTTAGACCAAAAACTTTTCCACGAGTAGCCCCCAAGCGCCGAGTTGTCAGCCTGCGACGACTTGGAGCTACAAATATATGTAATTTACTCATACTTAACTTGAAGAAAAAATTCTGATCTACCAGTAGCCCCCAAGCGCCAAGTTGTTAACTTGTGACAACTTGGAGCTGATGACTTGTCGACTAGGACCCATGCCTGCTTTGCAGTTAGGAAAAAATTGACTCCTGAGTAGCCCCCAAGCGCCAAGTTGTTAACTTGTGACGACTTGGAGCTCATTAGTTCTTTACTTGACTTGTGAAGCTTACTTGTGCTCTATGACTTGTCCATTCTGACTTGCGAAAATCTGACTTGTGATTACAGTGCGTTATCTCCAAGATGAAGAGAGACATGAAAGAGCTTGAGGACCATGCCGCTGCTAGTGCCAGGTCTGCCATAGCTGAAAAAGAACATTCCCTTCAGCTTGAGCAGAATCTGAAGGCTTTATCTGCTCAACTGGAGCAAGTGAAGAAAGAGTCGGCTGATGCCAAAAAGGTTGCCCAAAAGGCACACAATGACCTAAAGGCTGTCTTTGACACTTGCCGCAAAGGCATTGGGGCCATGTGCCAACACATATTTGGTAAGTTTATAACTTTTGCTTGCTTCCTCTTCTACACCTTTCTGAATTGCTTTTGGACTGACAATCACTCTTTGATCTCTTTTCTGCAGGGGCTGACTCCCCAAATCTCAAACTGCCCACAAGCAAGCAATTGCATGAGATGCTAGACTATTACCATGGGCTGCAAGAGGGAGCCCGTGCTATGGTCAAGTATCTGAATGCCAAGGGCAAGTGTCCCAAAGAGCCTGAGCGTTTGGTTGATGAATTGTCTAGGGCACCAGGGTATGTACGGATGTGGAAGCAATCTTCTTTAAGGAGAGCCTCCATCAGAATCCTTGCCCTGGCCCACAGTTATTATCCAACTGTCATAGAGCCGGCATTGCTTACAATGGGGAAGCCAGAACAACATGAAGATGGCAAACCCTTCACCCAGGATGACTTCAAGGCTGAGGAAAAACTGGTGCGGCCATATGCTTGTGAGATAGCCAACAAGATGGACCCTGAGGTATGGGTTCATCATTATGACTTGGAAAACAACAGAGTTGGCCTAGGGATCCTGAGATTGTAAACTTTGGCCGCCCATCACAGGACCCAGCTGGTGTCCCATCCTCTTCTACCGGGCCGAGTTCCTCGTCACCGGCGGCTCCTGTTCCTAGTGCTGAGCCCGCCTTGAAGACTCCTGCTGCGCCCACTCCTTCGAGAGCTATCTCCGGAGATGCCCAGAGACAAGCAGAGCTGGCTAAGCACATGAAGAGTCCCAAAGGTACTGGGTTTCAAACGAAGAGAGTCGCCACCAAGCCTCCTTTGAAGCCGGCTCCAGCCTCCACTACTCAAACAAAAGACAAGTCTCCAGCGAAGAAGAACTCTCCAACTCCAGCTGAAAAGTCGACTCCTCTGGTAGACCATCCCTTGAATGACTTTTGATCACTTTGTAATGCTGTGCTATTAGCATTTAAACTTTGCAATGATGCACTACTGGTGCTTAAACCTTGTTAGGTGTTTTGAACTACTTTGTTCTGAAATTTTGCCAATCGGCTTATGATGACTTGCTTGTTATGAGATTTGATATGTACTATCTATGCAAGTCATTCTATGGTTCTTATAACCCGTCTAATTATCCACTGATAACTAAGTAGGCCCTGCATGACTCCTCTTACAGCTTGTGCTGACAAGCTCCTAACAACTCATGTCCCTTAGGATTCATAAGAGCCGGAGACGAATCATGCCTGTAGACTAGTCATATTGTGCATGATGCATCTAACTTACCAGCGAGAAAATTAGGAAAAATTTGGCTACTGTGCCGGGTTCAAGAGTCTAAGCTTAACTTTTTTCGCTGAAAAGCAAGCCCCCAAGAACCTGATGATCAAAATTAAAGAATAAAGCGCACTCACTGGATGACTCGACTAAAGGACTCATGTTCACAGAAGCCGGCTTTATTTCATTTGATCATAATAATTTGATTACATCTAGGCATGGCTCACTGGGCTCTTTGACTTTCAACTCATAAAACTATTACAACTTAAGTATAATATGGACGTAACTGAGCTTTGTTCCAAGGCCTCTTTGCCTCTGCATAAGGATCTAGTGTATGAGCTGTGTCAGCTCCTTTACTTTCACTTGCCGGTTCTCGCACATCCATTAGATAGTATGACCCGTTGTGCAAGTTTTTGCTTATAATGAACGGTCCTTCCCATGGTGGAGATAACTTGTGCATCCCTTCCTTATACTGGATAAGGCGAAGCACCAAGTCTCCTTCCTGGAAAGTCCGAGTCTTGATTCTGCGTGCGTGGTATCGCCGCAAGTCTTGCTGGTAAACTGCTGATCTCTCAAGGGCTAACTCCCTTGCTTCCTCGAGTGCATCCACCGAGTCCTGGCGAGCGAGTTCATTTTCTGTCTCGACGTAATTGGCGACTCGTGGCGAGTCATGCAACAAGTCGCTTGGCAGGACGGCTTCTGCTCCATATACCATGAAAAAAGGTGTGAAGCCAGTGGATCTGTTAGGAGTCGTTCTGATACTCCAAAGTACTGCTGGCAACTCCTCAACCCAACACCCGGCGGCTCTTAGCAAGGGGACTCGGAGCCGAGGCTTAATTCCCTTCAACAACTCCTGATTTGCCCTCTCTGCTTGACCATTGGACTGCGGGTGTGCCACTGAGGCTAGGTCGAGTCTGATGTTATTCTCACCGCAGAACTTGGCCATCTCTCCAACTGATAAGTTGGTACCATTGTCTGTAATGATGCTGTGAGGGTATCCAAAGCGTGTTGCTATTTTCTTGAAGAATCTCACAGCTGATGCACCGTCGACTCTGCTGACGGGTTCTACTTCCACCCACTTGGTGAACTTGTCAACTGCTACTAGCAGATGGGTCTTTTGACAAGGCGACTTTGAGAAAGGACCAACCATGTCAAGCCCCCAAACTGCAAATGGCCAAGTGATAGGGATGGTTCTGAGCTCTTGGGCTGGCACGTGGTCTTGCCTTGCGTACCTTTGACATCCATCACAGACTCGAACTATCTTTTCTGCGTCCAAATGTGCTGTTAACCAAAAGAACCCATGTCTGAAAGCTTTTGAGACCAAGGATCTAGTGGATGCATGATGACCACAATCACCTGCATGAATCTCTTGCAGTATTTGCTTGCCCTCCTCTGGAGACACACACCTCTGGTAGACTCCAGTGACACTCCTTCTATATAACTCGCCATCAATGACTGTGTAGGACTTGCATCGCCTGATGAGTTGCTTTCGCTTGACTTCATCCTGTGGGAGCTCGCCCCTAAGGAGATATGCAAGATAGGGCTCTGTCCATGCTGGGATTGCCCATACTGCTGCCACGAGTGCCGACTCTGGATCTGGGAAGGCTAACTCCTCCTCTATGGGCAACTTGACTGATGGGTGGTGAAGCTCGTCCACAAACACATTTGGTGGTACTTTCTCTCGACCAGAGCCGAGTCGTGATAACGCATCTGCGGCCTCGTTCTTGCGTCTGTCAATATGCTCCACTTGATAACCAGAAAAGAACCCGGCTATCTGTTCGACTGCTCTTCTATAAGCCGCCATGTTTGCATCCTTCGAGTCACAGGTTCCTGATACTTGCTGAGCTACGAGATCCGAGTCTCCAAAGCACCTGATACGCTTGATGTTCATCTCCTTGGCCAAGCGCAGGCCATGCAACAAAGCCTCATACTCTGCCATGTTGTTTGTACAGTCAAAATGCAACTGAAGGACATATGCCAACTTATCTCCTTTTGGTGAAGTTAGAACCACGCCAGCTCCTGAGCCCTCTAGCTGTCTGGACCCGTCGAAGTGCATTGTCCAATACTTGGTGCAAGGTGAACTTGGTGAGGACGTGCAATCAGTCCAATCATTGACAAAGTCGACCAAAGCTTGAGATTTGATTGCTGTTCTGGGCTCATATGTGATATGATAAGGACCCAGCCAGCTCCTGAGCCCTCTAGCTATCTGGACCCGTCGAAGTGCATTGTCCAATACTTGGGGCAAGGTGAACTTGGTGAGGACGTGCAATTAGTCCAACACATATTTGGTAAGTTTATAACTTTTGCTTGCTTCCTCTTATACACCTTTCTGAATTGCTTTTGGACTGACAATCACTCTTTGATCTCTTTTCTGCAGGGGCTGACTCTCCAAAACTTAAGCTTCCCACCAGCAAGCAACTACATGAGATGCTAGACTATTGCCATGGGCTGCAAGAGGGAGCCCGTGCTGTGGTCAAGTATCTGAATGCCAAGGGAAAGTGTCCCAAAGAGCCTGAGCGTTTGGTTGATGAATTGTCTAGGGCACCAGGGTATGTACGGATGTGGAAGCAATCTTCTTTAAGGAGAGCCTCCATCAGAATCCTTGCCCTGGCTCACAGTTATTATCCAACTGTCATAGAGCCGGCATTGCTTACGGACAAGCTTCCGGATTCGAGCCCGGGGGCTCGAGTCTGATGTAGGCTGGTAGAGTTTGTGCCCAAGAGCACTTAACTGGTCCCGATACTGTCGAGCGAACCAGGCCTGCCATGTCGAGCATCCTACGACTAAAGCGTCCTGCGAAACGGGTACGAAACATACCATCTAAAGCTAAAAGCTATCTAGTCGACTTATTACCGAGTTGGAAGCACCTGACAAAACAGCAAAGATACAGACTCTACGATTCATACACTCCCATCGGGAGAGCGCACTCGCGACGTGCTCGACTACGACAAAAAGCAAGGAAAAATTGAGCCTATGTCCAACTATAAATAGTTGAACATAGCCTCAAGGGCTACTCCCATCGGGAGCGCTGGTCTCGCACCCGACGAGAATTGACTATATTACAGTCGCGAGTCATCAACACACCAGACGCATCGACTATGCCTACTCGACATGCTACTTTGAGTCTCTGCCCGATTCTTCGAATCGACCAGACACTCGGGGGCTACTGACGTGCGCATACCCTCCGGGAACCCCACCATTGGCATACCCGATGCGGCCCAGCCGAAGGCCCACCTGGAGTCCCAAACGAAGCCACAACTTGGAGTACAAGACAACCCATGTAAACCCTACCTGGCTGCATATATAAAGCCAGGTAGGGGCACCCACTAGGGGAACCGAACATACGGGACAACAGACTAGACAACACCCGCCACCGGCGGCAACATAGAGAGATCCAATCTCCACCACCATAGCCTCCGGGCCACCTTGTAATCGTCATCATCAATACAAATCAGACAAGCAGGATGTAGGTCTTTACCTGGGTAAATCCTTGCTTGTCAGCCGTCCGATACTACCAGCGCACCAACTTCTCTCTCTATATGAAACCTTAGGTATCTCACCTAGGGATTTGGCGTGGTAACCCCACGTCAATCTCCTTCGAGATCATTTGTCTGGTAAGTCTCGATTTGCGAGTCCGGGTACCGTACGTAGGTCGATGAAGTCACGTGGTGGGCCCTTGAGGCCTTAGTCACAGCGGTCTCGCTGTGGTATATGACCGTAGGCCGACGGGTCGACCCCATGTTCATCGACAAGATTTGAATAGAAACATATAAATGAATCTGAAATGAAAGGGGCATACTGCTAGAAAACGACAGTCTTAGAGCATCTCCACTGGGGGTCGTAAAAAGGGCCATAAAAATCTTTTAGGGCGCCGGACAGAAAAACAGGCCACACCGGGTGGTCACATAGCCTTCGTCCGGCCCAAAATCTATCCGGCACCGCGAACAAGGCCTCCAACTTTGGGGGCTGCCTTCACGGTGCCGGACACTGTCTGCGGCCCGAGCCTCCGACAGATATGGCCCACCCGTCATACACACAAAATGACCCAGCGAGGCGCAGGCACGCGGCAGTGACTCAGCGATGCAGGCGCTGCATCGTTTCAGAGGCGAGTCGTCGCATTGTTGCGCGGGCCGTCAGGCGGCGCATTGTTTCAGTGGCTAGGTGGCGGCGTAGTGAAGTGTCGCCTCATAGCAGCGTCGTAGAGCCCAAGCGGCGGCATGCATGCCGTCTTGGCGTTAATGGCGACGGCATCTCCGCTCCACCGACCGGCTTTAAAAAGCCACCACAGCCCTCTCGACTCACACACTCCACCACCGCCCCTCTTCCTTTCCTTGCAGTCGCACAGTTACGATGCACCACCGCGTACCGGGTTACCAGCCCACGGAGGAGGACCATGAGCGGCGCCAGTGCCTTGACGCGATATCGTTGGTGCGCTGTCAACGCCGCAACGAGCTACGCCGGATTCAGGGGATCCGGATTGCATCGGCTAGGGCTGTGGCGCTGCCACCACCCCCCCCCCCCCTCCGGCTCCTCCACCCCCACAGGCCGACGACCGTCGTCCGCTGACGGTGGAGGAGGCGGAGCAGCTCGTGCGCGACTACCTACCTCTGCCCGCCGACCGTAGCCTACCGGACGACTGGCTGGTCAACCTGGACAACGTCCCAGTTGCGCCGCCCCTGACCTTGCAGGCGAGGCTGAAGTACATCCAGTCGATGTGGCAGGCGGACGTTGTCGGCGTGGTGACCGAGGAGGAACGGAGATGTGCCTCTGTTCAACGCGTCGACGGCGTACTGGGACGCCATTGTGAGGTCCGAGCACGCCTGCCGCCTCCACAACTACCGCACCGATGTCGACGACCACAAGCCGCCTGATCCAGTGTCCGACGAGGAGGAGTCAACTCTTTCTCCGCCACCATGCTATGCCGACCATTGATATCGATTCCCTACCGGATGAGAGCTTTCATGATTCTGGTCACGCAGTGGTTTCTCCACGGCCTACGTCGATCATCGATATCGACGTTATGAGCCTGAAACGGCCACTTGATTAGACATATATTCGTTTGTGAGCAGTAGCTCGACCAGTGCCGGTGAGGCTGAGCTCGAGCAGAGATACATTCTGTCTAGACTCCTCCGCAATCGACATATGTGAGGATGAGCTCGGAAAAGTCTCGGAGTCTGTCGTAGAATTAGGATTAGTTTTAGATTAAATCAAGTTGTATATAATTTGTATCGAACTTTATTTCAATCAAATAAAATTTATTGCAATATTAAAAAAAATCTGTTTGGTGATTTCGTTTAGGGAGTACCGGTGTGGGAGGCGCAAAAAAAACGCCGGACAAGTGTCCGGCACCCCCCAATTGGACCTTCAATGGAGGTGTGCCGGACACAATTTAGGCGCTCCCTGTAGAGATGCTCTTAAACTCTTAATACCGAAGATTTACTTGTGGTGAGGGGCAATTCTGAAAAAGAGCAGCACAAATCTGAAAGCACTGAATGGTGATGGTGAGTAGCCGCCACCACTTGTACACCCACTTGATCGTCACAAGTCACAACGTGAAGAAAAACATCAATCCCACTCCCTTCGGCTGCTCCGGCCTGCTGTTCCCCACAAACAAACAACGCCACACTGCCACAGGCCGTCGAAGCATGATAGGATCACCGCTTGCTTCTCCATGGGATTGGGAGGACCAGCAGCTGGTGCTGTACGTGTTCGCCGGCGCGGTCCTGGCGTGGTTCGCCGTGAGGGCGCTGGAGTGGGCGTGGTGGAGGCCCCGGCGCCTGGAGCGGGCGCTGCGCTCCCAGGGCTTGGATGGATGAGAAGGTATCTCTACTACCTAAAAAGAACAATTGGTTCTGTCGTAGGTCAACCCAGCATTTCGCTCCTCCTTTTGTCCGACATCGTCTGACGCTCCTCTCTGGTCGCTTCGAGGGCCAAGCCCACAAAAATCCATCGTCGGGGACCCTGTCGGCGCCCCCTCTCCCTCGTGGGTCTTGCCCTCCTCGCCCTCTCTCTCTGGCGGCTGACCCCAGGCTGAACCATGCCAGCGCCCTGCCGCACCGTCCTCCACCACACGAGTGTCGCCTCCACCTCGCGATGGGCGCGTGCCCTCCTTCGCCGAGCCCGATTAGCAGGGGCCGAGCGCGTTGAGGACAAGGAGCCGCGTGGCCGCTCCCGCTGTAGGTTTCGATGTCGAGGTATGGCACCTTCGTTCCAGCCGGCCACGGCCGGATCGGCGCGGTGTAGGACGGGGACGGTTGGACCAGGTGGCTTCCTTGCTGCTGCGCCGTCTTGAAGGCACGGGAGAGAGCCCCAGAATCCCAACGGGCTCCGACGCTCGATCTGGTGTCGGACCGGACCCTGACGACGTCGTCTCCTAGGACGCCATAACAACGATGGCGCCACTCCGGGAGTCCATCCAGCTTCTCCATTGGCTGCTCCTTCGTTCGACAGCACCGCCAGGTCCAGGGTCCGGCGTCCGTCTTCACTTGCGTGTGCTGCCTCTCGCGGAAGGAAAGGAAGACACTGCCCTACAGCGCCGACCTGAAACACCAGGTCTGCAGTTGTTCTGAAGTTCGGTTCACTTGTTTCCCTATCTGAACCTCTGTCATCTGTATTGTTCCATTGCCTATTGGCCTCTGGCGTCCACTGTCACCAACAATGCAATGGGCATGCAGCGTCAATCAGCTGTGAAGACGATAAGGAGCCGACATGTTTGCTTACAAGTTTTGTTCTAAATCAAGCCTGCTCGATATTCCTATGCAAATTCATGAATGCTTTTTTCCTTTTGTTTTGGCAGTTTGATTGTGAGGAGCTTTCTCAATGTGATAATTATATTAATGTGTGTTTCCATTGCCATGGAGGGTTAGGTGTCAAAAGTTGAGGTAATTAGTTATTCTTTTGCTTCTTATTACCGTGTGTACTACCAGAATAGTTGTCTATGGATATCTGAAACTGCATGCTATGCCATTGATTGAAACTTGCTGGTAGGCCATGGTTGCACACCTGTTGTGTTGTCATTCATTAGTTCAATATGTCAGCTGGCAGTACTAGGGATGATATGAAAAATTACTATGTATAGAAGGATGTACATACATTTTTGGTATGGCTAAATGCATCTTTTTAAATTCTGAGAGACATGATATCTCTTGTTTTCTTATGGTATGGCTAAATACAACAACTCTGATTGTGCCTCTCATCCCTCCCTAAACTAAGTTAATCATGTTAGCAAAGAAGAGTGTGCGATTTGAGCTTATTATTTATGGTAAGTAGTGCTGCTGTTAAATTCGCTTTCTTATTTTAATGGACTCCAGGTAAAATTTGTTGACTCAACTGATGCGGAATGTTAATGGACTCCAGGCAAGTATGAGATGGTGTTGTCAAGTATGGACAAATGTGACACAGTTGGTGTGTTTGATCTTGGCATTGGATCATACTAAATGGCATATGCTATCTTAGAGAAGGACGCCGAAAAGGCTCCTAAACCAGGTGAGGAACTTCTGTTAGCTTTTCGCTGTTGCTTCTGTATAACCAAAATATTGTCCTGGTAAATTCTGAACTCTGTGCTGAATGTTATGCATAACACGAAGTAACACTTTACATAATCTATTTAAGAACCTGATTGTGGTACAAAATCTTGTTTATAAACCACTGAAAGCGAAGAAGTGTGTAATTCTGTGCAAAGCTAGTATCACAGGAAATATTAACATAGCATAATGCAAGCATGATCAACCCAAGTTATAAGTGTGTAATTCCCTGCTCCGCACCAAGACGCTGCAGAGATTCGCGAAGGTGGAGTCACTACGTCACGGTATATAATTAAGGGCACTTTCACAGAGACACTTTCGAATGTGCCCCAAAAGTTAGTAATTTAGGGGCACTTTGAATAAAATGCCCCAAATTCATATAGAATTTGAGGCACTTTAACAAACTGCCTCTATTTGTATAAGCTATAGAGGCACTTTTCGAAAGTGCCCCAATAGGTCATTAGCTATAGTGGCACTTTAGAGAAGTGCCCCAATAGGTCACAACCTATAGTGGCACTTTAGAGAAGTGCCCCAATAGGTCACTACCTATAGAGGCACTTTTCAAAAGTGCCCCAATAGATCATTACCTATAGTGGCACTTTAGAGAAGTGCCCCAATAGGTCACTACCTATAGAGGCACTTTTCAAAAGTGCCCCAATAGGTCATTACCTATAGTGGCACTTTAGAGAAGTGCCCCAATAGGTCATCTGTAAACAAACATAGCTACTGGTAAACAAACATAATATAAACACTAATCCAAACTTTAAATAAACAAACATAATACAAATTTGTAAGTTGGTAGAGTTACAATATAAGCACTAACAACAATCATTACAAACTTGATGGTTCTTGACTTAAAACACACTAAATTTCTACCTCCAAACGTAGCATCTGCTCTAAATCTTGAAACTAGCACATCTACGATTAAACATAGTTGACAGTGCAAGAACTAAATGCATAATAACAAACACATTTACGACAAACAAGCTTCTTCTTGTGACTTCCGCCGTAGTCTATGTCCTACACCACGCCCTCACAAAACCTGGCTTCAAGGCAACAGATTGCGCCTGCAACGAAGTGTGACAGAATTTCATTTTTATAGATTACTGACTTCAATTTTTTGCTAGCTAGTAGCTATATGCAAACAGAAAATATGGAATGAACATCTTAAGGTAGAATCACCGGATACAGAACTGTAAAGAACATGTAAGGCTACAGATAATCATACAGGGCTGCAAAGAAGCAAATTGAACACTATATATAATACTGTTGGGTCTTCTTTTAGATAAACCTTCCCACTTTATTAATCAATAAAGTTCAAAAGAGACATATGGATCAGTAGAAAATCTGGGTGATCTAAAAGCCACACCGGGTGCCCTGGCTCCAAAAATGTAGCAGCACTAGCCATCAATAATATGCTGCCGCAGGTTTAGTCACCCCAGGGGAAAACACACACGCCGAACCAATATACTCTCCAGCACGATTTCGACAAACAACTCCAAACACTCCTATGTTCCCAGACCTAGACCCTGCATCATCCACCATAAATTTTCAGAAACCGCAGCTACTATAACTTTCTGATGAAAAGATGGGTTGACAAAAGAACTTGACATGTATTGCTTTGTCGTTCACATCTCAGTTATATATAAACATCAGTTATTTCCTATATGTTCACAGTTACACATGTGTTTTGAAAAAAAACAGCACCATATCACACAAATAGGTAATTCTCTTGGCCCTTTTGTGAATTAAATCAAAAAACAATGGCAATACCATTTGACTGATTAGAAGCTTCACTAGCCTTTATTATCTAACTTATAGAGTGTTGAGATCCATAGCCAAATTAATTAAGACCATTTCTTGTGCCACAAAAGTGGAGGTGTTACTCCAGATCATAGAGCATGAGAGAGAGAGAGTAGGGGGAGCCGAGGATCTACCGTACAACAACAGAACCGTAGTCGTAGAGGAGATAGACAAAGTAGTCATAGCCAGGCAGCAACAACTCACCACCATTGTCTAGCCACAACACTCATGCAGCAGCAGCACCACATCATCGCCATGGTCCTTTGTCGGAGCACATACAACCACCTTCTCATACGCAAGTGCCCCCGAGGAAATCAGGCAATTCACTGTTGGAATCCGCAGAACAAGAACAGAAAAGGTGAGTTCAGCTACAGCATGCTGCTGATACCAATGCAAGTCAATCCCATTTGTATTGTCAGTATACTTCAAAGTCATAAAGAGGCAGAAACTTGAGTTGTAGAAAGGAAACCCTTTGGACAAACCTGGGATCAATGACTTCCAGGAGCTTGGGCTCGTACTTGTTGGCAAGGACCTAAACCCGACACACGAATCATGAGCAAAAGGATTATAACTCTTGATCAAGTATATAATTAGCCGAGACTGATTCAGGACAACAAATGAGAAGAGCAGATGAGTTACATGGATCTTGGTTGTGGTCTTGGGGTCAAGGAAGGACTTGACTCTGTTCCACAGGATCCTGAACCCCTGACCGGCATTGATGATGAACATCCGGCATAGTGTTTGCATTGTCAATTAAAATTAGCAGTCCTTCAGGCATCATTTCTGCGAAGTAACATTTGGCAAACATCGAAGGAACATAACTCTATAGAACATTTGTCAGGTACACTTCATTTGGAGAAATCTTTGTTAAATCGATGTAGTTAAATTTACAGAGTGCAAAGTGCAAACAGATCCAACATTAACAAATAGGTCAAATAAAATTGGAGATTTATTCAATACAAAGTACAGATTATAAAATTGAGTTTATGCACCATGTAATTTTCAGGTTGGAATCATTACTTTGCTATAAAATTTCTAGAACTCTTTAAACAGGAACACTGACATTGTATAGAAATGGGCACACCATATCACCTGATATACCTCGGAATAGTTATCTCCATCAATCTTTTGGAGGCGCCCGATGAGATCCCTCGCGGCCTTGTTGAAGTTTTTGTACCCCTGAGAGATGCCAAGAAATGTTGCATGAGTTTTCTCTAAACAACGGAAGATCGAGACATCTCTCTATCGGAGCGTGCCACGGAGTATCTATAAAATGTTGGTACATTACCACGCCAGATACGTCGAGGATGGTGGTACTCTGGTTGACATGTCGCTTGGCGGCGATGGAGCACGCCGGGAACTTTGTGAAAAAGAAGAGAAGAGTTTTGAGACGGATAACACCATTCTCTGTAGAAATCCAGGGGTGAAGGGAACGATTGGATAAATTCCCCACTGTAGATAGATGCATGACAGCTCTTCTTCCTCTCACCTATGTAGCAATTCTCCACTGGAACATGAACTCAGTGCATATTAGGTAACTCGTATTAAAATGAACGGAAAAGAACAATTAATCATCAACATTTCCATACACACTGGAATTCATGTGAATACTGTCATAGCTAGACCTGACACCTTAAAACTAAGGCAAGAAACCATGCCTGAATATTCCATATCAATCATTCGTTGAATAGACAAAGGGGAGCTTACGGCTTACGTTAAATGTGAACTTAGAAATATCAAACATCTAAAACCATGAGGCTAGAGTAGCCAGAAATCACTAGGTGGAAGTAATCATTTATATAAACAACAACTTCAACCTATTTGATTAAACAGAGATCACGAGATAGCACTCGAACCGTGGTAAGAAGCATGTGAGTTAGTCTGGATCTTCACTATAGAAAAGCATATGGCTGCATTTATTTTCTGTTCGCAAGCAGTCAACATAGTGCACTGGAGTTATTCAAGCCATTCCCACAACATAACTGCATTTTCTCCACAAGATTGCTGCTAATCGAACTTGCTGCAGTTCGTCCAGTTTTAACTTAATGTACTAATGAACTTATCTTTTCATGGAGATGGAAGCATTTAAATAGCAGAAACACATACAGAAAGAACAATGCATTATAGTGTTGTATGCCAATTGCCAACACAATTACCAGGTTAAACAGAACAACAGTATAGCATATGTAAGGAATATAGTATGCGCAAGCCAGAATGGAAGGTCTACCTTCGCACGCTTTTTAACCTGAACATAGAGAATATAATCAGTTCTTTTTTGTCAGAACCACGGGAAATCCCCTAATTCATTTTACGTTCGCGCTGCCGGAACTGCTCGTAGCTCTCCTCGTCGTCCACTTCCTTGAACCGCTTCGCCTGACACAAACATTCACACCAAGCCACCTAATCGGATCAAACACCGCACGGGCTGTTGCAGAGAGACCCAATTTCCAACAAATTTAAGAGAAACTCACCTCTGTGATGGCGACGTCGGCGATGGCGTGTGCTTCGGGGAGTGAGCAGGGGACGAATTGCTTGGAGTAGTCGAGGAAGAGCCGAAGAGGGAGAAGGTGACGGAGGGGGCGTTGTCATTGTCGTCGTCGTCCGACGAGGAAGAGGAGGTGAGATCGAGCAGGGGGGCTGAGGGAGTAGTCGGCGCAGGTCGGACTCGAAGCGGAGCCGAGGCAGGACGACTCGGAAGCCTCGACCACCGCTGGGCGCGGCCTTGGGCCGCCGATGACCTCTGAGCACTCGGAGGCAGCGGGCCGCGCCTCGTCCGCGTCCTGGTGCCGAGGCCTCTTCTCCGGGCGCTGCGCCGCCGCGTCGAGGCGGTGGTGGAGACGACCGTGCTGCGGAAGGAGGAGGAGGAGGCCGAGGTGGACGACTCCGTGGGCTGCTTCGCCGCCGCCACGATCTGGCCTGGGAGCAGAGGAGCGGCGGTGGGAGGAGCAGCGGCGCGCGACCGGTAGCGGGAGGCGCGGCGCACGGCCGGCGGTGGGAGGAGCGGCGGAGCGGCGGCGCGACCGGTAGCGGGGGCGCTGCGGGAGGCTGGAGGAGAACCGGAAGGGAAGAGGATAAGGTCAACGCGAAAATCTCGACCGTTCTCCTGCAATCCAACGACTCAACATGGTTCTTGGAGTTACGCTAATCATTACCGTATTTTTTTCCTTGCCTAAGAAGCACTCGCCAGTCGCCACGCGGACAGAAAGACGAGTACAGCCTCACATCTCTCGTTGTCTCGCACACGCCTCTCCCCCTCGAGCCCCTTCTCTCGCGCACGCGATGCGCCGCCGCCCCTCCCGCGCCGCCGCCGCTTGCTCCGGCCGTCCTTGCCCCCTCCGCCGCCGCCGCTACCTCAATATCATCCACTAGCTCCGCACCTCCACCAAGCCGTTCCGCCCCCGAGCATGGCTAACCCTAGCTCAGGGTTTGGCTCGGTCGCTGCCGTGATTCATGCGCGGCCGCGCCTCCAGCTGCGTCTCCTCGTCGTCTACGGCTTCCTCCTCGAGCCCCTGCTCGACAACGCCGCCTCGGCCTCCCCTTGGACCCCCACGCTGCTCGGATTATCGATGGTGTGGTGGTCTGGTGTTGTGGATGCTGTCGGATGATGCGGTGGTGTGGCCATGGAGTGGATGATGCTCGATTTGTGCTGCTGCTATCCGGCTATGATGACTATTTAGTCCACCTCGCCTATGACCTCGGCTTCACTGCTGCTGGACGGTGGTGGTTTGACTGCACCGCTACTGTTGCCTCTCTTCTGTCTATGGTGAGGTAGTTCCTCAGCTCCCCCTGCTCTCCGATGCTCTGTGATCAGGCCGTCATGCCGAGCCGTGTGAATTCTAAGGTTATGGTACTGTGATGGTCTTTTGGCCATCTAGTTCCAACAAGTTTAGTTCCAATATGGGACTCGGTATACGTAAATAAATGAATGGAAGTGCTACCTTTGCTCTATTAGTTGCTCATGTACTAGTTTGCTGCTCTATGAATTTTAATCACTTGCTCTATTTGTTGACTTCATCTGTAAATAACTGAATGGAAGTGTATGTTCGAATTTCAATAAAAGAGGGTCATCGGTCTATGGCATATGAGTTCATGTTCCCTGTAGTGGTTATGTTCTTATATCACAGCAGTGGAAATTCTTCAACATATTTAAGGTCTTGAATTTATCTGTGCAGTCATCTAATTGGTAGAAGGATGAGCGTCAGAGAGTGTTTCTATATTTTGCTTATACCCAAGATGAGTGGCAGATTGCATTGCAGGTAACTTTCCTACTCATATACTAAATCAACAAACACATGTGTCATCCTTTCGGCTCTGCATCAAGGAAGTAAATTCAATATGGTCCACATTGGTTTTCATGTATTATCAGCTACCTTTTCTGAAATGCAAATTGTAAAGAAATAAATAGGGAAATACAAATTAGGATGCTAGTTCTGAATTTTCACAGATCCTAAAACAGTAGAGTAATATGTTTGTGTATAATGATATGGAGTTCAGCTTTGTGTTTGTCAAATTGGCATTTCTTGAAACTCCTGATTTTGATTGTGTAATTTAATCATTGACGAGAAAGCTCTTAAAAAATCCTTGTATCTGCACACCCAAAGCAAATATCTCAAACTGCATGTTTAAAGCCAAATTGTGGTGGAACAAAGAATCAAAGATATATATCTTCTACAAGAATAATTGCTTTCTTTTCTGAAAGTACCTCTCACGGAATTAATGTTTGAGGTTGTGGTACACACTGTCATCCTATAGACGATTGAGTGGTCCAAATGTTCAAAAATAATTGATGGACGGAACTGAGCTAGGACTTGCGTTATTTTCTCTCCTCTCTGATTTGTTGGCTCTGGTTTGTAAGTTGCATAAGGTGCCTAAGTTCAAGTAAATATTTCAAGTGCCACTCCGAACTCTTATAGTCTACTATGCACTCTCATCAATTAAGGCCAATTGAGCTTGTCATGGCAAGTGATTCTTCTAAAAGTCTCTTACCAAAGAATGCATGCAGTTCTATTGTCTGACATTTGTAAGACTAAAGACAATTAAGACTGTTGTGTTAGTGACTTTTCAGCTTTAAAATTAAGGGTCAATTTTCAAGTAGGCGTGGGCACAGCGATGAAGAACACGGCTTGCCTTGGGGAGCAGCACACACATTGAGTGTCTGTAGATGTTGAGACACCATGGTGAGGTTCTCCAACTCCATATCTGATTATGAAATATTCCTACACCAAACTGCTCAATAATGCTTTAATTGCAAGATTTAGTATTTCCTCGCATTATTTAAGCTTGTTTTCCTTTTTGATTATATTCCAATTTGTGTTGTTACGTCATAAAAATTATTTTTCATCATAGGCTGTTGATTTTTTAAATGTTCTGTCGCATGCGTTGGGTAGTTATTTGTTCTATAAAGTGCTGCTTGTATTTTCTTTCCACTAAACCTTATACTATGGCCAAGTTCTATGTTCTGATGCACTAAAGCAATTGGTGATTGTTGAGGAGTTGATACTCAACTACTTCTTTGATTCCTGTGATTGTGGTGCAGCGATTGCTACGTGCCTTCCTCTTACATTAAGTGCTCACTGATACTATATATTGTAAGCAAAATCTGCGTGATGGTGCTGCTCCTTGAGATCCATGGACGGCGGTTCTTCGTCTGGCGCGGGGATGTGCGGTGGCTCGACGAAGGAAAACAGCAGCTGTAGGCGACGCAGCGGACAGAGGAGGGAGACTTCGGCCACGGCCAAGGTCGGCGAGGTGGTGAGGTATTCAGCCTATAACCATACTCACAGAAGTAGTGACCCCAACAATTCTTATTCTGTCAGATTGAGTGTAGGACAGATAATACATGAAAGAAAAGAGGTAACTGACCTTGAAAGCATTAAGAAAATATCCCTTTTACTTGAAGTATAATGAGAATAAGATAACTGATCTTAACCATACTCACAGAAGTAGTGACCCCAACAATTCTTATTCTGTCAGATTGAGTGTAGGACAGATAATACATGAAAGAAAAGAGGTAACTGACCTTGAAAGCATTAAGAAAAATATCCCTTTTACTTGAAGTATAATGAGAATAAGATAACTGATCTTAACCATACTCACAGAAGTAGTGACCCCAACAATCCTTATTCTGTCAGATTGAGTGTAGGACAGATAATACATGAAAGAAAAGAGGTAACTGACCTTGAAAGCATTAAGAAAAATATCCCTTTTACTTGAAGTATAACGAGAATAAGATAACTGATCTTACAGTAGCTGATTAGAATGCTTATTTGCACATGGCACAGAGCACCACCCCCGATGAGCGTGCTCGAGGTGGTCATCTTTGGGGTATGTGGTTTCCATGCAGTCCTGAATTTTATATGTAAAGGGGATTGAATTTGTAGGATTTGTTAATTTGATTCAGTTGATATGTTTGAACAATGATGTTAGATTCAAATAAATATGATGATTATGCGACAGATTTTTTCTGAACTCCTTTTCATGCGTGTTTCGGTATTTCTACTTAAAACTACTACTCTGGCACCTCCATTCATAGTGCATCCGGTTCAGTGTGCAGGGTTCCCAACAGTCGTGTGACAGGGAAGCAAGTCGTCGAGGCAGCATCAACGCTTGGTTTGCCGCCACGGATGAGTGGCAAGGGCGCAGCCAGCGGTAGAGATCGAGGACACTAACCTCGTCAGCGGGTCGTTGCGAGCCTCCCTACATGTTGGCCTCCAATGCCTAGGTGAAGGTCCTAAGCCCCTTGCTAGCTACTACTTCTTTTTTATATCTGCATCTCTAGATCTGTAATCATCTCCACCTTACAACTTTCACGTTTTTGTGAATATATTAGAATCCTGAACCCCAGGATCCGATATATCTTGCTGTTGTAACCAATACATCAAATTGTTTTAGTTCCCAAGATTTTGTTTCCGTGCTATTATAGGTGCTTGCTCCCTCTAACCTGAACCCTATTTTTAATTCAAGTTTTCTGAATTTTCCCATGGCCCAGTTCACAAATCATTACTATGTCCATGAAAAATGTTATAAATAGTACAATGATGAAGTTCTTGGGTTCCCGTGAATGAATATACTCACTTGGGAGTAGCTTATATTATATCTTATATTGTTTAGTTCGACAATATCAACGCTATCTTTCGTTCAATATCTTGCTACGTTCGATGACTTTTGGACTTATGGTTTATTCATGCATAGGTTTGGTTCTTCCTTGAACTCTTTTCTACAATGTTTAGAATCTTTTTATTTACTACGCATGATGCTGATGTGTTGCGTATGTAGTACGACAGTGTGAGAAAAATATTTTTATGCAGTCCAAATTTACTGAACCGATCTATATGGCTAGACCCTGAAAGAGCATGTGCGTAAAAAGAGATGCAATGGAGTTGCGTTTAAATATGAGAATTACAAACACTATTTGGTATGGGGATCTTACCTACTGCTATTGTTAATTGCATAGCTGAGTATCCATAATTTTGAAATTATTAATTATGTTATATATGGGCCCAAACAGTTCAGATTATTAATGCTATAAATCCTCTTTTTGGTCAGATATGTCCCATGAATTCTGGGTGATGTCTTTTTAAAATTTATACTCTTGCTAATAATTTAGAAAATGCTAGGCTACATATTTATAACCTGGACGACTTGCTGTGACCTGTGGACGCGCTTCGCCTGTCTCCTCCGTGTCCGCTTGCGTCTCCAGGCCGCCTCTGCCCATGGTTTGAGCATGGCTACTTTCGCTTTCCGAAGGACATGGCCGGAGCAAAATCAACTTCTTTCTGGCTTATTCATGTCGTCATTATGACTGTGCTCTGGTCGCTAAACGTGCGGTAGCGCATATGCTTTCTGGCTGCCCATGAATTCTACCTTTGCTGCCGCGGCATTATTACAAATGCTTCATTTTTTGGGCCCTTGTGGTTGTCCTTGCTTCGACGCGGTCGCGTATTGGCTCGTCTTGCTCCGCTCGTTGTGGTCCTTCCTTGCTTTTTATGGCTGTGTAAATATACTGCCTACTTAGTTGTGTTTATCTATCATGCTTATGGATCTGTTTCTACATCTTTAAGCCACATATTCACTGAGTCCAACACCTTTGACTTTATAAAAATTTCATGGGAAACAGGGGAATAAAATTGTTGGGCAGATAAAGACATGGAGCTTGTAGGCCGAGATCAATATTATTTAAAGTCCTCGCTGACTCGGTTGGTATATATTTCTAAGCTGTTGGAGGTAAGCTTTATTACGTTTATTTCTTGGAGAGGTAATGTGTTTCTTAACTGAACCTATTACTATCGCTGTGACATTCAGATTAAAATCTTGTCTGAACTGTTATTGATTGTTTGATGTGTTTCTTAACTGAACCTGTTACTATCGTTGTGACATTCAGATTAAAATCTTGTCTGAACTGTTATTGATTGTTTGATGAGTAAACCTGTCATGGTTTGTTGAGGAGCACTTTTATGTAGGAGACTTGAATTATAACATGCGCGCAGCTTGGCAGTCTGCATTATCGTATCTTGAGTTGTAGCATTAGTTGCTGCTTTTGTCTCTCGAGTTGCTTCTTGTTTTTTTCATGAACGTCTTATATATTAGTAACAACTGAATTGTTCAAAACTGAACATTCTTGGAAAAGAATTCCTTGAAGTTACAAAGATTAATTTTATATGGTTCCCTGCGTCGTACTTGGAGATCACAACAGATATATTGGTCAGTCCATATACAAAAGAAAAACTTAAAGATCCTTTTAATATATTGTTCATCACTGTTTTGTCGGTATCTCAGCTTTTTATGCTAATTTGCAGATAAGTCTTCCAATGCTCTTAGCAACATTGCTAATCAGGTACAGTCGGCTGGCATGATTGTTCCTGTTCCAGCTTCAATTAGTGATGATGACATCGATGCTGGAGGTGGAAGACACTACCCTGGGGATGATTGCTACCAAGGAAAAGGATTTAGAGTTGAAACACAGGTACGGTTGGTTTGTACTTAGTGCACTCTAAAGAATCATTCAATTTGTTGTGTTGCTGAAGAAAGCCTTGAGATCAGAACTGTTCATTCCTGCTGCAAGTATATTTGAATGCATCTTCAGCCTTGCATTTCAGTTACCTTTCACCTCTAAATTTACTTATCAGAGAAGACAAAGCTAAACTCCAGCTACTTATTGGGTTCACCAAATAAGTATATATAGTTTAGAAGTACCCTTTGTAAACCTTCTTAAGAGATAGTATATTAGCCAGCCAGCCCCAACATCAGTCGTTGTCTTCACCAAATTACTTTATTACTTGTTCTTCAGAAACTAGGATTTCAGAAACTAGGTCAGTTCTGACTTCCGACATGTTTCTGTCAAAGTAGTTTGCTTGATGATAAAACCTTTTGTGTCTGTTTGTTCAGGCTGAGTATGGCTATTTGCCTATATTATTATTGTTTTTTGGTTCTTCTTTCCAAAACTAAAATAAATGGTCTGTTGCCTATTTTATTATTTGACATGTCGTGGTTTTGTTGGATAGCTGATGGCAACTAGTACAAAGGGGCTAAGGAAATTGGATGATGTTTCAGGTAAATAAATCTGCTTCACTGCTAGTAGCTATTGTGTTCAGAAGTTCAATGATGTCTCAGCAGAATCTGTTCATTTCTCTTACATAGTAATTTTCGCAGATACCCTGTCATCGCAGCAGCAGAATGGTTGATACAAAGTTGGTACACAATGATAGAAGCTGATGGAAAGTGAGGAAGTATTCATGTGTTGATAGAAAGGGATAGAAACTGATGAAGCATTCATCTAGAAAGTGATAGCATGCACATGTTGACAGAAAGTTATAGAAACATGTGTTGACACAATAGTGATAGTCTGTGTTGTGTTTGATCTTAGCTATGTACTATTGGAAATAATGTATATGCTATGCATTTTGACACTATTGGATAGAAAGTGATAATTTGGTGCTTTGTTGAGTTAATGCTCATATTGAATTAGAGGCATTTTTCGTTGTGCTGCAAATATTATGTGGGGCACTTTTAAAAAATGCCCCTAAATCAATTAGTGGCACTTGGTGAAAATGCCTCAAATTCAATTAGTGGCACTTCCTCAAAGTGCCACTAATTGGTTTTGGGGGCACTTTGACAAGTGCCACTAATGACCTATTGGGGCACTTTGACAAAGTGCCACTAATTGGTTTTGGAGGCACTTTGACAAAGTGCCTCAATAGGTAATGACCTATTGGGGCACTTTGAAGAAGTGCCACAAAAATTTTTAGTGGCATAAGCAAAGGTGGCACTTCTCCAAAGTGCCACAATAGGTCATTAGTGGCACTTAGATCCTATTTAGTGGCACTTTGAAATGCCTCTATATATCAGCCGTGTTGTAGTGAGTCAGCCTCGGACCCGGCCGGCTCGTTCAGCGAAAAGCTAATCCTCATGGGGCTCCTGGGCTTCCAGGTCCCGCTGGTCCTTGACCTCCGTATCTCCCCAGGAGCAACGACAGCGTCGTGGAGCTGCTCTCTTGCAAGGTATGAGGATGCTTGATCAATGATTTCATGGATCTATCTGCATGTGATGCAAAATAATGATCGTCTCATTGTTGTTTATTTTGTGTTTGGTGACAGTTTGAGGGTTCAGACTCCATCAAGTAGCAGAATGAACTTCTTTCAGGTCATGCTTAATTCTTTTTGTGTTTCTGCTAGCTAGCTAATAATATTATCCACAAGCAATTTATCTCTATTCATGGGCGATAGTTCATCAGTTATTAATTACCTAAGTTTCACCACAAGAATTTATGCGAGATACATTTGGTGTCTCTGCCCGATAGTGATCTATGTTGCCCTGTTCAGTAAGTTGTTCCGCCAAATGAAATATTATTGCCCGCAGTCTATACACAACTGCATTGGAAGACTGAGATGGAGTTTTGATTAAGTTTGAATTGAAACAACCTGTCTAGCTTTGAGTGGCCAAATGCTTGAGCTACAGAACTGGAAATCCCAAACTCCCAATTGCCTATATCAAATGCTTTGGGTGTAAAAATGTGTAGTATTTTTGTACTCCGTATCGGCATCAGCTCCTATATGCTTTGTGTGATTATATTAATTAATGACACTACAAGTATTAGGCTGCGCATTATGTGTTATGTCGTGTTTAGGTTAACTTAAACCAGGTTGTCATCTTCTAGGCACAATTTCTGATTAATATTACCCTTAACTTGTTTTATTTTTCCGGAGGAGAAAGCCCTATGCCTCTCTGGACAGCCTAACGGTACCTGGGAAGTGAATCTGCCACTTGAGGAAGTTCCTGTTGAACTTTCTGAGCAAGTATGTGGGATAAACTTCTCGTGATGGAACACCCAAGAAAGTTTGGCTATCTCTGATAGCTATTCATTGTGATGCATGCTCCACGTAGGTCGTGTTGGATTTGATAGAGATGAGGGGTATTTTTTTACATATGCTTTCAACTTTAAGTTTCATAATTATTTTGTCCATCCGGCCACTTGTTTCTCATGGATGAAAAAGGATGTGCACTGCAGGGAGGAAGAGAGAACCCGGGTGGGAACCACATGATTTTTTTGAACCTTTGTGGGAACCACATGAGCAGATCCAACGGTTCACTATTTCAACCTCCTATATCAGGTGGAGGGTGCTCTTGAGTAATTGGTAATGCTTACCAATTCGTATTGTAGGTTAGGTAAGCTGGACCTGCTTTTTGTTTGTCAACGTGGTTATTTAGGGTTCTTATATGGACTGATTAGTACGTGTTCGCAAAAGAGTTCAGCGTCTTTGTTGCATTACTCATTTTAGCACTTCTGTGTTGTCTCTTTGTTGCATTACTCATTTTAGCAATTTTGTGTTATGACATTAAATTTCACAGACCAGATCCCAAACTCTATGAAAATCAACATATATTGTAAGATCTGTATTTAACTCCAATGGATAATTTTGGTATTCTTTTATACAAAACTATCTCTTTTACTTGATACTCCGTATAACAAAATACTGTATTTTTTACTTCCATTACATTTCCACTCAATAAATGCATGAACATATGTTAGCTTATTGAGGTTCCGTGGAAACACATGGGCTCCTTTGTCGCTGCGAAGGTCGCTGTCAATAAATCTTTCATATGCACAACAAGTGTGGTAGGTGCTTCGGTGAGAGATTATGAACCTTGAAACTTAATCCTTCAAGAAGCATTGAACGGGGCAGGTGCTGGACCAACGTCATCGCCAACCCCGCTAGGTGCTGAAGGCAGCAAGGAAGAGCGGGAGCGATGGAGGCGTGTAGAGAGGTCAGATCGTCTGTCGTATTAGGATTCTAAATTGAGCCAAGAGCTGGAAGAAATACGCATGTGTAAAAATTTGTGCATTTGTGTGAGTTGTGTATGCTCAAGTAAACATTTACATTCAAACCAGAAGCTTATAAAAAGTCCTCACTAGCATGTACTTAATGTGTTTATAATTTCTCTGATTAGGAATACATGTTAATTTGTACAGAATGAAGGTAAAAATCCAGTGAGAAAAATCACATTGTGTACATGCTAAATCTTTGTCTTTGAAAAAGATATACTCTTACATTTGAAATGCTTGATATAAATACTTGATATAGTGTCAACCAGAACCAATTCAGCTCAATAACAATGCATTGATATTATCAAGATTTGTGTATCTCACTACTTGACAAATTTTGGGAGTTGAATGTTATCTAATTAGATGAGAATTCATCGATGAAGGATTCGGTGTTGTTGGTGTTTGAGCATGTGATCAAATGGGCGCCGCGCGTCTAAATCCGGACTCCTCCACCAACAGTGTCTTCCACCGTTAACTCTACTCCCTACCTTGGAGGAAGGTGAATGTCTTCATGAAGTCGGGTGAGATCGTCGGAGGAAGGTGAATGTCTTCATGAAGTAGGGTGAGGTCCTCAGAGGAAGGTGAATGTCTTCATAAAGTGGGACATGGTGGCAAAACCACAGCGTGCCGGGTTCTGTGACACACTATGGCTGTACCAATGATAATTTATTTACTTTGTAAGACTCCACAACGCAGTTTTTTCTCACCCGTTGCAACGCACGGGCATATGTCCTAGTCCTGATATTGATTTTTGGAGATTCATCAAAGCTATGCATGGTTGCCCCCTACACCCTATATTTAAAAAGATTGCAAATCGAGGGAATCCAAGAGGCATGTGAAGGTGGGGGCGAGAGCGTGCGTGAGAGAAGAGGAGAAGGCATGCGGCTACCGTTTCTGGAACGAGATCCTCTGACGTTGGAGGAATTTACTGCAGAGGGGACGTTGATGAGTTTGGTCCGTTGATTCCTCATCCAACGAGCCTCGTCTAAACTAGCCTGGCTCGTTCGCTTTGTTGGCAAATGAAATAAGGGTGTGTTTGCTTAGCTGTGAGGTTTTATTTCAAAATAATTCGTACACGAAATATATGCGTGTTGACGAGTAGGTTTCATTTCCGTAATCGGTTTCAAGTTTGGTTAACTATAATTTGTCAATTTTGGACCAATGTTCGAAATATTTTTAGACGAATTTTGTCAGATTCGTCGCACTTGGTGGACGGTCTGAAATATCCTTTGACAAGTAGGTTAATCTTACAGTTTTACACAACTTTTGTGTTATAATTTTTCTGTTTCGACGTTCATATGCGAGTATTCACATATAGTTATACTGAAACACGTAGGTATTTAGAAGGCAAGGCAAGCATTTTCGAGGCAAGCAACACCAGCGGTGTGAGAAGACTTGACGGCCTTGGCTTAGTGGCCTCGACTATTCGGCGGCGTAGACACGGCTTGGTATGCGGCTCATATGGCTTGACGGCACCGGGGCGTCGAGCCGAACAGGGAGCGGGTTGGAGTCGCCGCATCCACGACTGGGTCGCGTCATGCCCTGGACGGGGAACCCGGCACCGGCGGTAGGAGCGACGATGGAGTTCATAGCGGCGAGGAGCAGTCTAAATACGTACATTACTCGGTACAACTCTACTCGTATATTACCGCTGAAAAAGAAAATTTATAACATGAAAGTTGTGTGAAACATCCATATTAACCTACTCGTCAAAGGATATCTCAAACCGTCAACCAAGTGCGATGAATTTGACAAAATTCGTCTAAAAACGTTCCGAACATCGGTTCGAAATTGACAAGTTATAGTTGACCAAACTTGAAACCGAGTACGGGAATGAAACCTACTCATTGAAATGCATATATTTCGTGTACGATTTATTTTGAAATAAAGCCTCACGGCTAAGCAAACACACCCTTATTTCCTTGGCCAACAAAGGAACGAGGCAGGTTTAGACAAGCTTCGTCGGATGAGGAATCAACGGACCATACTCATCAACGTCCCTCTGCAGTAATTCCTCCAACGTCAGAGGATCTCGTTCCTCCCGTTTCTGCCAAGCGATTGAAGCCAACAGCCGGCAGGAGAAGGTGAACGGACCGGCACACAAAATGATTGCCGAATCGGTGAGGAATTTGTTGCTAACATGATCAAAACATAAATCTGATGATGTGACAAGCTCCAAAGGTCGGATGACGTGGCTAAGCTGCATGGCTTGGAAATTGGTTAGTGGGGATGATCTACTTGGTTATATAGGATGTATGCACTGGTTTGCAATGTTGTTCGTTAGTTCTTCGGGAGGAAGATTATGTGTTGTTTTGCTTAATTCCAACGGGATTCAGCAGGCACCCTTACCGTTTTTGAAAAAAACCAAAACAAGTAGCACGGACTTGTTGCCTCTCATTACTCGAATTTCCAGAAAGTTTCCAGCAATATCTTATTATTAGATAGATATATAAGTTACAAGTGGACCAAGATTCAGAGTGAAAACATGTAGCTAGCTGAACCGGAGCAGCATCATGCCACAGACACTAGTAGCTTCTCTAAAGATAGAGAAAACGAACTAAAATCCTGACAACAATTGAGCTCCTCAATTTATTGCAACACTCCAATAATTAATCTCTGATCAGTCCTGCCATCTCGATTATATGACACATTAGCCATCACCGGACAGTCCGATTCAATGGCGAGCGTCTCAGCAATCAGATGGGAATGGTCTGAATTCTTGCAGGCTGCAACACACAATCAGGGTCCAAGACCTGGAAACTTCCCCTTTGGTGTGTTGGTGACAGCAATGAGGTACTTGCCCATGTCGTGGCGACACATCGGGCAGGTGGCCACCCTGCAGAACCACGGCATGATGCAGCCAAGGTGCAAGGAGTGAGAGCAAGGCAGCCTGACGGTGCCTTTAGCTGCCAGTTCCTCCATACATACACAACACTCCGCAGGCACCGTCGTCGCGAACTGGCATGGAGCTGCTGTGCCAGCCTGCTGGCACGCGAGGAGTAGAGCCTTGGGCTCGTTATAAATTATGTCAACCCAGATGTTGAGAGACATGTCGAGGTTGAAGCGCAGGGGGGCCCCCCGTGTTCCTCCATAAGGCGTCGAGACACGGCGACATTGAGCGTGGCGAGATGATGAGGCAGGAAATCTTCCCAATTATCTGCACTGAGGTCCAACTCGCGGAGCAGCGGCGTCTGCATGAGCATCTGGTGGATGGCGTCGCGGCAGGCGGTGTAGCTCTTGAAGAAGGTGTTGGGGTCCAAGAGCTCAAACTGTCGGTCGAATTTCCGAGGACGCTCCTCGTGCAGGAGCGTGGGCACGATGGGACCTCCCACCGCGCGCAGGCTATATCTGACAACCAGGTCCCCTTGCAAGCGCACTGAGCACTTGTGATCCTGGCTCGGGCTGATTTCTCGCTTGGTTCGTCCATCTCCACTGAGTAGGCACTCGGTCGCCGCCGCGGCCAGCGAGGACATATTCCTCAGCGGTGAAGGCATCGTAGATGGTGGCGGTGGCGGCGCGCGATAACCGGTCAGGCGAGAGAGCAGGCACCGGACATATAAATCTCCAACACATGACGGAAATTGGAATCGGAATCGGTGGCGTAGCCCCCAATCTTTGTTTGGATCTGAGAGAAAACAGATCAAACAAACGCGCGTGATTTGAACGCCATCCTCAAGCCGACTAGGTTGGTTGCCTGAGAAACACGCCAACTGCATGCTATGAAAAAAAAGGTCAACTATACTCTTCCAACCCCTGCGATTCACATCAACCATGCCAAGGAATGTTGATGACTAAGAAATGGTATATCGAGAAATACGGAAACAAAATTCTGAAAAAGAGCAGCACCTTCGAGGATAAGAGATTGGATCTCCTTCGCGCTACCTTTATCTAATAGATCTAGATCCGTTGGGTTTCTTCTGCTTGTTATGTAGGAAAATTTTGTTTTCTATGCAATGAACCCTTCAGTTGTTGGAGTCTACCCCCATGCTGTGGGGATCGTCAAGCCGTGGTGATGGCCTCAACGGGGTCCTCAATGCTCCATAGCTTGCACGGTCAAAAATGTCTGTGTAGATCCGATCTATTGACGTGAGCGCCCTACCTAGTGCGCCAGCTGTCGAGAAATAGTTTCTAGGACCCTTGGCAACCATGCTTCCGAAGATTTCAGAGTATGTTTATTTGTACAACACTTGGTTCATACCTCTCGATTTCATGAGAGAAACCCTACTCTTGCCTTCGAATTGTGTTGAATCGAGAACACAAATATGATTACAAGGGGAGTTCACGACGAGTTGAAGGACTAACTTGTCGAGTATAGATCGATCTAGTGCTTACGGTTGCTTGGTGTGTTGCCACGATGGCATATGTGTCATGTGTGAGAATGATCATCCCCTTCTCTTGTCGTCATCTTCCCTCATATGGACGTAGGTCTTGGTTGTCCTTGTCTTGTCTTATACGACAAATCTTGCTAGATCTCCTTCGAGATCATTTGTCTGGTAAGTCTCGATTTGCGAGTCCGGGTGCCTTACGTAGGTCGATGAAGTCTCGTGGTGGGCCCTTGAAGCCTTAGTCATAGCGGTCTCGATGTGGTATATGACCGTAGGCCGACGGGCCGGCCCCATGTTCGTCGACAAGATTTGAATAGAAACATATATATAAATGAATCTGAAATGAAAGGGGCAAACTGCTAGAAAACGACAGTCTTAAACTCTTAATACTGAATATTTACTTGTGGTGAGCGGCAATTCTGAAAAAGAGCAGCACACATCTGTGAGCAGTGAATGGTGAGAGATAAGCTGGGATGTCATTGTCACATACCGGGATGTCTTTTTGGTCAGTAGCCGCCACCACTTTGTACACCCACTTGATCGTCACAACGTGAGGAAAAACAACACCACTCCCTTCGGCTGCTCCGGCCTGTTCCCCACGAACAAACAAGGCCACACTGCCACAGGCCGTGGAGCATGATAGGATCACCGCTTGCTTCTCCATGGGATTGGGAGGACCGGAAGCTGGTGCTGTACGCGGTCGCCGGCGCTTGCCTGGCGTGGTGCGCCGTGAGGGCGCTGGGGTGGGCGTGGTGGAGGCCCCGCCGCCTGGAGCGGGCGCTGCGCTCCCAGGGCCTCCGGGGCACGGCGTACCGCTCCGTCGCCGGCGACGCGCCGCTGCTCGAGCGGCTCAACAAGGAGGCCAGGTCCCGGACCATGCCGCTGGGCTGCCACGACGTCGTGCCGCGGGCGATGCCGCTGTTCCACCACGCCATGAAGGAGCACGGTGCGTGTTCTTGCCGTCTCTGTCTTCTTTCTTTTCCTTGACCGGTCCGTGGTGTCTGCTAGCTGCATTAGTTTACCTTCGGCACATGGTAAAAAACACGTGCTCACGAAAGGAATCACTTTAAATTATTGCTGGTGGACTGGGATAGTATTTTCTGCAGTGACGTGTCTCGAGATATAAGCTAGATTTTATTCGCACGAGGCTTAAAATGTCAAAGTCGAACGGCTTATAAAAGTCAAGAAATGCGAAGTTGGATGTGCAGATTAGATTATACATCCTCCTCGAAACAGATTATACATCCTCCTCGAAACAGGCTTTCGCCCCGTTTTATAAATAAAGCAACAACCATCACACATCCAGCGATACAAACGCAACACCACAAAAACTGGGGCAGCAGCACACACAAACTCAAAGAAAAGAAAAGAAAAAAAAGAAACGGATACATAGGAGGATCGACTAAACTACGGTGACACGCGACCGTTGCGCCCACAGAAGAAGTACCACCACGCTCCTAGCGCTGAACTGACGAGTGCCAAGCAGCACCTTCAAGAAGGATAGCACTTGCTGCCCGGACCAAAGGTCCTAGGGTTTCCCCCGGCACACGGAGGAAGTGGACGACGGGTAGCCACGACGCCCTTCAGGAAGGGGGATGCCACCAGGAGGCGGCACCGCATCGGTGTCGGACGAGCCGACAAGGATTTCTCCCGAAAAACCCCGTCCACATCTCCGGATGATTCGTAGGACAGGAGCCCCGCGAGGACGAAGCCTCGAAGCGACCAAACTCTCCGCCCACCAACATGCGCCACCACGGTCACGAAGCCGCCATCGTCGTCTCACCGCAGCAACCATCACGGGGTCTGCAAGACGACTGCAAGGAGTAGCAAGAATCGGGGTCAGCAGTACCGCGACCGCGCGGGAGGGAACTACCTCCACCGCCGAAGGCGGTAGTCGGCCGGACGCGGCCGCAGGACACACCAGTCCTAGTTAGGTTCGGCCGGGCCCGAGCGCCCCTCGGGCCCGTAAAGCCCCCACAAGGGCACACCAATCCCAAGCGGGTCCGGCCGGGCCCGGACAGGGCCCGTAAAGCCTGCAGCCACGCTGCAACAGGCCGGCCGCCATGCTGCTGCCCCCTGCATCCCCTACCTCGCTGTTCGCTGCAGATCGCGCTGCAGTCCGGCCCGCCCCAACCCAGATGGGCCCCGAAGGGCCCCGATCTGGGCCACAGGCATCACGCCGCCCTGCTGCCCGTCAGCATCCGCGTTGCTGCGCTGCCCCGCTGCTCCACGTACGCCACCGCCATGACGCCACCGCCCGGCCGGAGCCGAGGCCCGCTGCCGCCCTGGGCACACCGCTGCGTGGAGGGGATACCCCGACTACCGCCTCCAACACGCGCGGGGAAGAGAAGGCCGCCGCCGCCGGTGCCACACGGGCAACACCCGGCAGCCTCTGCCGGCGGCGGCGGCGACGGGGGGAAGAGGATGAGGGCGGCCGAGAAGGGAGAGACGGGGGTGGCGCTCCGTCGCCTCGGGGGGGGGGGGGGGGGGGGGAGCGCAGAGGAAGGAGGGGAGAGGGGGGTCCGGAGGTGGGGCTGACGGCGGCGCCGGCGGCGGCCGCGGGAAACCCTAGCTACGGGAGTTCAGATTATACATTCGTTGGGGCAATTTGGTCACAGGCATTTAAATGATTTATACTCCCTTTGCACCGAATTAAGTGACGAGGAGCAAGAGCTAAGCTAGTACTAGTACAAATTTGAATATAAATGGAGACAATTAAATCGGAACGAAAGTAATATGTTAGAATACAATTATGGATGTTTCATTGACAAGTAGGTTCATATGATGATCTCTTTACACTCATTAAATGTACAATCGCTATCGAGCTAATTTCCCACACTTCATTTAAAAGTTTAATCCAACGATATTGCAATTTCGTCATAGATGTATCCAATGCCGGAATAATGTTAACAACAAAATTCCATTCGGCCTTACACTCCTATTGGCTACGCTAGTCGACAGCATCATTCCTCACGGGAAATACCAACTCAATAATCCAATTGGAAAGGTACCCACACTAGTATGATCATGACTAGACCTTAGATCGCACCATTACCATTTTAATGGATGCGTCGGGTTTGGAGGCACATGCTAAAAGTGGTGAATTAGCGTACGAAAAGGATTTTTTTTTCTGTTGTGGCACTGTTTATCTGTTTGGTTTAAAGGAATTGAGTAAAGAAAAAAAAACTCAGATTTTTTTCTTTGATCTCAACTTCAAAGGAAAAATATAAGAATTTTGCAATTCAACTAGAGCTATTTTTCAGAATCCTACACACAAAGAACAAGACCTACGTCTCTAGTGACATAATAAGATGCTAAATTATACTTTCTCAAGTTGTTTGATTCTGATTTTACCTTAATTATTTATTAGTAATCACGTGTTTTTCCTATTCCTTTCCTATTCTTGTGAACCAAACAACCAAGTTTACATAATTCCGGTCTATTGCAATCCTCTATTTTGTACCTGAACTCGTATCATATTGTTGAGTTTTTCCTATCATGTGTTTTTAGAATCTTGTGAACCAAACAACCCTAATTAACTATCTATGAAATCTAATGACCACTCAACAATAGGAATGATACACTTCCATATTCCACGAGAGTGGGCGTCCTGCAAGCATGCCCCGTTTAAAGAAGATAATATTTCAAACGCGTTTTAAAATGTCAACAAATTCCAAAACCAATCACGTGTACATCTAAGGAAAATATGCGCGCGGCGCAAAGATTTGCGAAAAAACAACCTTTTATTTTTTCCACCAATTTTTTAAATTCACTCGAGACATTTTTTTCTCTTTTGTCCACATGCCAAAAATTGTCATTTCGAAAGTTTCTACGCGCATATAGAATATGGATATTTACACGTGCAAATTTATTTCAGAATTTTTTAACATTTACAAATTTATTTTTTCGTAAATGGGGCGATGTCCCTTTTGTTCAGATATGTATATTCCCATAGTCCACTTAACAAATACAACACTTCGAAAAATGACCCCAATGTTCTTATTTTAGTCGGCGGACCTAGAGCAAAAACTTCCCGGTGTCCTCAACTGATACACACATAATTCTTACTTCAAATAGGGGGTGTCACACACTGTATATGCATGCAACACATCAAAGAAATCACTTGGCACCAGGTGTCCTGTGCACCCCCAAGCCATAGTGTGGGTACGCCCCTTAGTGGATGCGTCAAGTTTTCTACGAACTAGGAAACTGCTAACAAGCTTCACCGTAATTGGCAAAATCGGTTTGACAGGTAAAATGTCGATCACTTGGTTTGGGCCTGTGCCTAGGGTGACCATCACTAAGCCTGAACTGGTGCGAGAGGTTCTGTCCAACAAGTTCGGCCACTTTGAGAAGCTCACGTTTGGCCGACTTCAGAATATGTTGCACAACGGTCTGGGTAGCCACCAGGGCGAGAAATGGGCAAAGCACAGGAGGATCATCAACCCTGCTTTCCATCTGGAGAAACTCAAGGTTATAATCTCTGTTCTGTCATCGACAAGACACACAAACCATCGTTCAGAATGTAACAAAAATTTGTGTTGCACTTTCAGCGCATGCTGCCGGCTTTCGCCGAATGTTGCACGGAGCTGGTACACAGATGGGAGGGTTTAGCCGCCGCCAGTGATCTGCCATGCGAGGTGGATGTGTGGCCTGATATGCAGAACCTGACAGGGGATGTCATCTCCCGCGCCGCGTTCGGCAGCAGCTACCTCGAGGGCAGGAGGATATTCCAGCTTCAAGGGGAACAGATCGAGCTCATCGTGCTCGCCATGAACAGGATACATATCCCTGGATACCTGTGAGTTCCTTGTTGCTCTTCTTTTGCGTTTACTTTGGCCAAGCAATACTGGTGCTGCAGATTGTACTGATGCACTTTTCATGTGAAGGTTCTTGCCAACCAAAGCCAACCGAAGGATGAAGCACATCGCTGCGGAGATCGGGAGGATCCTGAAAGGCATCATCACGAAAAGAGAAGACGCCATGAAAGCCGGGGAAGCTACGAGCGACGACCTTCTCGGGCTGCTGCTGGAGTCGAACATGGCGCACTGCAGGGAAGACGACAGTTCGAACGCCGTTGGTATGACAACGGACGACGTGATCGGTGAATGCAAGCTGTTCTACTTCGCCGGCGGGGAGACCACGTCGGTGCTGCTCACCTGGACGATGGTCGTTCTCTGCATGCACCCGGAGTGGCAGGACCGTGCCAGGGAGGAGGTCGTGCGTGCCTTCGGCGCCGGCACGCCGGATTACGACGGCTTAAGTCGCCTGAAAATCGTAAGTTGTATGTAGTGCCATCTTCAGGTGTCTAATGTCTCTGCTGTCCGCGTCCTGTAACTGCAACCGCATTTTCAGGTGACCATGGTGTTGTACGAGGTGCTGCGTCTGTACCCGCCGATCTCGGCGGTCTACCGCAAGACGTACAAGCCGATGGGCGTGGTGCTCGCGGTGCCATTGTTGTGTATCCACCACGACAAGGATATCTGGGGCGCAGACGCTGATGAGTTCAGGCCGGAGAGGTTCGCCCAGGGGATCTCCAAGGCGTCGGCCGACGCGCCGGCGTTTTTCCCGTTCGGCTGGGGGCCGAGGGTCTGTATCGGCCAGAACTTCGCGCTGCTCGAGGCCAAGATGGGGATCGCCATGATTCTGCAGCGCTTCTCCTTCGAGCTCTCGCCGTCCTACACACACGCGCCGTTCCCCGTCGGCATGCTGCAGCCGGAGCACGGCGCGCAAGTCAGGCTCACAAGGCTTCCGTGAGCTGCATATTAGTACAAAATCAATAGCTTCAACTGCATGTACAGCATAATTGGTCGATTCTACGACTTACTGGTCCACTCAATAACGTGTAAAAGGCATGCTTATGGGTTAACTTTGTCTGGAGTGTTTGTGTAAGGATAAGTGGACCCCAATTTATTGATCAACTAGCAAAGTGGCGGACAACATCTTTAGTATTTTTAATTTTTTGCGAAAAGTTTCACAAATCTATTAATAATAATCAACAATAGCATGACAAAAAAATCTAAAAGTAATATAAATTGCAAATAGATCATTGTACCCCCTAGCCCGACTATCTCAATAGAGCGAGTTGAAGGTGTGCCGCCGTTCTCGCGCTTTTCCATCACTGGAACCGGGCAAAACTTATCTTAGTAGACCTTATTGTAGTAGACATGCACGGACTAGCAATTATTAAAACAATAACTATATTGTTTAGCTTTGTTCACATAGTTACATCAATATTTTGAATGAGATCCTATGCCGATAATATGCAGATGACAAACTGGTAGGCCATGTGTGTAGTTAGCTTCATACAGAAGTAACAGTAAAGTTTGTTGCAAGAAAAAACCTTATATTATATATGTCCGTTATAGTGAAATATCCAAAATTATGGGTGACGACGAGATAATCACCAGAAGGTGGGCCAAAGTCAAAAAAAAGCCCAGAAAAGCAAAAACTATAAAAAAAAGGAGGATAAACCCTGGTATCTGCATCGATTGATCCAAATCGCCATATATTATTAAAAGTTAGGCAAAGCCATACAACGAAACCGAAAAAAAACCGAGGTCGTATGGCTCGTGACAGTGAGTCATCAAACTAACACTAATCCTATAGTAAAAACAAAAAGTATGCAACTCCTAAACCAGATTTATATGTTTTGCCATCTATACCTCTTATAAAGCAAAACTCCACTAAGTTAATTTATGATTTCTATCTCTACATGCAAGCTTTCCACTCTTCTAATCTCCTAACCATCATTTATCCATATCATTTCCACTAATATTTATTAATATCTACATGTCAATTACACATCATCCGTCTTTTTAATCATTTAATTTTCCACGCTAATATATTTTAATACACATATTTCGTATCGAATAAATTTAGTATGTGACTATGACAATGATTTTTTTCATTTCCTTTAGACAATTTATGTATCATACTATTTATATAAATTTTATGTATGCATTTTTTAAAAGATCCCGCTGCAACGCGTGGGGTATGTTCTAGTTTATTTATATAGACAAGTATAGGACCTTTTGTGATGGAATCAAATTGCAGAAGCCACTTTACCCAGATTTAATATTGTCTTTTTTTTACATAATTTAATATTTTTTCTTGGTTTGCCTTAAAGATGATTCGTGGTGGAATGTTTTTGGATCCAGCTTAATGGAAAGAGAGAGACGTCGACGGCCACCTGTTTGCGTCGCACCTGCTCTGGCATTGCTCCTTGCTTCTGCTTATCCATTATCCTTAGTCCTTAGCATTTTTCATTCTCCTTTTTTCTTTCTTTTTCCTCTTTCTATAGGCATAAGAGGCAAAGTCAACAAATATATCTGCAATACTAGGCAAGCTAAAGATTAGCCTTTGGTCCAAAGAAAGCTCTCTGTCGCAACAGTGGAACACGGGGTTCCCCTGATGCGGTCAAAGTGGGTCCACCGCCAGTGGCCCCACCAAGAAGGCGAACAAGGCAAGGGTCCTAGACTGGTAGATGGGCCCCCCATCTGCCCCACGGCAACCAGGCAAGGACGGCATCGACAACCACGACTAAGGGCTGGGGAACCTTCCGGGTCGCCCCCAACCCGGCAGATGACGCGGAGGTCCCGGGGACTCGGACGCCCGACAGGAGCCAGGCTCACCACCGGGTTCCAGCCTCCGCACAAGCGGAGAGGATAAGCTTGCCAGCTCCGGCTGGAAGCTCCTAGAAGACTTGGGCGCCAAGAAGATGGAGGCGCCGCGGGGGGACACGGTCGGTAAAGGTGTCAGCCTTTGTCCGCCCGCCCTGCAAAAGGTGGACGACCGCACCTAACCCCCCTCAGAAGAATACTTGGATGAGAAGAGGCCATGTCGCCCCATAAGTAGAACCCGGAGGGGTTTTCCCGCCTGAAACCCCTCCGCCCCCAAAGGTGCCCTTGTGGGATCCCCTTAGCCTATAAAAGGAGGACCGAGGCACCTGAGGGAGGGGACGGAATTCCAGAGAGTCGGAGGCTAGGCTAGGTAGCGCACCAGACGAGAGTAGCATGAGCGAGAGGTGATCTCCTCTGGGACAGGATCTGCTCGTCTTCAACCTCTAGCCAACACCTCCCGGGTTCTCACCCGCAACCACCTCTATAAGCTACACCATGATAAACCACTCAATCGAGACATGCAGGAGTAGGGCTTTTAGCCTCCGGGCGGCCTGAACCTGGGTAAACTCCCTGTGTCCCTGTGTTGCTTGCTAGTACGTAGATCAAAGGTCTCGATGAGGTTCTCCCGAAAGTAGGCGTCTCCCAGCCTCCTTTGCGCCCCGTGTCGAACCTAAAAAGGGGGTATCCTTTACTCCCGGTGTCCGTGATCCAAGACACGACATCGGGCACGCCAGGTAGGGGGCGCAAGCGCTGGATTCATCTCCATCGGCTTCGAGATCTGTAAACGCCCCGACCCCGGAATTATACCGAGAGGTTATGTAATTGGCACAGCCATCAAGGTATAACACAGAGATCGAGACTTGTGGAACAAACTGGCACATTGCATGACTCTACGACACATAACATATAGCAAGTCATATAATGAGAAGAATACAAATATTACACATCAAAAGGATCACAGATCCAACAATTCATCAAGCGGAAGCGGGTAGTGTTGTCTAACAACAAGAAGCAAATATATGGCCTAAGAGGGCTACAATAAACATCTCCCAGCCAGCTTGTTCCACGGTCCCAAGCTGCCACCTGGGAACCCCAGACTAGTAGTCGACGTCAACGAAGAACCCACCTAGCTGCTCGGTGTCGTCCTCCTCTGAAATACAAATACATAGAGGCAGCAAAGAGAGATTGAGTACGATGTACTCGCAAGTTTAGTAGGGCGATATAGGCCCAATGACTGACGGAGGCTCTAAAGTTGTATATGTAGCTATTTTTGCATAAAACTAGTTTTTCATAAACCGAAACATCAATGACACATGGCATTCGTCTACTCTGAATAGTTTTACAAAGGGGGTAAGAGAGTAATCTTTTTCTCTTCGGTTCTCGGCGAACCTACTCGTAACCAAACCACTCATCTCCACCAAGGCACCCCCTCGAATCACCCTCGAGGAAATGAACCTTTGTCACACGTTGATTATGCAACCTTTAGCTGCCATATCAATTAGGTTAAAATTCTCTATGATCTTGTATCCGATCCAAGTCATCCATAACCACGGACACGGCTTTTCGAAAAGATTAACCCTGCAGGGGTGTACTAATTACCCATCGGTTACCGTCCGGCTCACCTAATTGGCCCTCTTCCGGGGAAGGCCGGCGAGTGGGCGCGGTTAGACCTTTACATTGCATGAGGCTTACTCAAGGACCATCAGTGTGCGGAAGGACAGGTTCAGCGCCTCCAACGCCCTGCCCCGCGGCCACATCCTAAACACCAGCATCCTCGTTTCTTTTCCACCCATATAACTCACGCGCAAATGGAAATAGAAAACTAGAGGACCCTTGACAAGCCCCTCACAACTTATTCGGTCAAAGGGGGTTCCATATGCCCCCACCTCCGGAAGCACGCTCAGTCTTGGTTCAAGAGGTAAAGAACTCGCACCTAGGGGCTAGAGTGAGGCAAAACACCATCCCCGATGGCAACTCACCCAAGCCGTCTTAGCATTTTAATTAAGCATCACAACTATCCACCATGCCCGAAACATTCCATCAACATCAATAATTATGGAATTCAATAACGGACATATCTAGTAATTCAGCTAAGCATTTCTAAGCATTGGCTAAGCATTTAACCCACAAATATATATTCCGTAACCGGCCAACACATCAACACTAGGGTTCATAGGTAAGGTACATGTGATTGGCTCGGGAAAAAAACATGCAATTATAGGATTCTCTATAATTTGAATAAAAGAGACATTTGAATCGCATGCAATAGTATGGTGGATAAAATAAGTTGATAAAATCATAGGATGCTAGAATGCCAAGAAGGTTAGGTTATCTCTTGCCTTGCTGCCCGGGCGTGAAGTACTGCTCGTCGGGGTAAGTAGCGTTAACCTCAACTCCGGAATCTATCGATACCCAAAAAGAAATACAAGGAACACATAAATCACAAGAACACAAGGTGCAATGTTCAATCACATGATGACATGTCAAGTTGATGCAAAGACATCATTATATAAATTAAAAGCGAAATTAAATAGGGAGCCAAATAATTAGTGCAATTATTTGGAAACAACCCCATATTTATCTTAGTGGCCACATTCTTTATAAATTAACAAATTATTAGAGAAGTGGCTCAATTATGCATGAACATGACATGAATGGATAGGGTTCGTTCTTCCGATCATTTCGGTAATTTATTTGTAAATTTCGGAGCACCGATGAACAATTGACAAAATAATTAAATAATTGAATTTAATCAATTTAAACAAATTATGAATAACATCAAATAAGAATTTGTGATCATGATGTGATAAGTGCATGGTTTGATAGCATTTGACATGTTGATCACTTTGATATTTAATTCATAATTTTTGGACAATTATTTAATAAGCTATGAATTTTCCTAATTTGGGATTATTTAATAACCCCTTTTAGGAATTCTTAAATAAACACCAAAAGGTGGTTTCAAATAAACATTTCAATTGGTCCATTTGTTAGAGTTTGTCTTTCTGATCACAATGGTATTTTATTTGTCGCATTTGGATAAGTATTTGAAAAGTTATTAAATTATTTCAATTTAAAACAGAAAACTGTTTTTACTGTTGCAGGCCGGCCCACAGGTCGGCCCAAGCCGGATGGCAGGCCGGGTCGATAGCAGAGGCTACCGGCCTCAGAACCGGCCCAAACCGGGGCGCAGGCCGGGGTCCAGCCAGAGGGAACCGGCCTCAAGGCCGGCCCAGACCTGGCGTTAGGCCGGGCAGTGGCCCGAGGGAGCCGGCCTCACGGCCGGCCCAGGCCGGGCGCCAGGCCGATCAAACGGTGCACGCGCGCGGCGGCACCCGACGGGGAGAGGCCGGCGACGACCCTAAACCGGCGGCGCGCCGTAGTGACTAATGCGGGCAAAACGTGTGCCACGGCCAGGCGGTATCAGTGCGAGGACTAGGAGACGGAGGGGAGGCGCAGGGCGGCGTCCTCGTGCATGGCAGGCCACAGCCATGGCGGCGGCCGTGCGGACGCCCGGACGAAAACGAGCCTACAGAGCAAGAGGAGGGAGGAGGGGATGTCCCAGAGGATGGTGGCTCACCCTTGGACACGCACGGGCGCTCGTCGGAGGCAGGGGAGGTCGAGGGCGCTGGTAATTCGGCGAGGATGACGACGGCAAGCGGCGGGTGCGTCGGAAGGGAACCGGCCGATTTGCTCGCCTCCAGCCTCCCAGCACGCAGGCGTCGGCTGAGAAGCTAGAGGGCGGCCAGGCGATGCCCCCAGTGCGGTCAGCTGGTCCCGGGGCTGACGGAGGCGTCGACGAAGCGGTGACGGATAGCGGCGGCAACGCGGCGGCGGAGAGAGGCTAGGGTTAGGGATCGTACGAAGGGGAAAAAGGGGAAACAGATCGAGGGAGCAGGTGGGCGTCCTCAGCAGGGTCTTTGATCACCAGGGAGAGGCGGCAGCGCGGCATGGCGCCGGCCAGCCTGGAGGCATGGCGCCAGTGCGCCATGGCCACCGTGGAGAGGAGAGAGAGGGAAAAAGAATCGCGAAAAGGCCCCTAGAACTTTTAAAATAATCGCAAACAAGCCCAGCAGCAGGTTTTAACCATTTAAATAAAGCACCAGGACATTTTCTAAAATCCCAGAAAAATTCATATAAGCTAGAATTAAACTTTAGAACCACCACAAAAATTGGTGAGGTCAAATAAAATAATTTGACCAACATTTGTTCATAGGGTTTAGTTATAGCTATTTTTGATAGATTGCAAAAGGCATTTAATTGGAGCAAATAACCTTCTCCAAAAATAGTGAAAATATTTATGGAGGCTCATATTATAATAGTGAAACACCGCATATTTTTATTTGGATATTTTGGGGAAGTTTAACTTGGTTCCAACATTATAAATTGAATTGAACCAAATTGAAATCTTAACTTCATTTCTCATTTAACCAAAATTAGAAGTTGAGAAATGGTTTCAAAGAGCAAGCTTGGAACTTCCTATAACATTTGGAAGTCCAAGGATGAGTGGGTTTGCTAAGTTGAGCCTTACATTTGGTTGGTGGTTTGGGAAGGGTTGGCTCCCCATTACAATTGATTTCCAAAACAATGTGCATTTGTTAGAAAGGACAAGTTTCACATGCATGCCATGATGCAAATGATGCAAAGCAAAAGTGGAAAAATTCTTCGTATTTTTCAGTACCAACTTGGGGCTGTTACAAGATCTCCATCGAGATCTTGACCAAGGTCTGCGACGACCTCGCCGCTAGGTTCATCGACAAGGTCTGCGTCGACCTCGCCGCCAGGTTCATCGACAAGGTCTGCGTCGACCTCGCCGCCAGGTTCATCGACAAGGTCTGCATCGACCTCGCCGCCAGGTTCATCGACAAGGTCTGCGTCGACCTCGCCGCTAGGTTCATCGGCAAGATCTACTTCGGCCACGCCGCCAAGTTATGCGCCGGCGATGGCGCGGAAGAAAAAGGCCAAGACCGATGTGGAGTATCTGCGGTACCCGGAGCTAGGCTTCAACCCTGAAGAATCCTCGACGGCACCTTCTGCCCAAGGTCAAGCCCATGGGATTCAGTTCGTCCCCCCCAGCAACGCACGCCAGCCCGGTTGCCAATGAGAAGAAGCCTCACGGAAGTGCTACAAGCATCGATGTACCTCTTTCCCCGCGGACGCGCGAAGTGAAGGAGGAACTCTGCTTGGAAACACCATCGGTGGCACTCCTCCGAGAGGAGGAGAGTCTGAGCCTGAGCACGAAGAGCGAGATTTCTGATAGAGATCCCCACGTCTATGTGCCACAAGAGATCCAGATCCCTTTGGGCGAAGATGGTCAGCTAGGACCCTGGTGTTCATACCATCAGTCTGATAGACACAATGTTGATGACTGCCGAGAGCTCAAAAATCGCCCGAGAAGCGGGGACTGCTACACCTGTGGGGAACTTGGTCACCTCAGCAGGGATTGTCCTCTCAACCCGAGACCGAAGAAAGCCAAGAAAAAGAAATCACTGAGAACTTTTGCCAACGCTTCCACTCAAACCGACAATTTGGACAAACCCTGCTCGCCACCAGTAATGCAACGAACACAAGAAAGCCAGAGAATGACCGCCACCAGCTGGAATCAAGCTTTCTTTTACGAAGGTCTCCCAGAGAAGAGTGGGATCTGCCGGGTCACATCGTGACGATACACCCGGGACCTAGTGGACCTCCCCAGAAGTACTGGATCACAAAATGGTTGGCCTCCGGGCGACAAGGATAAGGAGCCAGAGAGGGTCTCCGGACCGACACCACGAGGGTGCCAGCAAGGCGGACGTGCCTTCAAGCGGCGTCAGAAACACGAGGGTATCCGGACCGGCACCATAAGGGTGTCAGCAAAACGGACGTGCCTTCACGCGGCTCCGGGAACACAAGGGTCTCCGGACCGGGGCCAATGGGCCCCAGCCAATAAGGTCCTATGCCAGTGGAGGCTGGCTGGGCAGGCGGCTATTTCAGCACGGGTCCCTGACCCTACGGGTAACCGCAGGCAGGGCAGAGTTATGTCTTAAAAATGGCATAGAAGACCCGCCATGGCGGCAGCGCGACGAAACAATTACTGAAATAGTCAAAGGAGGTCGACACTGAGCTAAGTATAAACGTGCTTGCATAGGCTTTTTCCTTGTTGTATCTGTTTTACGTATTTTGCCTAAGACGAAAGTGGGCGTTGTTTTGGGGTGGCACCTCCGCGACAAAACTGTCAGTTTCCCTCAGGTAATCGAGTCGTGGGCTGAGGTCTGTGCGGTCAACAAACGGTGGGTTCTTAGGAGGGATGCGCCCTGTGTCGGTAGTTCAGATCCTTTTGATTGCCCACGGCTGGTTAGCTCTCGCGCCCACTAACCCTTCCCGAGAGCGTTAAGCCTCCACGAATGCATTAAAACTGATAAAACTTGGAAAAAGTTTATTTACATTCGAGATGGGCAAATTTACAAGTCTTATTTGGCGGCACAACTCCCAAAATGCAGTTCACAATCCCTGGTATTGTCTCGTTTATTTCCAGGGTCATTTGTCGTCCTCGCGGGAGAGACACTCCATGATCTCGTTCACCTGGCGGGTTACCTCGGGATCAGACAACATCTCAGGGGTAAGGCCCTCCAGGTCGGGCAACGAGGGAAGCTGTAGACGGCGCTGATGGAGGGCCGTGACAAACTGGGTGGCCACCTGCCGGGCCGCAACCATCCCCGCCTGGAGGGAGGCCTCGCTCACGCACTCCCTGATGCCGCCAACAAGTGAAGCCACGAGCTCTAGGAATGAAGGGTAACACCGGAGGGAGTAGGAGTGGTCCCGCGAAAGGACGGGCAAGCCTTTCATCTTCAGTGCCGCCAGCACATCTACGATCTTCGACGACTCGGCGTGCATCTTGAGCAAGAGCTCGTCGTTGCTCCTCCGGTGGTTGCCGAAATCTCTCTCCTCTTTGGCGTGTGCCTCCTTGGCCCTCGCCAGGTCACCGTGCACCTACTTGAGCTGGTTGGATAGCTCCTCGTGCCGGTCCCAGGCGATTTGCGCCTGCGATTTGCTCGTCTCCATGGCCGTCCTATTCTCGGCAAGTTCCTTGGCCTCGGTCCACCGCACGATGTTCATGCGTTCGGCGGCTTCCTCCCGAAACTTCACCGCATCTTTCAGAGTCCGGATCTCCTTTTCCAACGCGGCACGGAGAGCACCTGCGCTCTTCTTGAACTCTTCGGCCTCGGCAAGGGCCGTCTTCTGCGCGTCGATGGTGGCTGTCAAAGACGCAATCTTCGCCGCGTGCTCATTCCGCTCATCTCGAGCCCTTCGGAAGTCCTCTCGGACTTGTCCCTGGCGTCTCACCTCATGGGCGAGCTCTTTCTTCAACCTGGAAATCTTTCGGCCCCTCGATGCGATGGCCTCGTCTTTCACCCGGATGGTCTCTACTGTTNCTATCTGTACAAGGTGGGTAACTATTAAAAGAGAGTAAGGTGCCAAAATGATCAACGTAAATAATTCACCCACAAACAACGGATGTCATTCTTTCCACAGGCCTAGGTGACGACTACTGTGCTCGGCTAAAGCTAGGTCAAATGGACAGGGTTGAAATTCAATTTTTTTAATCTAAACTAACAAATACGAGCAATCACAAATATTAAGAACAATCTCACAATCAAGAATGAGACAGAGATTCACACTAGAACTAAATGCATCTTTTGTTATTTTCGTTCTAGAAATTAACAGTAAACCGAAGCAATGTTTAAAGAAACACGATCACTAGCATGCAACAAAGAATGAGATGGAAGCAAAATTTGAGATATAGGGACGAACACAAACATAACAATGACTAGTTAAGGAAGTAGTTTTCACTAGCAAACATAGAAAACGAAGAAGAAGCAACTTTGTGTGAGAGGGATAGAATAACATCACAGGGACAAATGTACAAAATACATCACGCTCACAGGCACAAATTATTACTAGTCTCTCACACAAAATCAACACAGATTCTTGCACAATTCAGTGTCTACAGAAGATTAGCAGAGAAGATGATATGGTAAAAAAGGGGCCGTCACCGCACGGAATCGCCTTGTAGGAAATTTACCGAACACCTTGTCGCCGTCCTGGAATCGGTAAGGAGGAGGACGTTGGTGCTGGTTTGGTGAAGAGGAACAGCAGAGGGATACAAGCCAGCGCAGCAACTGAGTGAGGAAGAGAGCAGCCACCATCTCCGTTGGTTCGTTGCTCAAGAGGAGGAGCAGCAGGGGTCGTAGGGCAGAAGAGCTTCAGGTCGCCGTGGTCTTCATCGCTGGCGTTGGGTAGGTGAAGTGCAGCAGCTTGCAGGGAAGAGGAAGAGCAGCGTGCGGTGGTGGACTGACGGCGCGCCGCCATGCCGGAGTGATGGGCAAAGACAGGCCCCCAGACCACGACCAGAAGGGGATCGAGGGGGCCAAAGAAAAGCTGGCGGGCGAGGATACCAGCGTCGAGGCGGAGCCAGGGTTGGACTCGCGCGAGAAGTTGTCGCGGTGGAGGAGCTAAGCTCTCTGGCCGGTGTGCTTGAGCAGGAGGAGCAGCGGAGGCGACCGGGCACGAGGACAGAAGCGAGCTCGTCGCAGACGGGAGGCGCGAGCTCCGGTGGCGGTGCATGCTCGGGTTGCTGCCGCGGGCGCGGGTGGAGACTCGAGGCATGGTCGTGCTCCTTCGATCGCATCGCAACCCTTCCTCTTCTTCCGCTCGATCAGACGGTGAGCGACATGTTCTGGAGATAAGAAACGGTACCGACCGTTCTAAACATAGATTCCCCAAGGTAAAATCTAACTTATGGCTGACCACTATCTGGCTTACGCCGTGGTCACGCGTGGAGTCGCGCGACCCACCCGGCCCAAAACTTCGACCCACCCAAATTACCCCTAACCTTCCTATATCCGGATCGAGCCCTCGCCCCAACCAACTCCCCACAACCGTGCCGCCCCGGCCTCCCACCACCGCGTCGCCACGGCCTCCTCACCACGGGCGCTCGGAGCCACCAACACCTTCTTCGAGGTTGGCCGCCAGATCCATCCACCACGCAGCAGCACGGGCCCTGATCCGCACTGCTGCTCTCTCGCTCCTTCGGCTACACCTGCGGTCGGCCTCCGTGCACCGCCGGCTACACTCTGCCAAGTGGCTCGCCGTCGCACGCGCCCGAGGCGAGTCTGTCACGCTCACGGTGCTCGAGTGGAGCGACGACCGCATCTTCGACGTCTGGCTCTCCGGCGACGAGCTCCTCCGCAGCTGCACAGCAGAGACGCGACCCAACGACATCCTCTGGTTGGTCCCTGTACTGGCGCATCGGTCACGGGCACTGGATTGATTAGGGCGTGTTTGGTAGCCCGGTTGCGTCCAGAATATCTCCCCTCAGCCCTGCCCACACAATATTCGACTGTTTGGTAGCCCGGTCCTCTCCCCTCAGCCCTGCCCAGTTCATGCGAAAATGCCTCCTCAGCCTGGCTGGGTTGTGAAGCTCGAATCGAGCTTCGCACCTCAGCCCGGCTGAGTTCGTCCCGAAACCAATCCCGCCGGTGGGCCCCACCCGAGCGTGTCGTGCCCAGCCCCTCCCGCACCCCCCGTCATTTTCCCCCGTCCTCCTCGTTTCGTCCCCGTCCTCCCGACCAGCTCCATGTGCGCCGCCTCCTCCCGGTCCTACGGCGCGTGCTGCCGCGTCCCCGTCCGTCCTCAAGCTGCGCCGCCTCCTCCCAGTCCCGCTCAGCGCCCAGCCGCAGACTCTCCGTCCCGCTCAGCGCCCAGCCGCCGTCCAGCTCGCCGCCGCCCAGCTCGCACCCCAGCTCTGCCGAGAAGAGAGGAAGCGTGCACGGCCATGGACGCGGCCTTCTCCGCGCCGCCTCGTCGCCTCCGCACCTCCTCGTCGCCTCCGCACCACTGCCGCCTCCTCCCGGACTCGCGCCGCCGCGGAGGAGCGCTACTGCCGCCCCGACCTCCGTCACGGAGAACCAGCACGCAGGAGCGCCACTGCCGTCGCGCTGCAGCGGAGGAGCACCGCCGCCGCCTCCTCGGGACGCCGCCTCCATCCTGGCCGCCGCGGAGTACCACCGGAGACGAGCATCCATTGACGAGGACCCGATCGCTTTTTATTTGGACTTGATTGCTTTTTCTAGTTTTGTTCAGGGTCCTTTGTGTAAGATTTTGGATCTATGTGTAATTTCATTTTCTGGAAGCTACTCTCAGCATGGCCTAGCCCATACAGGCCAACAAACAGCATCTAATCCCAACCCGGCCCAGGTCATACAGGCCACCAAACATAGAGAATTTTCTCAGTCCAACCTGGCCCAGGTCAGCCTGTCTCTAGTGGGAAAGCTATGCCAGACCGGACCGGGCTACCAAACACACCCTTAGTAACCGCTCGCATCGCCATGCTGGCCCGGTGCTTTTGACTAATCAGGAATGCTCTGCATCTTGAGCGCCTACAGCAGCAGCCTCCACACTGTCGTGTGCCCTGCTCCTACGACATGGACGGGAGGTCCGGGAGGACGAGCTGCTGTGGGGCGCGGCGTGGCTGCACAAGGTGTCCCGACAGCGAGTCCATCGACGAGTTGGTGCTCGGTGCCGGCGTAACTTCCGTAGCTATGTGTTTGAAGTAACTTTTGTGACGATGTAACTTTTGTAATGGACTATGGATGTAACTATTTTGATAACGGATATAACTTTTGTAAGGGATATAACTTTTTGTAATTAGATGCAATTTTTTTGTCCTTTTTAATGATAGAAGGAAGTAGTTTTTGTCTCTTCGTTAGAAGTAACTTTTATTTACGGATGTAGTTTTTTATTTCAATGTTACATCCATTTTTTTTGGGAATGGTCATTTTCCAAAAAAAAAAAAAAGACGGTAAGGTTTCCATTTTCGGTAAGATTTAGAATTTGGCCGCTTTCCAAAAATAGGGATTCCATTTTAGGCAAGATTTCAAATTCTAACACTACAAAAATGGGTTTTCCGAACTGACCACTTTTTAAGCTAAAAAGTAGTTGACCACTATGTAGTCGTGTCCGATGTGAAATTCGATTTCTCTATCAGAAAAAAAATGTGAATTTGATGGGGGCAGAGAGGCGAAGGCCAGGTTGGTAACAGGGCTGCGCCTTGTAGAGAAACGGGAGGAGGCGAGTGCGGCCCCATGGTTTTTTTTTTTTTTGAGATTAAAAGGCTGCCTTATTATTAATAGAAACCTGCACCCTCAGATGCCACAAGGTTCTCAGCGTACACAGGGGGTACACCTAACCAAGAATTACAAGTCTTATTATTTTATTTTTTGACGAAAAGGCAGTTGGGCCTGCTTTTCATTGCAAATAGAAGAGAAGTACAAGAAGTACACGAACCGAAAAACTAAAAAGAAAATCTAACTCTGTCTATGCCTACGACTATGACTAGGAAGCAACCAGTAGCTTAGTCTGGCTCTCGTGGTCTGCTCAGCAAGTCACCTGATCTACCAGCTTCGCTTCATCCACGATGCAGGCGTAAATTCTGCTGAGAGGGGCAGCCGTGTTCTGAAATATTCTTGTGTTACGCTCTTTCCACAGCGACCACCACGTGAGATGCACCAGAGAGACCCAGCTTTTCCTCTTGTTTGCTGGTTGCGCATGGCGGGTGGTTAACAACCACTCCGTCAAGCTGGTAGCGCCGGCATCGGGAGCCAGGGTCATCGTAAGCAGCTTCCTCCACAGTCTGATGGAAATCGGGCACGTCGCCAGCAAGTGCAGCGCCGTTTCTTGCTCGCTGAGGCACATGACGCAGGATGCATTGTGTGGCCACCCCTTCTTCTGCAGGCAGTCCGCGGTGTGACATTTGGCAAGCAAAGCCAGCCAACCGAAGACGTGGCATTTGAGTGGCGCCTCACTGCTCCAGATCAACTCGCGGAAATTGCATCGCGTGGATCCCTCGAACTGCATCAGATACGCCGAGGTAGCAGAGTAGGCTCCGTTCTCCGTCCACCGCCAGCTCACCTTGTCCGGCCGCAGTTGTGTTCCCTCCAGCATGCCATGGAGGAGGAGGAATTGGTGCAGCGCCGCCGATGTCAGCCCACCTTTGAAGTGGCGCATCCACTTGTCGTCAGTCAGGGCTTGAGCCACTGTCGCCGAGCGCAAGGTGCAGAATTTGAATAGCTCGGCAGCATCAAGTCTTATTATCACAGCCATCCTTTGCTAGCTTATGCGCTACCTTTGTTTGACACGAGAAATACTAATAAAAACGCGGGCGTGCCCAGTGTACAAAGTACACAAGAAAATATAGGGAAGCTTGTATTTTATTAATCTCTCGACAGAGAAACAAAATTACATATCCCATTACATATGCGCTCCGTGGCCTGCTTGCACGGCCAACATGAATTCTGCGACGTGGAGTTCTGGTTCACGGGGCCTCGGAAATGTTGAAATAAACCAGTGAAGCATGTCAAAGTTCAGTTAGCTGTAGTGTTAGTTCTGTCAGTTAGCTGTAGCAGTGTTTTTTCTTCGTCAGTTTCATCGGAGTTTAGGCTCGAAGTTTCCAACAGACTTGGAGCGAGTCACGCGTATGCATGATCTGTTCATGGGATGGCACGAACGCTGCGGATCGTGGATGCGTTATTTCCGTTTGTAACCGAATAAATAGATGGAATGGAAAAACAGAAAAGTCACAAGTTGTGCGCGGCGCAAACTCTCGTGTCTCTCTCTGTCCACTAGTGTTCTTCCTCAACTCCGGCTAGTTTAGGGACGACAGGAAAGCTCCCGCTTAATTACGTCCGTGGGTCAAGCCCACAGACCACCTCCGATTAAGCTGCTGCAATGGTCGTCGTCTTCGAGTCTTGTCTTCTTCGGGTAGATGGTGGTGAAGTGGAAGGGGTGGAGCGGTATGCCCGTCGCTCCGGCCATACTTAGTCGTATCCCTCCGGCTTGTCGATGTCCGATGATGAAGATGTGGGCGGCCTTCGCCTCGTCGGTGCCCAGCCTGGTGGTGTCCACCTCGTCGGTGTCGGACGTGTGACTTGCCTTTGCCTCATCGGCTCAGCAAGTGGTAGTTTGCTTGATCGAAAAAAGACATGTCGGTGGAGTATGGCTTTGCCTCGTCGGCGCATGGACGATGTTGATGATGATGTTGGTGTAGATGTCCAAGTAGGCTCGATGATGCCGCTTAGCTAGCGAAGATGACGCTTGTAGATGATGACCCTGGAGAGCTTGGGTGATGTAGACACCCCAGGTGCTCGCCGCTTCGTCGTGGTCCGATGCCACGACTCTGGCATCGGTGTGGACGACGTACCACTTCGGGAGGACCCGTGAAGACGTCGGTGAAGACAGCGTCCTACCTCGAGGGGACTCTGTGTTGGTGTTGGTATAGATGGTGCCATGTCTGGTGGCGATGGCGTGTTGGCGCCGACATAGTCCATGTACTAGGGTGTACACGTGACGATAGCACGGCCTTTGCTCCGTCCATGCCTGCCTCGCCGTCTTGACTCGTCGGCACTGAACGGCTCGGGTGTGTTGAAGTCGTGGTAACATGCATGGTTGTGCTTCCCTCGAACGCCGTGATGACTTTGTAGTCTCCCTGAAAGATGGGTAAAGGAAGATGAACCGTTAGTCAGTCACCGTGCGCCGCTGCCGGCGACGACGAGCTCGATGTTGTGCTTGGCGCTCATGTTGAAGATCGCCTTGCGTAGCTGGCTCGTAGCACAACCACACACGTACGCGCGTGCCTTTGCATGGATCTCCAGACTACAATGCTTTGCATGGATCTCCTGGCTACACGCGTACGTGCATGTAGGACTTTAGCCAACTAGCTCGTATAATCTGCAAGTAGCTAGCTTGCCACGAACAAAGCGCTGAACCGGTCAGGCAGCCTCAGATGGGAGGAAGCTACCGTGTCTCGTCAGCGACCTGACCACAATCACACGATGGCGCGCGGAGTCCACTATATCACAGCCTAGAATCGGAGGCACTATGATAGAGGCAGTTTTTGATAGTGCCTCTGTTTGTTACTTTAGAAGGCACTATTTTAGACAGTGCCTCAAAAACATGACCATTTGAGGCAGTTTAAGTTAGTGCCTCCATAAACATGACCATTCGAGGCAGTATTCTAAAATGCCTCAAATGGTTTGGTTTCTAAGGCAATTTTAGATGCCTCGAAAACTAACCATTAGTGGCACTAATCAAAAGTGCCTCGAAAACTAACCATTAATGGCACTAATCAAAAGTGCCTCAAAAGGTCAAGAATTTGAATAAGAAATAAGCAGATTCAGATCAAACATTCACTGCATCTCAGTAACAAAACATCCCAGCAAAAGAACATCCCATAACTTAGCATAGATCAGTACTGATTACTTAATAGAACCACAGAGTTCACACATACTTAGCATAGATCCATATTACATCCCATAACTAAGATTAAACCACATACTTAGCATAGATCCAGAGTTCACAGAAATAGCTTCAACCACTGACTTAGTAGTCCTACAGGAGTCCATATAAACATTCCCTTACCATACTTAGCATATTTTAACTACCACTGACTTCATGCCACCTCTTCAAAGCTGCATGATCATGAGGCCGAGAGGATAACGGTCAGAATTGACAAAGCTGAAGATGTAGATCTGTCCCTCCTTCATCCTGTACCTCTTAGCAGCTTTAGCCCATCCACCTGACAGCATAGCCTTGTTGGTTCCCACACATCTCTTCATAGTTACCAAGAAAATTTTACCACTTGAAGCTGACTCAACAAATACTTTAATTGGAGTTCTAATGTACCCTCTCAGGTTGGTGTTGGTGAAGTCAACACCAAATTCCTGACAATTTTAGATATTGCAACGTTAGCCATCATATTTTCCAATCTTTTTTTAGATTGCAAGTTATATATACAATTAATAGAGTGCAAAAGCACTCCAATCATCCAGGATTAAGTAAACAAAATACAACATTTGGGATTGCTGCATGATTAAGTAAGGTACACACTTACCATCTTGCCTTTCACTGGATGGACTGATGATGCAGTCATTCTGTACACATAGTGCTTGATTGGTTCTCCAGGTACATCACTGCATATCTGGTTCAGCCAGTTGCATTGCTCCATGTTGAGCTCCATGTTGTTTCCAAATAAGCAGTGGTCATCAAAGAGGCTCGTTCCTCCATAGTTGGGACCTATATGCAGCAAATCAATTTCCAAAATGTTATTACATGTAGTAAATTACACTGTTGCACATTTTCATACAAGCTAACAATACACTTCTCCAATCTAATGTTCTTCATACCTCTCCAGACAAATTGTGGTTGTGGATTGGCATCTTCATCACTAGACTCCATGAAACTGCTAACACTGCTGTCATCACTTGGCACGTGGATGATGACTTTCTTGGGTGCCATCTTCTTAGCAAAATTAAAATGCATGAATAGCTATAGTAAGTTAAACTGAAAGCACAATCCTAATTTAATTTGAACAAATAACCACACTGGAGCATATATCATAGATTGAAAACCCTGGTACTAGTGGAAAATTTGAACAAACTCAAGCAGTACTATAGAGCACTGCTACTGCAACTACTCCAAGATGTACTGATACTACTCCAAGCTAATCCAGAGAACAAATCCTACTCCTACTACAACTATCTGAACATATATGAGAACAGCAAGAACAAGCAAGGATACCATCACAGGATCTACTGCAAATGAATCAACTAAGAAAATAGGTAGAGGAAAATAAAGCAACCGTGCTAACCCTCACCCTATTCATCCAACCCCAACACTATTCAACCAAGAGACTAAAGACAAGATCCTACTTGCCAGGCCATATATCCAACAAAGAAACCACTAGATCCAAGAAAGAAAACGATAAGTACCTAACCCTAACCCTGTTCATCCAACCCTAACAGTATTCAACCAAAAGAAAGTAAAGACAAGATCCTACTTGCCAGGCCATAGATCCAACAAAGAAACAATTAGATCCAAGAAAGAAAACGAGAAGTACCTAACCCTAACCCAATAACTCAAGAAAGAAACGATACATGGAGATGGATAGCGACGGCGGTGAGGGATAGCGAAAGTTCATCCTCACAAAGTTTGCAAAATAGCAATCTCCGTCAAAAGATTCTGAACCACCCAGATAAGGACCTACATGCATTAAGTTTGTTGTCAACTAAGAAAATCTCTTAGTGATCAAAATCTATTACTAGTAAGTTCATGTCAACATACCTCTTGAGATGAAATAGTTTTCAGGTACCTGCACTAGCAAGTTGATGTCATCTTCATCATCACTGATAACGACGCCGTCCTCGTCACTGACAAGGACATCATCGTCGTCACTTACAAGGACATCATCATCACTGACAAGGACATCATCATCACTGATAACGACATCGTCATCGTCACTGACAAGGACATCATCATCACTGACAAGGACATCATCATCCCTGTTATCACCATTGTTGATTGCTACATAGTAAGAAAACTGAAGTTAATTCAACCCACATTGTATATGCAGTTCACTATACTGTCTGAAAGATGTTCAACATACAAAGCAATTATTAACAGATAAGCAGTATGGTGCTAACCTTGCTGATCAAGCTTAGTGATCACAAGCCTTAACCATGACCAAGGATCCCTTTGTGTCTTCGGCAGTGATCTCTCATCCTTCAGGCTGAAGATCCATATCTCCCCTTCCTCCATCTTGAATTCTTCTACAACTCTTGTCCAACCATACACAATGGTTGCCTTCCTTCCATCACCAAGCTTCATTCTACAGTATCTTTTGACTGTGCTTTCATTGCTGGTAACCACTACACTGATGACAGGTGAGCTGTCATATGGTCCTCTCAGGAAATTTAGCAAGTATGCATGTGTGAATTCTGAGGAAAATTCCTAAAGTCATCAAGAGAAAATACAAATTTTTAGCTACTAGAAACTAGTAGCATCTAGCAACAAGACAACAAAGTGGAAATTAAGCAACATACCATTTGGCCTGGACTGACTCTGCAAACATAGGTCTTTATGGGGGTTCTTGGCATTGTTTCAACTTGTCTTCTCAGATGCAAAAATTCATTAACATTCATTTCTACCTCATTACCAAACATGCAAAGTTCATGAATATGATCAGCATCCTTGTTCTTGTTCCTCAAATTGACTCTGCAATTTGGACAATATGAACAAAAGATACCTTGGTGGATTCACAAGTATATGCACTTCAAAAAATACCTTGGGGGCTTGAACGCGCCCACGCCCTGCATTGCTGGCAACTGTGGCCTGGTCGGCCTTGGTGGCTTGAACGCGCCCACGCCCTGCATTGGTGACAAGTGCAGCTGCCCTGCATTGGTGGTAGACATGGACGTGGCCCAGCCCTGCCTTGGTGGCAAAAAGGTGATGCTGCTTCCTCCCTGACCCAAACCCTCGCTGGCCCACGTCCTGCATTGGTGTAAGGCATGTCACCAAATGTTGTGAACAATTACACCACATGGTAATCCAGATGCAAGGTAGTCTTAATTCAAAACAATGACACAACCAATTATTTTCTTTCTGAGTTCAAGGTAGTCTTAATACCCATATGCATGTTAGCATAAATCACTTTCCTTCTTTGTAACAAAATCCATTCAGTACAACAAATTCAGCATACTGAATTCACCAATTATTTTCTTTTTGAGTTCAATGTTGTGAACAATTTCAATTTGGTAAATTATCTTCTTCCATGTAAGAGCAGTTCTGAAATGGCTGCCATTAACTTTGGAATCCACAAGACTGTTGTGAATTCACAACATTTAACTCACAAATCACCAATTATTTTATAGCTTCAAATCTATAGAAGTGATTTAGTATGGAGGACATTACCATAGTGTAGCACGATCGTCGGCGGCTTCTCTCTGCCGGAGACATCCCTTCTCCTCGCCGGAGTGGCCTCCCTTCTCCTCGCAGGAGTGGCTTCTCTTCGCCGGAGCGGCTTCGACTAGCCGTAGCGACTTCCCCTCTCCAATGGCTTCACTTTGCCGCATAGAAGATGAAGATGGCTGGAGGCTTGCCGTATCCGGCGGCTTCCCCTCGCCGGACATGAAGATCGCATGAGCCGGCGGCTAACCCTAGCTATCCTCTCTCTTCGCGTGAGAGGAGATGCCTGTGCTTATCCAATGTGCAGTTTTTGCATAATAGTCCTTTAAATTTTTTAGTTACAAATCCAGGTCCTTCCACGAACAAAATATCTTACCCCCGTTCGCGGCGGGAGCAGCTCCGCACCGGAGGAGGTCGCCGCGGGAGGATCTCGTCACCGGAGGAGTTCACGGCGGGAGGAGCTCGTCACCGGAGGAGGTCGCCGCGGGAGGATCTCGTCACCGGAGGAGTTCGCGGCGGGAGGAGCTCCGCACCGGAGGAGGTCGCCGCGGGAGGATCTCGTCACCGGAGGAGTTCACGCCGGGAGGATCTCGTCACCGGAGGAGTTCGCGGCGGGAGGAGCTCCGCACCGGAAGAGGTCGCCGTGGGAGGATCTCACCGACGATCCGTCGCCGCTGCTACCTCGCTCCCTCTCCATCGCCCAAGCAGAAGGTACGATCCGTGATTTGCTTCACTTCGCTCCCTCTCCATAGCCGTGTTCCCCTTCAACTCCAGCCACGATCAGGAGTATCTTATTCGTGATTTGCCTATCAGGAGGAAGCCATGATTAATGCAGGAGGAGTGCCCATGAATCCGTCGGTTTCCACCCTACGCCGCATAGGCCCCATGGATCCTGGTAATGCTCCGTCTGCCAACACAATTTGCATGGACTTGTAGTTAATTTAGTGTGCTTAATTACTGCCAATCCAAATGCAGGTTCAGCTTAGTCTTCATTCCATTGTGATTGTTCTTATTTTTGCACTGCTGCAATGGATAAAACCTGGTTGAATGCAGCTAGATCTTCTAAGCAGTATGCTGATGGTGTAGTGGATTTCTGTCAGCTTGCTGCTTCCCACTCTGACAATAACAAGTCCAGTATACTATGTCCCTGTAGAAATTGCACCAACAGATATTGGTTTGATATAAATTTGGTTCAGGAACATTTAATCTGTTATGGTTTCATGTCTGGGTACACCACATGGATATTCCATGGTGAAACCATGCATTCTTCAACACCTACTAACCAACCCACAGATGAGTCTTCATTGCATGATGGTCATGATGAGATTGAAGAGATGATAATGGATGGTTGTGCAATGTACAACAACAGTGCATTAGGATCAGATTCTGATGAGGATGTTGATGATAATGCTGAATCTTTTAGGAAATTAGTTGATGATGGTCGTCAACCATTGTACCCTGAATGCAAAAAAATGAGTAAACTTCATTTTATTGTCAAATTGATGAACATAAAGAATATTAGAGGAATGTCAAATGTTTGCTTTGAAGAAGTGTTGCAGCTGTTCAAGGATACTCTCCCTGATGGTCAGACATTACCAAAGAATTTCCATGCAACAAAACAATACATTAAGTCTGTAGGATTAGGTTATGACTGCTATGATGCTTGCTTTAATGATTGTATCATTTTTAGAGGAGAATATTTGAATGCATCTGTTTGCCCAGTGTGCAACACATCTAGATGGAAGACTGAGAAAACTGTAGCAGGTGGAAAAAGAGTTACCAGGGTGGCCCAAAAGGTTATTAGGCATTTTCCATTGAAGCAAAGAATTAGGAGGATGTTCATGTGTTCCAAGACAGCTCCACTTATGAGCTGGCACCATGATAGTAGAACAAAGGATGGAATCATGAGGCATCCTGCTGACTCCCCAGCTTGGAAATTTTTTGATGCCAAGCACAAAAAATTTAGGGATGAACCTAGGAACATTAGGTTTGGACTTGCTACTGATGGATTCAATCCTTTCAGAAATATGAACCTCTCCTATAGCATATGGCCAGTAATTTTGATCCCATACAATTTCCCTCCTTGGATGTGTATGAAGGATTCAAATTTTATCTTGTCAGTCCTTGTTCCTGGTAGGAAGTCACCAGGGAAAGATATAGATGTGTACTTACAGCTTGTGGTAGATGAACTCAAAGACCTATGGCACAATGGTTTATGGACCTTTGATTCTCACGTTGGAGAGAAGTTTAAAGTGTTTGCTATGCTCATATGGACCATATCTGATTGGATGGGCCGTGGTAACATAAGTGGAGAAAGCATAGCTGCTTGCTCACATTGTCTCACAAATACCAGCTCCATTAGACTGAAATATGGCCACAAACCCTGCTATTTAGGTCATAGAAGATTCCTACCAGAAAACCATCCTTACAGATGTGATTCTGTGTCATTCAATGGAACTACTGAGTTTAGGGAACCCCCTGTCCAGCCAACAGGGCATGAGATATCAGAAATGACAAAGGACATACACTGTGTGTATGGGAAACTTCAGAAGCCGAAGAAGAGTGAGAAGAAGAAGAGGCAAAGAACAGAACATGGTGAAGAGATTGAACAAGAGGAGGAAGTGCACACTGTTGAAACCACATTCAAGAAACGAAGTGTCTTTTTCCAATTAGAATATTGGGAAGATTTGCAAGTTCGGCATAACTTGGATACGATGCACATTGAAAAAAATGTATTTGACAACATTGTGAACACCATCCTGCAAGTAGATACCAGGTCCAAAGATAATGTGAATGCAAGAAAAGATCTAAAAAGATTGAAGATTAGGGATCATCTACATGTTGATGAAACTCAAACAAATCCAGAGTTGCCAGAAGCCCCTCACTACATGAACCCAGCTAACAAGAGGCTGTTCTGCAGTGTTGCCAAGCATGCCAAATTCGCAGATGGTTATGCATCCTACCTGTTCAACAAAGTGAGGTTGGATGAGAAAAAAATTGTTGGGCTCAAAACTCATGATTGCCATATAATATTTCAGGATATATTCCCTTTTGCTGTAAGTAAGACTATGCCTGCAAGTGTTAGTCTGCCACTTATTAAGCTAAGCAACTACTTCAAGAAAGTTTGTTCAAAAATAATCAATCCTAGTGAGATAGAGAAGTTGGAAGATGAAATTCCAGAAATCTGATGTGAACTTGAGATGATATTCCCTCCATCATTCTTTGATATAATGGAGCACCTCATTGTTCATATTGCCACCGAAGTCTTGTATGTTGGACCAGTTCAGTTCAGGAACATGTGGTCTCCTGAGAGATTTATTGGGAAAGTAAAGAACTGGGTTCATACACGAAGCCATCCTGAAGGATCAATTGCAGAGAGCTATGTGTTTGATGAGAGTTTGACATTTTGTTCAAGATATTTACATGACTGCTCCACCAAGTTCAATAAAGCCTCTAGACATGATGATATCTCAACTTGCAGTACATCCTCTGACAGATACTTAAGAATTATTGGGAGGCCTATGTCTGGCTTTTATGTAGAAGAGCTTGACCATACCTCATGGATCCAAGCTCAAAGGCATGTGTTGTTCAACTATCCTCAAATTCTAATGTATGCAGAAGAGCACAAAAAGATCTTGCATGCAGGAAGAAGAAAGAGTAGGAGAGATGTGGAAAGAGCTCACCACAAAAATTTCCATACATGGTTTATTGAACATGTGCAGTCTCAAGTTGCTAAAAAGATTGAAGTACTGATGATGTATTCCTGTTAGCTCAGAAACCATACATGATGGTAAGAAAATACAACAGTTATTGCATCAATGGATGCACCTACCATACAAAAACACATGCTAAAGGAAAATCAACACAGTGCGATGGAGTAGCTGTGTCATCAGAGACCTCCAGTTATGCAAGTGCAAAGGATAAGAACCCTATACTCGGAGATGTTCAATATTTTGGCAAGGTCATTGAAATTGTAGAGTTGAACTATGTAAACCAAGGGAGTGTGGTACTTTTCAAATGTGAATGGGTAAAACCTCCTAGGATAAGGGTAGAGTATTCTGGAATAACTGAAATTAACTTCAACTATGTCATTAAAGGAAGTGAAATGACAGCTGAACCTTTCATACTTGCTAGTCAAGCAAAGCAAGTGTATTACTTACAAGATCCTGTTGATGTTGATTGGCATGTTGTTGTCTATCCTACAATTAGAGATTTCTATGATATGGAGCCTAAACATGAATATGTTTGATGCTGTTTAAATAGTGTATGTCATATTTCATATTTACTTTATTTGCAATTATAAAATGTAATGATAATTACAAAAGCATGTTAGTAACATTCTATTATTTTGATTGCAGGAACTAGCAAGTCGGAAAGCCAAGACAGGAGGTTAACTGAAGTCAACCAGAAGTTGGGAATACTAGGGATCCCACCTACACAATATCATAATGAGGATACATTTTCCAGATTCATTGAGAAAGCAAAAACTAAAGGAATTTATAAAGCACAGAAAGAAGTAAGAAACCTAGACCAAGAACACTTGTTGTATTATCTTATGTTCACCACTTTGTTGAGTTGAGGGTATTTATGTCTGAATTTTCAGAATACAACAATATATGAAGAAATAGAGGAAGAAGAAGAGGAGGGTAGTGCAGGTGAGTATGAGAACGACAGTGATGCGACCACAGTAGATGGAGATGATGATGGAACGAATGCATGCATTGATCAAGAAAATGTGAATGTGGAAGGTAATTTTGCATAAAACTTACTGGTACAATTGTAACTGAAACTAATCCTTTACCTTACTTACGTACTGATCCATTTCTGAATGGCAGTTGCACAAGTGAAGAGAAGGAGAGGCCCAACTGATCTCAAAAGATTCTGGAAGGAATATGATCCCAACTGCAAAGTAACCCTGGAATTTAACAGAGATGGACAGCCTTGTGGGCTAAAAACATGTATGCTAACTAACTTCATTGGGACTCTGGTGAAAGGAAAAGAGATATCACTTGCGGCAAGCAACTGGACCAAAGTACCCCATTATGAAAAGACTAAGCTATGGAACACAGTGAAGGTACATTTATGAACTGTGTGTAATCTCACAAATTTGTGAAGTCAATTCATATTTGTTTGAGCTGTGTACAAAGTTAACTCTACTGCCAAATCATAAATGCAGGGTTTTTTCAATATCCATGACTCTTTCAAGTTTTGGGTGCTTCAATCTGCAAGCAAAAAGTGGAAAGACTTTAAATCAGTCTTGAAGAGAAAGCATTTCAAATCTGAATTGTCAACACAAACAAACATCTCAAATGGATGTAATAAAAGAATTCCGACAGCTCAGTGGGAATGGTTAGTTAAGCACTGGAAAACTGCAAAGGCAAAGGTATACGAACATATTTATAAATGCAAATTGCTCAATGTATGGTTTACTGACTAAAAAAAAATACATGTGCTGCAGAAATTAAGTGCTAGGAACAAGACTACCAGAGCAGATCAAGCAAATGCAAAGCATGCTTCAGGATCAAGAAGCTTTGCAGTTATGCAGGATCAAGTGGTATTTAACTACTTGTTTAGTAAATGATCTGAAATTAGTCTTATGAAGATCAACTCTGCAATGTTTCTATTATTATGCAGGAGATCAAAATTGGGAGAAAAATATCACGAGCAGAACTCTACTGTGTCACGCACAGTACCAAGGAAGGCAATGCAGTTGATGAACTTGCAAGGAAAAATATTTTAAGTAAACTATAAGGTGTAACTTAAAATTTGTATTCTGCAAGAACCTGTATTATGTGGAATGATGTATAATTTGATTTTTTTCTCTGACAATAACAGAAAGAAATAATTGATCAGTACAATGAAAACCCACAGTTGAAAGAGGAGGAACCAAGTGAATTTGATGTGTACTCTACAATCTTCCCTAAAGCAGCAAGGTCCTTAAAGCATGGCCGAGGACTTGTTGTAGGTGGAGGTTCTAATGAGAAACTATCTTTGGCGCTCTCTGCACTACACGATGCAACAGTAGAGAATAGAGCACTAAGGGGGTTGTTGATAGCCTAGCCCTAACTCAGCAAAGTTTGATTCGAAGAAGTGATGGTCTAGAGTTGAAGTATACTCAGTTGATGAATCTTCTACAAGGTGGTCAGAATCACACACAGTACCTGCCTGAAGAAGATGTTGGCAAGACTGGGAAGGAACAGATATCAGCAGAAGCTAACAACAACATTGGAACTAATGAAGAACAGGATTCAGCAGAAGATGACCAGATGGTAGATTATGTAACTGTACGCAAGAATGAAAGCCAATCCAAGTCAAGAAGAGAAGGATAAGCCAAAACCTTCCGCTGCTAAATGATGGCAAGCAAGATCCGCAAGTAAGTCATAAAGAAAAAACATCCTATATGCAGGCTGTTGTACATTGTGTCAGTTGCATAAGTTTTTGTTGACATGCTACTACCCTATATGCAGGCTGATGGATTCAAAAAAGTTAAGCTGGAGAAAGTTGAAGAGATGAAACGCCCCATGGAGCAGGGTTCACAAGTAGCCCGTAAAGAAAAACCATCCAGTTCTAAAACAGCAGAGGTAAGCCAACAGTTAACACTGACTATTGTTCATTCTGACAGTTGCATGAGCTGTTGTTGACATGCTACTACCCTATATGCAGGCTGATCGATTCAGAAAAGTTAAGATGGAGAAAGTTGAAGAGATGAAACGCCCCATGGAGCAGGGTTCACAAGTAGCCCGTAAAGAAAAAAAATCCAGTTCTACAACAACAGAGGTAAATCAACAGTTAACTCTGACTCTTGTTCATTATGTCAGTTGCATGAGCTGTTGTTGACATGCTACTACCCTAAATGCAGGCTGATGCATTCAGAAAAGTTAAGATGGAGAAAGTTGAAGAGATGAAACGCCCCATGGAGCAAGGTTCACAAGTAGGTCCTAAAGAAAAACAATCCAGTTCTACAACAACAGAGGTAAATCAACAGTTAACTCTGACTCTTGTTCATTATGTCAGTTGCATGAACTTTGCTAACCAGATGGTTACTGCCATAACTACAGGTTGATAAGATGAAAACATTCAAACTGGGAAAAGTTGGTAAGAAGAACAAAGGCTTGAAGCATCAATATCCCCTAAGGCAAGGAATGGAAGTGGGGTTAGCTTCTCCAAACACCTTTGACATGGTGGCAGAAGGAACAATCCAGAACGCAGATCCAAATGCAATGGGATTGGATGGAAAACCTTTGTCTGAATTTGTGGAGGTGATGATCAATATGGTACACAAGAAAGCAACAATGTTGCCTAGACCAAGGGGTCGAATGACTAAGATGGCAAGTGCACAGGCAAAGTGTATCCCTTGGCCAAGAAATTGTGTAAGTGTCCTATCCAAACAATAATTCTGAATCTTTGAACACATAGTGATGAGTTTGTTAAATGTATTGTGCAAAAAATAATCTTGAAACATTACTGCAGGTTACAAAGCCTGATGGATCATCTTTGGATATTGTGGTCCAAAGTATTGTGAGCCACATGACACTTAATTCTTCTAGTCCTGCTACTAGTGTGGTCTCAGGAAAGAAAATGAGAGAGATTGGAATGATTTCATCTCAGTAGCTGTCATAACACATTAGCTATCATACCACAGTAGTTGTTATCTGTTTTTAGTTGGTTGTTGTCATAAGAGAATGGTTGTGGTCATAACAGAATGGTTGTTGTCATAACAGATGGTTGGTTGTTATATGTTGGTTGGAGCACAAATTATGAATGGTTGGTTGTTATATGTTGTCAGTTGTTGTTATATGAATGGTTGCTGCAATATTTGAATGTATAATGGTTGATGTTACATAAAAAGTTGATGTATAATGGCAGCATTTGAGGCACTCAAAACTGCCTCAAATGGTTTATCATTTGAGGCACTAAAAACTGCCTCAAATGGTATATCATTTGAGGCACCCAAAACTGCCTCAAATGGTAGCATTTGAGGCACCCAAAACTGCCTCAAATGGTAGCATTTGAGGCACCCAAAACTGCCTCAAATGGTATATCATTTGAGGCACCCAAAACTGCCTCAAATGGTAGCATTTGAGGCACTCAAAACTGCCTCAAATGACCACCTTTTTAGGCATTATTGGAAAATGCCACAAAAAACTTTTAACGACACGAGTAAATGCGGCACTTTTTTTTTTGCCTCAAAAAACTTTTTGAGGCATTTATTGGATTTTTGGAGGCATTTTTACATGCCTCCAATTGTAGTACGTGATGTAGTGGTCGCCGCCTGCTCGCCGACGGTAAGCTAGGTGGGCTGCGGAGTTGGACGTCATCGTGTGGCCAGAATCATCGGAGGCCCGCCGGAGTTCTCAAGGGCACACACGCGCGTACATGCACTGGTGCACTATAAAGAGCCGTGAATGTGATGTGAGCCGGCAGCGCGGCCGTACCGACGTCTGCGTGATGAGGGCATGGTCCGAGGAAGTGGAGATGGCGCGGAGCCGCTCACCGGCAGCCCAACGTCCTCGTCGTGTGGAGACGGCACCGAGCTGCTCACCGGTATCGTTGCGTGTCGAGACGGCACCGGGCTGCTCACCGGCAGCCCGACATCTTTGATGTCGTCGTGTGGAGACGGCACCGAGCTGCTCACCGGCACCGACATCTTTGATATCGTCGCACCGAGCTGCTCACCGGCATCCCGACGTCGTCATTGTGGTGGGGACGGAGGCGGCTACGCGCCACTCATCACGGAGATGTAGATGGCAGTAGCCTCGACACCATCGAGGATAGGGAGGCGGAGATGACACCGGGCTGCACGCCCACGGCCCACAGCACGAGGTAGTCGCGGAGGCGGAGATGGCGCCGGGCTGCATGTCGGCGATCCGACATGGTTGTCTCGGGGTTGGATATAGCGTCGGGCCGGCAGCCGCGATGATGTCTTCACGGAGGTGTAGAAGGCGGGGCTGCTAACCGGCAACCCTGGTGACATCATCATCGTGGTGGTGGAGACGACGGCGGGTACACCGGCAGGCATGACGATGTCATCGTGGAGGTGGAGATGGTGCCAGCTTCTCCCCAGCTGGCACGACAGCATCGTCATCGTGATGGTAGAGACGACGACGGCTAGACGCCGGCAGCTCCGGCACCGGTACCGCACCCATGCTAGATGCAAAGAAGAACAACAAAATTGATTAGCATTTGTTCTCTCCACTTAGCTGGAAGATGATCGTCTCGCCGACGGGAGCCTGTGCACGTGTACATGCTCTCGGCAAGTCCTTCTCCAAGCCCCGACGCGAGATGCGATCTTGCAGTCACATCTCCTCGGCCAGCTGCGCGCGTGCGTGTATAATGGGTGTCTCTCCCCGCTGGACAGGGCCAGGGCGCATGGGTGTTTCTCGGCGAGTACGCCGCCGCCACTAGTAGAAAAAGGCCCATCTGTCCCGGTTCTAAAGGATCTTTGGTCCCGGTTTTACAACCGAGACTAAAGGGTCGGGACAAAAGGGGGGTGCCTTTCGTCCCGGTTGTTTACGAACCGGGACAGATGGGCCTCCACGTGGGGGGGGGGGGGGCTGCCGAGCTCCTGGCGGGAACCCTTTGGTCCCGGTTGGTAATACCAACCGGGACCAAAGGTTTCAGCATTATTTTTTGTTCTAATTTATTTTTTAGGGGTTTCGTTTTTTGTTTTCCGGTTAATTATTTTTTACGAAGATCACGTTGCGCAGACACATAAATTATACAATACACCGAGTTCACGTTTGATTCATATACATACAAACATAAGCCCACACGTCGAGATCACGTTCAAGTTACTACACCGACATCACGTTTCTCACACGTCGAGATCACGTCAATTACATTGGAGGCAAAAAATAATTGCTTTTGTGATAAAATTCTCCAGTTTTCTTCAGGACCTCCGAGTTCAAAAATCCCGCCAATTCCTCTTGAATTGCTTTTAGGCGCTTCGCTGGTATGAGCTGGTCCCGCATTCGATCCATCTAGATAAATATGAATATGTGAGTTGTTTATAACTGTATATATGAAATCATAATAAAATAATTTATGAATGGAACTCAACACAATATGGTAATAAAAAATTGCGAAGAGTGTATACATACATAAGCTATTCTTTGTTCTCTATTCCGCTCACTGACAAAAGAACGCATGTACTCAAAAACGTAGTATGCACATAAATTTGTCCCCTGTTGCTGCCTCTGACACCACTTTACAGAAAATAGAATTTAATCAAATAATAATCAAGCATGATAATGGTATTGAAACTACAATTAAAGAGTTGTGCGGACCTATATATAGTACTACTTACCTTGGTGGTATAAAAATACAACTTCGGTTTCCATTCCCCTGGAACCTTCACGATGAACCGTTTCCAAACCCTGCCCGCCAAAAGAAAATGATTAAAGGAGTTATTAATTACTTGATATCAGAAAATAAATGAAAGAGGTCGATATAGAGCGATAATGATTAAAATTACCTCTGGAGCATATCTTGCAAGCTTTGGTACTCTTCCATGTTTTTCCTTAACGAGTCCATGACTTGAACGACTCCTTGGTCAACTCTAATGATTAGCAGAATCCAGTGGGAACTGCGCACGTTTATATGTCCATGACTCATCGATTACATTAAACATGGAGTAAGCAAAATAGAATGTGTAGAAGGTACAGTAACACTCACTGGAAGACGTAAGGAAAAAGCATTTCTGCGCAAGTATTTAGTTTCACAAACCACCGGAACAAGTTATTCTCTGTGTCCTCGGGATGGTTATTTACGGTCACTTCATTAATATAATATGGGTCAATAAACCCGATGTCATAGATGCGGCGTTCCCTGCATTCGACAATCTTCATTCTACAGTACAAAAGAATGTAGTGAGATAATTACAGGCAATGAACGAGCAGAGCTAGAGACTTAATTAAATTGCAGAAATAAATCACTTACAAACAATAGCAACTGACGAGGGATTTGTCGAGGGAGTCTTGATTGAATAACTGTAAAATTTCAGAAAACGGAATATACATCGCGTCATCCGTGAAGTAATGCTCTTTCTTATATGACACCCAGAAGACATCATGCCCGGCCGCTATGGCTTTCTTGTACCACAGATGCAATCGACGCAATTGTGTTTTTAGAGAATTGACCTCCTCAGGTCTGACCAGGGACTTCCCGTAGAGTCCATGCATACTGATACTTCTGGGGGCCGCCTATGGTGCCAGTGTCGTGGTGAACTTTCTTATCGGATATCACCTTCAGCGGGGAGATCGACTGTTTTGCCTGTTCTCCGAGCTGGGCCATGTTTTTCCCGCATTTTGCCGCCTTGAACCGCTCCTTCTTTAGGCGATCTGCCGCCTCCTTCTCCTCCTGCATCCGCTGCCTCTTTAGGCGATAGGCAGCCTCCTTCTCCTCCTCCTCTTGACTAATTGTCTTCTCCAAAACACGATCATAGTCATCTCGCAATTTAGGCGGCTCTGGCTGGGGACCCGTTAGATTTTTTATAAATTTTTCAACTTTTTCTGCTGGTATTATCTCTTTAGGCGGGGGCCGTTTCGGAGCTAATTGTCAGGCCACATCGGCACGCACCGACTCCTCGAGTTCCTCTGGAGTTTTGTCGTACGATCTCTTTGGAAGAGGCTTTAGCAACTCGCGTTCCGCTCGAGTTAACTTATCTTCACGCATCGACGTGAAGGGTAGTTTCCGCCTTGACGAGAAGGTCTTAACAAGGGGCGGAATCGATGGACGGGACGTCGCGGGCGATGGACTCGCGACGGATGGGGCATCGAGGGATGGATCTTGATGTGGGGAGGATGGATCTTGTGGGGGTGGATCTTCATGAGGTGGGGGGATGGATCTTTAGGTGGGGGGATGGATCTTTAGGTTTGGGGGGGATGGATCTTCAGGTGGGGGGATGGATCTTGAGGTGGGGGGGATGGATCTTGAGGTTGGGAGATGGATCTTGAGGTGGGGGTCTGCTACTCGGAGGAGTCAAGTTTGGAAACACGATGTTTTTCTTGTTCCAGAGAGCGATACCCTTCTTGACTTCTCCCAGTGTCTTCTCGCCGTCACCTCCAGGAATGTCAAGTTCCAGATTAGCATATAATGGCACAACTTCATCCACCCCGACACGAGCATAGCCAGGTGGAATCCCTCCGAGATGGTAGCTTGCTCCAGCTGGATTAGGTAAAGCATAGCCGACCGCCACCTTGAAAGACATGTTCTTCATTGACATGTGTAGCTCACAGTCTGTCTTCTCCGTGATATCATCCATGGGGTAGTGAGCCGCCGGCGGTTGGAATTCAGAATTTTCTACATGCGTGGAACCCACGCTGCTTTTCCGCTGATCAGATGGGGCGGCTTCAACATGACCTTCTAGCTGCAGCTGAGATGCCTTTTTCTTACTAATTGAGTCTAGTTGCTCTTGTTGCTGCTGCACCTTGCATTCCAGTGCTGATAACCGGTCAGACTCCTGCTTCTTTTTTCTCTGACGGCTTCTATAAGTATGAGCGTCTTCCGGAAAACCTTGCTTCAAGGTGACACCGGCTCCATGGCCTCGTAATCGTCCAACGTGTTCAGGATTCCCGAGTGCTAGCGACAGCTCGTCATTCTCTCTGTCGACCACGTACTCTCCCCTTCGAACTTTATCTATTGCGTCCACGAGTTGTTTGGTTATATACTCGATTTTTTCCTTCCATTTTCCCTGAGCAACAATCAACCATGTCTGTGGGTCGAACCCTGCCCCATGCGCGAACAACCAAAACTTGGACCTCTCGAGCCAGTCCGCTGTCTGTGGAATGATCCCATTATCAAGCAGTCTTGCTTCAAAGGCTTCCCACTTAGGCACGGCAGCCTTGTAGCCACCTGCCCCCAAATGGTGGTGATATTCCTTCTTCGCAGCATTTAACTTATTTTTTTCCGATCGGGCCACAGCGGCCTCCGATTTTCTTTGCTTCACAAATGTGGGCCACTGCTGTTGTATCTTCACTAGTGGTCCAGTGAAATCTGGATCTTTCTCCTCCGCCTTTAGATAAGCTTTTCATAAGTTTTTCTTCCAGGTCTGAAATTGTTCAGCCATCTTACTAAGAGTCCACTCCTTGACTTTTGTCTTCAAGTGCTCGGGTAGATCTGATGGTAGGTTGACCTTTGTCAAGAGCGTGTCCCAACACAAAAGTTTTAGTTTCTCGTCGACATAAGTAGTTGGCTTGTTTTCGTCCTTCGGTTGAATCCATTCTTCAAGGCTGATCGGGACAATGTCCCTAACAATAACCCCGCATTGATTTATATATTTGCGGCGGCAATCTAAGGGTTCCAAAGGTTCACCACTAGCACTAACTTGGTTGATCACTATCCTACGACCCTCCTTCAATGGCTTCATCGGGCCTCGTTTCGGCACTGCTGTAGATTTGCTCGATCCGGAGGGCTAAAAGAAAAAATGGTTCGTTAATAACTGCAATACAACTCAAATAATACATCTAGTGTGATCGATGTACAGAGGCTTAATATACCTCGCCGGAGTTTGTTAAGGCATCTTCTTCACCGACAGGCGCGGCGGCACGTCCTGCTATAATCTGAAGCATTCGCATTTCGCACTCCTCGTCTCTGTCGGCGACGTCCGAACAAGTTGGATCCATCTGCTCTTCACGCTCCTCGTCTCTGCCGACGGCGTCCGGAAAATTTGGATCCATAGCTCAATGTCCCTGCAATCAATTTTGTAAAAAGAATATGAATATCAAAATTTGCATCTAACACTATTTTTGAATGCAAAATTATAGCAACTACTTAACAATGTTAGCATTAGCAGAATAACTATAATAACGTTTGAAGAAAATTTGAATATTTGCTATCAAAATTTGAATGTTTGCTATCAAAATTTGAATGTTTGCTTTCAAATTTGCTATAAAATTTGAATGTTTGCTATCACAATTTTTGGATAGACCTAAAATTCCTAACACAATTTTTTGCTAACACAATTGTTTCTAACACTAACACTAACAATATTTCCTAACACAATATTTTGCTAACACAAATTGTTTCTAACACTAACACTAACTAAAATTCCTAGCATAATTTTTGCTAACAAAAATTGTTTCTAACACTAACACTAACAATATTTCCTACCACAATATTTTGCTAACACAAATTGTTTCTAACACTAACATCCTATGCCGGGCATCTACAAAATTCCATGCCGGGCATCTACAAAATTCCTATGCCACGAACTTTGCAACTTTGCATGTTTTTAACACGTTATATACTCTCTACTGTTCAGCATAATTTTCGGACCTTTTTACTTTTCTTTTCAACAGATACATCCTTTTTTCTTCAGTATATCGGGGAAATTGAGTTCTTCATTCAGTAAAACAAAGAAATTAATTAGAGGGAGATATGATTCAATTCAGTAGCGTTCGATAAACAACAACCATAGTTTGATATCGTTGATTGATCGATCGAGTTACCTGGCGAGGAGGGAGAGAGGGCGGCCGGCGAGGAGGGAGGAGCTCGGGGCGGTCGATCGGCTCGGGCGGCGGGGTCGGGCGGCGGGATCTCGGGCGGCCGCCGCGGAGGAGATCGGGGATGCGGCGAGGAGGAGACCGGGCGGGCTCTCGGCGCGGGCGTTGGACATACGTCGACGGCGCGCGGCGCGGGCGTTGGACGGCGTGGGCACGGGCGCGGACGGCGTTGGGCGCGGAGCGGGCGCGGACGGCGTTGGGCGGCGTGGGCGCGGGCGCGGACGGCGTTGGGCGGCGTGGGCGGGTGGGGCGACAGAGGCGACAGAGGCGGCTTCGAAAGAAACGGGGCGAAACTTGTGAAATTTTGGGGCGGAAGGAACCAAATCGACGCGGAGGATCTTTGGTCCCGGTACCAGCCATGAACCGGGACCAAAGACCCTTTGGTCGCGGTTGGTAACACCAACGGGGACCAAAGGTCTGTCCGGGCCGCGAAATATTGCGCGCGAAGCCTAGCGGGCCTTTGGTCCCGGTTGGTGTTAAGAACCGGGACCAATGGTCTTTTTTTTCTTGTTTCTTATTTCTAGTTTCTTTTTCTGTTTTCTTTTTTGTTTCTTTTATATACTTTGTTTTCTTTTTTAAATATATGAATTTTTACATGCTTTTGGAATTGTTTTTTCTAGTTTATTTTAAAATGTTCCAATATTTAAAAAATGTTCCAATATTTGAAATTCATTATCTTTTTATTACTTAAAAATTCATATATTTTTATAGTTTCATTTAATTATTTGAAAATCATATCTTTTAAAATGTTCCAATATCTATTGATTTAATTATCTACAAAATTGAAACAAAATACATGTTTGATTGTTTTTCATATAATTTGAATTTCTAAAAATGCTTTTAATATGAATTTTTCCTTTTTATGTTTTCTGTTTATTTTGTCTTTCTTATTTTTCTGTTTATTTTTCTCTCTTATTTTTTCTATCTATTTGTTTGAGATTAGAGGTTAATTCATTTAATTAAATTTTTGGAATTTGAACTTAATTAAGTCATTAAACTTATAAATGGCCAGGACACGCGTATGTGACCAGGCAGCGCTGGGGGAGGACACACATGGCCAGGACAGCGATAGGGGAGGACACGTGACTGACACGAGTCGTGACCGCAAAGCCCGCCTTTAGTCCCGGTTGGTAACACCAACCGGGAGTAAAGAAGCACACGGATCGTGTGTTTCTTTCAAGCGCTTGTGAGCTGTTGGATCAGGGCCTTTAGTACCGGTTCGTGTTACCAACCGGGACTAAAGAAGCACACGGATCGTGTGTTTCTTTCAAGCGCTTGTGAGCCGTTGGATCAGGGGTGTGTTTCTTTTGAGGGCTTCTGAGCTGTTGGATCTGCACTCCCACCTCATCCACAGGTACACCTTCTAATCGCCTATAAATAGCGACGTCCCTGTAGCGAACGGCACACAACGAGCGTCTACCTTTGCCACCGAACCCAATGGTTGGATTTAGCCTACCCGCTGGCATGTTCCCTAGAATTATTGTGTTTGTCCTTGTTCATCGGCCAGCCATTGGAGCCACCTCCTGTAGGTCGGTGAATAAGGACAACACAACGACGCGTTGGAAACACAAGCCCTCGGGTAGGTTGAATCCAACCACTGGATTAGGGTGACACAATGATGAATTGCCGAGGAGGTGGGAGTGGTGGTGGTGGAAGTGGTAGCCATGCCCCTCGGTCGGATCCAAGCAGCTACAAGGCGCTCTGATGATCTACAACATTCCCAACACTTTTTGGGACGGTCGTTAGATCATCAGAGAAGTCTTGCGGCTGCTTGGATCGAAGGTCGATTTGCTGCTCACTTCACAGCCATCAACACTTTGGGAACTAGCGGCAAGGGCTTCTTTGATGATCTGGTATATCCCCAACACTTGTTGGGATGGTTGCAGATCATCAGAGAAGTCTTGCCGCTGCTTGGATCGAATGCCCGTGTGTTTTGTTCTATCTACAAAATACTTCAGTTCATCGACCGAATACAAATCATTCGGATTCCCGTCATACAGCCCAACAGTGCATTTGATATGCAGGCACTCACGAGCCACCGTTGGGCTGTATGACGGGGAAACCGTGTGCATTTGATAAAAGGTTTAATACATTAATTATTACACATCACCACCAACATCCCTATCTAGTGTGTGTCCCTTTCTTCTTCGTGTGTGTCCCTTTCTTCTAATTGCGCCGCAACCATGGACAATCTTCATCATTCAACGCGATGGTTGGGTCAGTTTTCACCGTGAAGGGGGGAATTTCATGAAAATTATTGTAATCTTCCGACACGTCCGTCTTGTCCTCCACTCCTACGATGTTTCTTTTTCCTGAAAGAATTATGTGGCACTTTGGCTCATCGTATGATGTATTCGCTTGCTTATGTTTTCTTTTTTTCGGTCTGGAAGACATGTCCTTCACATAGAAAACCTGAGCCATGTCATTGGCTAGGACGAATGGTTCGGTGTCGTATCCAAGATTTTTTAGATCCAACGTAGTCATTCCGTACTTCGGGTCTACATTTACCCCGCCTTCCAGGTTGAACCATTTGCACCTGAACAAAGGTACCTTGAAAGAAGGTCCATAGTCAAGTTCCCATATCTGCTCTATGTAACCATAATATGTGTCCTGTTTCCCATTGTTGTTTGTTGCATCAAAGTGGACACCACTATTTTGGTTGGTGCTCTTTTTATCTTGGTCGGTCGTGTAAAATATATTCCTATTTATCTCGTACCCTTGAAAAGTCAATATAGTCGACGATGGTGCTTTGGCCAACAAGTATAACTGTTCTTCAACAGTGTTGTCATGAATGAGACGTGTTTGCAACCACCCGCTGAAAGTATTCATGTGTTCTTTTTCAATCGATTCTTCAGGCTGCTCCGGGCATTTAGAGCGTAAACTATTCATGTGTTCCTGGATATACGGAGCCACAAAGATGGAATTATGTAGAACTGTGTAGTGTGCTTGATTGAAAGAATCTCAGTCCTTACACATTATTGCTTTCTTTCCTAGCGTGCCTATTCCACGCAGTCTCCCCTCATGGCGCGATTGAGGAACACAGATCGGCTTAAGGTCAGGAATAAAGTCAACACAAAACTCAATTACCTCCTCTGTTCCATAGCCCTTGGAGATGCTTCCTTCTGGCCTAGCACGGTTATGAACGTATTTCTTTAAGACTCCCATGAACCTCTCAAAGGGGAACATGTTGTGTAGAAATACAGGACCGAGAACGTTAATCTCTTCCGACTAGGTGAACTATGAGGTGCGTCATAATATTGAAGAATGATGGTGGGAAAACCAACTCGAAGCTGACAAGACATTGGACCACATCCTTCTGTAAACCTGGTAGAGTTAATGGATTGATCACCTTCTGAGAAATTGTATTGAGAAATGCACATAGCTTCACAATGGGTACTCGAACATTTTCCGGTAGAAGCCCCCTCAATGCAATCGGAAGTAATTGTGTCATAATCACGTGGCAGTCATGAGACTTTAGGTTCTCCAACTTTTTCTCTGCCATGTTTATTATTCCCTTTATATTCGACGAGAAACCAGACGGGACCTTGATACTGCTCAGGACTTCAAAAAGATCTCCTTCTCTTCTTTGGTAAGAGCGTAGATGGCAAGACCTTGATACTTATCTAGATTCAGGTGGTCCTCTCGTTCGTGCATATGTTGGTGGTCCTGCCGTGATTCCGGTGTATCTTTTGTTTTCCCATACACGCCCAAGAAGCTTAGTAGGTTCACGCACAGATTTTTCGTCACGTGCATCACGTCGATTGCAGAGCGAACCTCCAGTATTTTCCAATAGGGTAGCTCCCAAAATATAGAGCACTTCTTCCATATGGGTACGTGTCCATCAGCGTCATTCGAAACAGATAGACTGGCAGGACCCTTTCCAAAGATTACTTTTAAGTCCTTGACCATGTCATATATAACATCACCATTAGGTAATTTAGGATTCGTCCGAGGATCTGGCTCACCTTTGAAATGCTTGCCTTTCTTTCTTACGGCATGCCATTTTGTAAGAAATCGCCGATGCCCCGGGTACACATTCTTGTTTCCCAAATGTATACTTTCAATCTCACCTAAACAATGTGTGCATGCATTGTATCCCTTGTTTGACTGTCCTGAAATGTTACTAAGATCAGGCCAATCATTGATGGTTACAAACAGCAACGCTCGTAGGTCAAATTCCTTTTGTTCGTGCTCATCCCACATAGGTACACCTTCGTCACGCCACAACTGTAAAAGTTCTTCAACCAATGGCCTCAGGTACATATCAATGTCGTTGCCGGGTTGCTTCGGGCCTTGGATGAGCACTGGCATCATAATGAACTTCCGCTTCATGCACAACCAAGGAGGAAGGTTATAGATACACAGAGTCACAGGACAGGTGCTATGACTGGAGCTCTGCTCCCCGAACGGATTAAAGCCATCTGTACTTAGCTCAAATCTTAAGTTCCTTACGTCAGCTGCAATTCTGGGAACTCCCTGTCGATTTTTCTCCACTGCGACCCATCGGCGGGGTGTCTCAGCATCAGGTCTTTCTTACGGTCTTCTTTGTGCCATCGTAACAACTTTGCATGCTCTTTGTTTTGGAACAAATGTTTCAACCGTGGTATTATAGGAGCATACCACATCACCTTGGCAGGAACCCTCTTCCTGGGGCACGGCTCACCCTCAACATCACCAGGGTCATCTCGCCTTATCTTATACCGCAATGCACCGCATACCGGGCATGCATTCAAATTCTCGTACTCCTCACGACGGTAGAGGATGCAGTCATTGATGCATGCATGTATCTTCTTCACCTCTAATCCTAGAGGGCAGACAACCTTCTTTGCTTCGTACGTACTGGGGGTAATACTTTATCCCTTGGAAGCATCTTCTTTATTATTTTCAGCAATTTTTCAAATCCCTTGTCAGATGTACCATTCTCTGCCTTCCATTGCAGCAATTAGCGTGGTACCAAGCTTTTTCTGGACATCTTCGCAAGTTGGGTACAACAATTTCTTGTGATCCTCTAACATGCTCTCCAACTTCAACCTCTCGTTTTCAGTTCCGCTGTTTATCTGTGCATCAAGAATGGCCCGACCAAAATCATCATCGTGCTCATCAACAATGGGCTCTTCTTCACCTTCGTCTTCCCCCATTGCAGTATCACCGTCTTCGGTGAACATAGGATAGTTGTCATTATCCTCTTCTTCTTCATTTTTCTTCCATTATAACCCCTCTTTCTCCATGCTTGGTCCAACAATTATAACCAGACATGAAACCATGCTGCAACAGGTGGACGTGAATGGTTTTTGAGGTAGAGTAATCCTGCGTATTCTTGCAAATACTACATGGACAAGAAATAAAACCATTCGACGGCTTGTTTTTCTCAGACACACGGAGAAAAACTATGCATGCCATTAATATAGTCGGGACATCGTTGGTCACTGTACATCCATTGCCGGCTCATCTGCATTATATAAATATATCAAAAACTATTGCACTACATCAAGAGTATATAATAGTGACCAAATTAATTAATACAAGTTCATCACATTAAAACCAAAGTAAAGTAATTGTAATGAATAGTCCTCATAAAACATACATTAATTGAAACTAACATACAACTATCTAAAGAATTTAAATCCGACACCAAATGCGATCAAAATCGCAACTAAGGTAACTACTGAACCAACAACATAATGGTACCAAGCCTCCTGACTAATGGCATATTTTCTAATCTTTTTAATCTTCAAGCGCATTGCATCCATCTTGATCTCGTGAGCATCGATGACATCGGCAAGCTTGAACTCGTGTTCATCGATGATGTCGGCAAGCTTCAACTCCAATTTCATCTTCTCTTCTAGGCATTGCAGACGAAGATCTTCACTTCTTTCCAATTTTGCCTTCAAATCATTGTTTTCTTTTACAAAAAACTCGACAATAGGGTCGGTTGGAATTTCCGGTTCAACTACCTCCTAGATAAAAGTGTCTATGTCAAGTTGGTAGTTATAGTTGTTATAAACACGAAATGAAACAAATAGTTATGAAAATATACCACATCCGAATCATAGACCGGACGAGGGACGACGGGGGCGGATATCAAAACCATGACACTATACATATAAAAAAACATAAGAAAATTATACAAGAAATAAATATGCTTTTAAATCATACAAGTCATTTTTCTTAAAATAGAAGATAAAGAAAAAAGGCTCACCGAGGTGGTGCCGGTGACGGGACGACGCGGGCTATCGACGGCGGTGAGGACGGGACGACACTAAAATCCACAAATAATAAATTAATTTGAGCTCAAAATGCATATAAAAAATAAACTCTCTAACTTAGGCATTTCATCAAACACCTAGCTAGCACTACAAAAAATGAAATGAGCTAAACTAGCAATGAAATGAGCTAAAGTTGCAACTTCGGAGGAAAGGATGATGTTGCTAACCCTTGAATAGATGGGGTGCCTTTAATCCTCACAAGTGGTGCAAAAAAATGGGGATTAACTTGAGTGAGGGAGAGGAAATGGAGGAGAAATGAGTGATGAACTCGAGCTCAAAATGGTGGTGGCCTCAGGTGGAAGATGATATATGTGCAGGGAAGACCTTTGGTCCCGGTTCCAGCCACAAACCGGGACCAAAGGCTCCCTGCCAGGGGTCCCACGGCTGCGGCAGACGCCAGCCGCATGTGCTAACCCTTTGGTCCCGGTTCCAGCCACGAACCGGGACCAAAGGTCCCCGGCGCCCCGGCCGATGGAACCGGGACCAATGCCCCCTTTGGTCGCGGTTCTTTATTGTTCCGGGACAAAAGGGCAAAACCGAAGCCCTATTTTCTACTAGTGCGCCATGGGCGCGTACTTCCGATCTCTTTGATGCGGTCGTGTGCGGGGTCCTCCGATGGCGAGCGTGACGATGTTGCGGCGTGGCCGCCATTTGGTCGCCGCCTCCGATGGCGAGCGTGACGACGAGGCGGCGTGGCCCCCATGGTCGCCGCCTCCGATGGCGAGCGTGACGACGCGGGGGTGTGGCTGCCCGCAGCCAGAGTGCCACTATACTTGGTCAAGAGCTTCGCGTTGGCGAGTTTCCGGGCCATGAGCCGGCCGCGCGGGGACACGTTGTGGAGGCCGTCCACCTCGCGTCGGCCGCGTCCGCCCGACGTGGCCGGGTCACGAGTAGCACCACGTCCATGCTAGGGGCAAAGAAGACACATAATTGATCAGTATAAGTTCTCACCATCACGGAAGATTTACAGCCAAGATCTTCTCCCGATCTTCTCAGACAGGTCATAGATGATCTCTACGTCCAACTTGGCTCGCCTTCCTCCGACCGCTTGCGCGAGAGGAAAGTCGAGCTAGGCGTGTAGTGTACTGCGTCTCCAGATGCGATCGAGGTCGCCTCCGACTGTCCGCCTGAGGCCGCAGGCGTGCCGGCCATGCAGCGCCAAACCGACGCCTCCCGGATGCGTGCGTCCGCGCCGCCGCCGTGGACGCGTCCTTGTCGACGCAGCCGCTCCGGGCGCGCCTTCTCCTGGGCGATGTGCCTCTCTCCCCTCGAGATGCCCTTGGCTTTGCTTTATGCAAGCTATATTGGCTATATAACTCACATAAGCATTTGGAGACAGTTGTATTCATATAATTGATGTGTCGAGGCCTGCGACTATTGGCTCTCTATCCCAGCAGATGTAATTTGTCAAACTAATGTTGTATACCTTCTCTGCTGGTGTCATAAAATTGTAAATATTTAGGTTTGACCTGGCTCATGAAGTCATGATTAGTAACTTACTAGCGGGTTCTTCACACTAGCGCCTCTCTCCTTCCCACTTATGGTCCTGGTCCTGTTAATAATTGCATGGAGTAAAATAGGGAATGATGCTATGTACATTCTGTGATTTGGTGGTGTTTGGGTTGCATATTCATTTTCTTACGTAAGCAGCATGATCAGCATCAATATGAAAGAGATAGCACATAATCACACTCACAAAAATCAAACATTTATTAAAATATACACATATTTCATTTGATAGGTACATAAATAGTGAAAACTTAGTGCATGGCTCCTGTTAAAAAGCTGAGCTTGCTCCCGCTGTGTACTTGCTACGGTCCTATTGGCTCTTGTGCCTGATTCATTTCGATGCTTAGACCACTGACTTTATTGTTCTTACATGTGTTTATTGCCAATTGCAATTTGTTTGCTTTGTCATCCTTATTTATATTTTTGCCAGCCAACAAGATTAACACCTTGGCTCCTTGCGTGTTTGGACATAATGCCTATGCCTTATGGATAACTAGATGAATTTTGGCGTGGCGTCACGCCACGCCCTTGGTGTTTTTTTTTATTGTACTTTTTTTTCTTTGGCAAAATGGTAGCCAAAATTGGAGTGTTTGGACATGTTTTTATTTTTTTGGAATGAATAAATAGCCTTTTTTTGAGTTTTTTTTTCTTGTATGTTGTGTAGGATTTTTTTGTTTTGATAGCCAAAAATGAAGTGTTGGACAAAATGTTAGCTAAAATTGAAGTGTTTCTGAATGTCTAAATATGTTTTTAGTTTGTTATGAATAGTTAGCATTTTTTCCATGGGTATTTTTTGATATATTTTGTGGAATATGTTTGGTGGTGCCAAATGTTCAATTTTTTTTGTATTTTTGCCGTCATTATTTAATTGAATTTAGAAAATTATTTTTTGATTTTGAATCCACAAATGGGGAAAGTTTGTTCTTATGAGGTTGAAATGTTGGGCAATTTGTAGTGTGAAAAAATATTTGTATTTTGCTATATGGGCATAGAGTTTTCTTTTTAAATATTTTTGATATATTTGTATTGAATGCTGAAATATTTGCCAAATGTAGACCAAATTTGAATCTGGAAATATATTTCTTTTATTTTGGTATGAGTACATAGCATTTTTTTTGTGAGCATTTTTTTTCTAGTACTTTATGTAATATTTAAATATTTGTTACATTGAAATGTTAGAGCATGGTTGTATTTCAGTGTCAATATTTAATTAATTTTAGAGGAAATGCATCTGAGTTACCTCTGAATGGTGACAAAATTTGAGTATTCAAAATTTTGTGAGCATGTTGACATATGTTTTCTGTTTTGCTATACATAGTTAGCGTTGATTTTTTCTAATTATTTGATATATAGTTTAGAGAATATCCACCACGATATATTTGGAGCTCCGTGCGTGCGCCACCATTCGTATTTACATTTGTAATGTTGATTTTTTTTTCTGCAATGTTGATATATATTCCCAGAATATCCGACGTGTCCGTGCGCTACCGTTCGTATTTACATTTGTAGTATTGTTATTTTGATATTTCGAAGTTCATGATATAAATTTATTAGGTGCATTTGAAATTTATTAGGTGCATTTGCTGAAAGTGGGAAGCTATTTGTATATTGTTTTTTTTTGTTCGTTTTCAAATGCTTGAATTTCGGAACCGTTGAAATTTTAGAAGTTTTTTCGAATTTGGAATTTAGTCCTATGGACTGTGTGGTAAAATTCAAAATTTAGAATATCCTTTTTTTTAGGAAAGTGCAGGGAGGTTGTTTTTTTTTTCTGTGCGATGGTGGCCAGTTCGATATATTTATTCTGATTAGTTGGATATGTTATTTAGTTTTTTTTTTTCAGGTGGATATGTTCAAATTGTGTTTTTTTTTTGTTGGACATTTTTTTATTTTATGCAAATTGTTTTACTGAAATGGTCCTACCTATTAGGAATGCAACATTTTGGTAAACATATTTTTTTTTTTGAAAAGGACATCGATCGACTGCAAATTATTTGTGTGGAGAGTTTGAATCTTTAAATATTATCCTATTTGATTGTTATTATTTTTTTAATTTAGATAAGTAATTGGAAGAAATACTCTTTTTTTTAATGTAAATGGGAGGATTAGTGTCACATCATTTTTTTTGACTTATCATATTGAATGATATAGATCATTTTTTTTCTTCAAAAGGAAATTGTGGAATACATATTTTGCGGAATGAGTCCAAAGTATTCTAAGTAACTGATTCGAATAGTACTATTTTTTTTAGAAATTGGTCTGAATAGAACCAGAAAATTTATTTGAGTTATGAAGAAAATTTAATTTGTTTAAATGAGTAGGGTATTTTTTTCATCAAAAGGAAATTGTGGAATTGAATACGTGTGGTGATTTTTTTTTTGAGCTAAATTGAAGTGTTCGAATATGTTTCACATTGTATTTGAAGTCTGTAGTTGCGTTTTGTATTTTTTTTCTTTAAGTAGATTGTGTACGATATTGAAGTCTTTAGTGGTTTCAAATGTTTAAACATATTTGTATTTCGAATTCAATATTTAGTTGGATTCAGAAAATCCATTCGATTTTGATTACAGTTTTTCTGGGAAATGTTTATTCGTATGGTGGCAAAAATTTAGCTAAATTATAAATGTTTGAATATATTTTGTATTGTAATATAAGTTTTTTTTCTTTCCAGCAAAGTCAATATATTTTATGGAACGTCGGTGTATTGACTTAAATGTTGGTTGGAATTTGCAAAAAATCCATTCGATTTTGATTACAGTTTTCCTGGGGAATGTTCATTCGTATGGTGGCAAAAATTTGGCTAAATTAAAAATGTTTGAATATATTTTTTATTTTAATATAAGTTTTTTTTTTCTTTCCAGCACTCTCAATATATTTTATGGAACGTCGGTGTATTGACTTAAATGTTGGTCAAATTGGAATTTGCAAACATGTTGTTTCTTTTGTATGTAATTTTCTAAATCTAAATATTTTTAAATTAGTCAAATTCATTTGTATGATGGATGGCCCTCACGATGATGGTTTGCTTTTCATTTTGAAGTCTTAGAAGCTAAGTGGAAAGGTTGCACCACATTTGTTTTTAGCACTTATGTGTTACAGAGGACGATCGTGCGAAAGGATGGTAGCCAACATGTAAAACATATAAGATAAAACAGTACCCAAAATCAGTAGATAGATACTATTTTGTAGCTTATATCTATTTATTTTTTCATGTATTAGCTTCCGAATCCTGTAGAAGCAAGATATTACCCGTAGTTATGTTGTGTCACTAAGAAAAGAAATGCACCATAGTGGAGGCAGGAGGGTAAATATACTGACAATTCAACATGCATATTAGTGTACCATTGGAAAAGTAAGCTAGAAATGTGTTTTCATGAATAAATAAAAATCCACAAACTAAAAACTCATCCTCTCTTGTATGGAATATCAGTATAACATAAGAAAGTAAATTATTTATTTCAAGGTCATTACAATACCTGCTTTTCTGAATTTCAAAAAAGCAGGAATTGTATTATATACAGTTAAAGCTAGAGAAGTACAACAAATCCGAAGTAGTAGATCTGAATTTACACATTGTGGAAGACTTATAGGTTTGCTCGTAACTCAACGCCATAAACATGTGGTATGGTTGCCTTGATTGTGATGGTTTCCTAAAAGAAATATTTTAAGTGTTCAGCTTCTAAAATTCGTAGCACACACTTGGTTATAAGATGTAAAAGAGAGCCTCATAAGGTATAACTGAAGAAGCAACATTTTCCAATAGCGTAATCGAAAGATAAAGTGCATCGTAATTTCACACTTATAATTATCCTTTTTTTTAATGGATGACATAGATTGATAGTGGGTTGTATCATCAAGACTTACTTGCGTTGAAAGTTTAGAAATATTCACGTTTGAAAGGTTTTTGGTTCTTAATATGTTCAATTTCAAGGGAAGTTTGCTCTGTTAAGTTGTTCAAATTTGAAAATTGGAAAATTAGGAAGTTATGTACAACTGAAGAAGCAACATTTTCCAATAGCGTAATCTAAAGATAAAGTGCATCGTAATTTCACACTTATAATTATCCTTTTTTAATGGATGACATAGATTGATAGTGGGTTGTATCATCAAGACTTACTTGCGTTGAAAGTTTAGAAATGTTCACGTTTGAAAGGTTTTTGGTTCTTAATATGTTCAATTTCAAGGGAAGTTTGCTCTGTTAAGTTGTTCAAATTTGAAAATTGGAAAATTAGGAAGTTATGTATGTTTAACAAATTCAATTTAGAAGCAAGCTATAGCTAGAGCAAATGAATTTGCATTTTTTTTGTCGGAAAATTTATCCAATCGAACTTTTGTTTTCAAATGTAGTGATTTTTTTTGTACGAATTGGTGGGATTTGTTATCATTTCATTTGGAAGTTGACCTAATCATTTTTTTTGTAATAAAATTATAGTTAGAGCAAATGAATTTGCATATTGTTGAAATGTTTGGTCTAATTTTTTTTTTCAAAATTCAGTGGCTGTTGTTCTTTTTTTTTCAAAATTCAGTGGCTATTCTTTTTTTTTTTTGCTTTCTTCTTTTTTGTTACAAATCTATGGAATTTAGTTTCATTTGATTTGGAATTATTAAATTCAATTTAGAAGCAAGCCATCATTCAAGTAAATGATTTTGCATTTTGTCGAAATATTTATCTAAAATATAGAAACAATTAGATATATATATATATATATTTTTCCAGTATTCATTTTGCCAGAGCATTGAAGTAAATGATTTTGCATTTTGTCGAAATATTTATGTAATAAAGCATTTGTTTTGGATTGTAGTGACTATTGTGCGTTTTTTTAATCTTTTTTTAACAAATTCGTGGAATTTGGGCTCATTTCATTTTGGAAATTTGCGTAATCATTTTTGTTTCGAATACAGTGGTTATTGTTGCATTTTTTTTCAAACTTATCTGTATTTGTTAAATTTAATTTAGAAGCAAGCCATAGTTAGAGTAAATGAATTTGTATTTTTTACCTAATCATTTTTTTTGTAATAAAATCATAGTTAGAGCAAATGAATTTGCATATTGTTGAAATGTTGATCTAATTATTATTTTTTTTTCAAAATTCAGTGGCTATTCTTTTTTTTTTTACAAATCTGTGGAATTTAGTTTCATTTGATTTGGAAATGTATCAGAGGAATCTTTTTTTAAAGTTATTTGTATTTATTAAATTCTATTTAGAAGCAAGCCATCATTGAAGTAAATGTTTTTGCATTTTGTCGAAATATTTATCTAATAAAAACATTTGTTTTGGATTGTAGTGACTACTGTGTGTTTTTTTAATCTTTTTTAACAAATTCGTGGAATTTGGACTCATTTCATTTTGGAAATTTGACTAATCATTTTTTTTCGAATACAGTGGTTATTTTTGCCTTTTTTGTTTTCAAACTTTTTTGTATTTGTTAAATTTAATTTAGAAGCAAGCCATAGTTAGAGTAAATGAATTTGTTTTTTTTTGTCAAAATATTTGTTTTCTTTGAAGATTCACCAATTTAAAATATAGAAACAATTACATATATATATGTTTTTTTTCTAGTATTCATTTTGCCAGATCATTGAAGTAAATGATTTTGCAATAAAAACATCTGTTTTGGATTGTAGTGACTATTGTGTGTTTTTTTATCTTTTTTTAACAAATTCGTGGAATTTGGACCCATTTCATTCTGGAAATTTGCCTAATCATTTTTTTCGAATACAGTGGTTATTTTTGCATTTTTTTTCAAACTTACTTGTATTTGTTAAATTTAAATGAATTTGTATTTTTTTGTCAAAATATTTGTTTTCTTCGAAGATTCACCAATTTTAAATATAGAAAACAATTACATATATATATAGATATTTTTTTTCCAGTATTCATTTTGCCAGAGTATTGTGCTGAAAAGTTGCAAAAGTTTTTATTTTCTCCATGCAAGAATCTCTACAAAAGATACACCTGTAATTGGAAAGTTGCAAAAGTTTTTAAATCAGGAAAAAAAATTTTACAAAAAAAAAAACCGGCGCAGCAGCCCCAGTGGCCAGCCCGGCCCAGCCAATCTGGCCGGCCCAGGCCCGCTGGGATCCCCTAAAAAAAAAGGCCCGCTGGGACGTCTCGGTGACGTCACCAGCGGCCGCATCGACGCCGGCGTGCTCGGACGCGAGCGTGCGCGCGGCCGACGCACGCGGACGCGGAGAGCCCGTAGGTGGCGTCGCCGCCACTTTTGGGTCGCCGGAACGGCGGCGGCGGCGTGCACACGCGGCGGCGGCGATTGCGGGGCGACGGCGGCGTCCCGGCCGCTGATCTGCGGCGAGGAGGGAGGGGAGGCGGCGGCGGAGCTCCCCGTACGCTCGGATTCGTGCGGGGAGGCGCGTGGCGGCGACGCCCGGCGTCGCGGGAGAGAGAAGGGGGGGACTGTGTGGCAATTTTTCAGAAAAGTCTGTGCATTTTTCAGTAATCGTGAAAAGGTCCCTCCGCACGTTGAAGTTTGGACTGCGGGTTCGATTTCCGTTTTCTATAGGGGCGTTTCTGCAAAAGCGTGATCGACGCCTCTGCTGGCCGTCGGATCTTCGGCGGACGGCCGGGATCGCAGCACTGTGCATCTACAGTTACTGTTGCTCGCAACAGTGCGCGAGCGCGGAGAGAGCTCGAATTCGTCCGTCTTTAATATATAGTATAGATGATTGATGATTTGTGTATCACACCACTCATATCACACCTCTTGATAATGATGACGAGGGTAGATTTGGAAGGATCTATAAATAAATGATCATTTTTTAACCGAGTGTCATCTCCGATAGCTCTGATGGCTATGATGGATGGACCCGGCCATGAGAATAGAACATGACAACACTGGATATGGGACATGAAGGGCAGATGACAACGTAACTTGAAAAGGGGAAAAAGCTAGACGGTGGACATGGTGAGAGGATTTGATGAAACCCTAAAGAGTAACCTCCGTAGGGGTATCGATAGTTCTGGCATGAGAGTCATAGAATTTTAAACACGGACAACAACATATATGCAAAACATATAAATATGGCTAAAATAAATTCTCGCTTCTGGCGTTCCCAACAACATATATGCAAAATACATAAAATTTATGGTTAAAACCGTTGAAACAGGTATGCTCATCTGCAATCCAGCTAAATTGGTTATCCACTTGAAAACTTAATGTACATATCAACTTTGATTACCACAAAGCATGATAATTAAGATTCTTTCGTAAGATTGGAGCAGGTCGACGACGAAGACAAATTGGATTGAGCCGACGATAAGGACATGACACGATGACACTGTACACGACACGAGACAGGAAGTGTAAAGGATAATGTGCCTTACAAAAAGAGGTGTCGGTTAAAATCCGGACAGTACGCGCAATAAGAGGAGCCGTCGAAAACCTAACGGGTAACCTCCATACTCCCGATAGGTATCAATGATAGTAGCATGAGATTCTCGAAAATCTTCTATGCGAAAAAATATACATACAAAACATATAAAACTTATGGCTAAAATACAGTCTCGCTTCCGTCATTTGCGCCAGCGGCGCAACGGGTCATCTAGTTACGTCAATACACGCTGCCGAACGAGGCCTTAGCGGTTTGTACTTTTTGACTTTGTTGACTGCTGTATAAAGTGGCGAAGCCTACTTCACCGGTTCACCTTCGTCCTTACTGTCGAAAACAGGAAGGAGAGGTGCGGCTGGAAGGAGCAGCAAGCTGGTAGTCGAAGGTGACGGGAGAAGCAATAGAAATATGATGGTGAATTGGTGATCCTCGTGTTTTAGAAAGCACAGACGTCCTCCTGCTTGATACATCCGTTTATGAAGTAGAACAACCATTTGCAACGTACGGTACGTAGAAATTTACGGGATGGCTAAATAAATTTCTTAGATTGGCACCCGTGGTGTGTAACAGAAGGCTGCTGCTCTGGTGATGGAGGCTCCGACGCGTCATCTCCGCCGCCGTATGTGCGAGCAAGCCACACCCAGAACGCTGTGAGCCCGACAATGGACACGACGACGACGCTGGTGCATCCCACCAAGATACGGCTGTCCTTGACCGGGATGGCCAGGACGATGCTCAACATGCTAACGCCTAGGCCAATGCCCCACACTCCTATGCCGAAGAGTTTCTCCATGACGGTCACCGGCGTGCGCGGCAGGAACAACTCCGCGTAGGATCTGATCAGGAACAGCAATGAGCAGTAGGAGACGTATGAGAGCAGCAGCGGCAGCCTCCATGGAAAACGGCTGAAGAAGGAAGGAGTGAAGGCGTACATCAGACACGAGATCATGCTGACAGGCCACATCTGGACAATGACAGACACAGTCCATATTCTACTACGGGATACGTCTGCCAGCTTCTCCCCAAGCGTCAGGGGCAAGTTCAGCTGTTTCTGCTGGTAGGCGATCACTGAGCGGACGAACTCCTGGTAGACCTTGGGGCAGCCGGGGTCGCCGGCGTTGCGCATGCGCTCCGGTCGGAACTGTAAACCCACGACGAACTTACCCTCTCCGGGGCTGTATGAACGGGGGTCGTAGAACCCTTCCACCAGCCCGTCAGGCGCCAAAGTCATCGGCACGAAGCGCTCGGCCAGCCTCTTCACGCCCTGGCGGTGGTGGCTGTTCACCATCATAAGTTGATTGTCGAGGAGGGAGTTGGCGAACCAGTGGTGCAGAGGTGTCCGCACCTGGTGCCGGTGCCCGTCATAGTCGGCGTAGTTGATGTGGCGGATGGCGGCGGCAGCGGGCATGAGCTCGCGCTCGACGTCCTTGTAGAGCGAGCCGTCGCAGGCGACATTGAGGATCTGCGAGTCGTAGCCGATGCCGAGCAAAGGTATGTTGCGCTCGATGCAGCAACGCGCGAGGAGCTCCATCATCGAGTCTTTCTCGTGGTCCACCGTGGCGTGGCTCGGGCGGAGGTGCCTCATGCCGGCCTCGAGCTGCTCCGGTGACAAATCGCCGTCGCCGTCGCCGTCGCCGTCGCCGTATAGGGAGGGGTTCATGTCCTCCCCACCCTCGCACAGAAGCACGCCGTGGATGGGCTCCAAAGAGTCGAGCATCGCGTGCACGCCGGACACCAGTGGCAGGATGATCGCACCGCGTCTAGGTGATACTCCCCTGCATTCATGCCGTGCCAATGCGAGCCTGCAGCTTTCTCTCAATGAATCCAACAACAAAATTAAGATGCGCTGATGATCAACTCACCGATGAACCAGTTCTCGTGGACAGTGCTGCAGCGGCTTGAGACGATGAGCACGCGGGGGAGGATCCGTGAGAAATCAGGGGAGGAAGACATGGCAAACTGTAGCTCTTGCGAGACCTTAGATCGACTAGGGTGGTGTCGATCGGTTTTTCTTGGATTTGGGGTGAGGCTGTATCTGGATCGATTGAGGTAATTATATATAAAGAAGGCAACCGGGAGTTATTGCTGGAGGTATTATGGATCAAAATCTTCACCAAATCGATCGCCGCAATCGGTGCGAACTATTTTGTGCCTAAGTTATGTTGGGAAACTGTACAGCCCACCCGGATGGTGCGGCCACGCTCTTTCTTAGGGTTGAAGTTTTCTTATGTTTCTTAGTTAACCCATGCCTCTTTCCCAATATATATTGCGTCTACTAGTTGAATTTGGCGTGGCGTCACGCCACGCCTTTGGTGATTTTTTTTGTAGAATATATATATATTTTTTTTTGTTCAACAAAATGTTGGCTAAATTATAATGTTGAAACATGTTTTTTTTATGTAAATAGGTAGCATTTTTTGTGAGCATTTTTGATAAATTTTCTATAATGTTCAAATATTTAGTAGGGTGAAATGGTCGAACATGTTTGTATTTCGGCGGGAGTATTTAATTTAAATTAGGGAAGATGCATTATAATTACTTCCAAATAGTGACAACATTTGAATTGAAATTAGGGAAGGTGCATTTGAATTACTTGCAAATAGTGACAACATTTAAATATTCCAAAAAAAAATCTTTTAGCATACGCCGCACCCGCTGTATTTTAAAATGTCCCAATTTGTCGAGATTTATCATTTATTTTATCGAAAATTTCACTAAATTGTTTCTTTAAAATTTGACTAATTGGGAAATGTCAAAATTCGTTGGAATTAGTCGTCTATTTTCTCTAAATTTTCACTAATTTGGAAGTGTTCATTTTTTTTTTGTTTTTTTTTTTTGTTTTCTGCCATAAGTAGGTTGCATATTTTATGTACTTTGGAAATCTTGAAATTCTTTGGAAATTGGTGTCGATTTTATCCAAATTTCTAATAATTTAGAATATCTTTTTTTTCTTTGTTGGCCATCAATGGGTTGCAATTTTTGTTTATAAGAATTCTGATGCAATTTCCATTTATCTTTTTCGATTTGTAGATTTGAAGGTGTTGATATTAGGACATTTATTATTTTTTTTGGATATTATTTAGGGAAATTGAACCGGCATTTGAAAAAAAATCCAAATTTGAGTTGCGATGACATGCCATAAATAGTTGCGCCGATATGCGATGAAATGTTTAATCTGAGTCTAAAATTACAGGAAACGTATTGTCTGAGCATTTACTAATTTCAACTCCACATAATTAGAGGAAGTGCATTTGGTTTGTTTCCAAATGTTGACCAATTCTAAATATTCAAACATGTTTGTTTTTTAGACATTTTGCAGTTGTTTTTTTTAATTCAAGTCCACACAATTGGCCATATAGTTGGAGTGAGTGCATTCCTTTTTTTCAAATTATTTGGTGAAATAAAATGTTTATCAAAGTTTGCGATTTCTCATAATGAGTTAGCTTTTTTTTGTGATTATTTTGAGTTGTTGCTCATATTGTTCTAGTGGGAAATTTTTTTTTTTTAATTTGTAACATTTTTTTTGCAATTTGGATTAAATCGGTGGGGCCCACCTGTCGGGAAATATGCTAATTTTCTCGGAGAATATGCTATTTTATTTTTGAAATTTCTGCGAAAAAAAAGTAAAACGCTGACAGGCCGGGCCCACTTTGACGCCGCGATGACATCAGCAGTGGCCAGGCATTCCAAATAGTGACAGCATTTGAATTCAAATTAGGGAAGGTGCATTTGAATTACTTGCAAATAGTAACAACATTTGAATATTCCAAAAAAATTCTTTTAGCATACGCCGCACCCGCTGTATTTTAAAATGTCCCAATTTGTCGAGATTTATCATTTATTTTATCGAAAATTTCACTAAATTGTTTCTTTAAAATTTGACTAATTGGGAAATGTCAAAATTCGTTGGAATTAGTCGTCTATTTTCTCTAAATTTTCACTAATTTGGAAGTGTTCATTTTTTTTTTGTTTTTTTAGTTTTCTGCCATAAGTAGGTTGCATATTTTATGGACTTTGGAAATCTTGAAATTCGTTGGAAATTGGTGCCGATTTTATCCAAATTTCCAATAATTTAGAATATCTTTTTTTTTTGTTTGTTGGCTATCAATGGGTTGCAATTTTTGTTTATAAGAATTCTGATGCAATTTCCATTTATCTTTTTCGATGTGTAGATTTGAAGGTGTTGATATTAGGACATTTATTATTATTATTTTTTTGGATATTGTTTAGGGAAATTGGACCGGCATTTGAAAATTTTAAATTTTCAAATTTGAGTTGCGATGACATGTCATAAATAGTTGCGATGATATGCGATGAAATGTTTAATCTGAGTCTAAAATTACAGGAAACGTATTGTCTGAGCATTTACTAATTTCAACTCCACATAATTAGAGGAAGTGCATTTGGTTTGTTTCCAAATGTTGACCAATTCTAAATATTCAAACATGTTTGTTTTTTAGACATAAATCATGTTTGTATTTTTTCCCATAAGTAGTTGGCATTCATTTTTCTGAGCAGGTTGACATATTATGGAGTATCTATTTTTTTTTTTTGACCATTTTGAAATTTTCAAATATGTTTCTATATTTCAGTAACATTGTGGAAATGCGTATTTATTCAATTGAATCCCATATTTAGAGAATGTTCATTTAGGTTGTAGCAAAATGTTTACAAAATTGGAATGTTAAATTTAAGTGTATTATTAGAGGGAATGCACTATATGACCATTTAGTAAATAGAACTTTACATAATTAGAGGTTATGCATTTGTTTTTTTTTCTCCAAATATTTGCCATCTGGAAATGTACAATTTTTTTCCTAATTGAGACGTTTTGTTCATATGGTCTGAAGTATTTCCAATTTGTAAGCAAATTGGAATGTTTGGGGAATATTTGTTTTTTTATGATTTTTTAAAGTAAGTTTATAGTGAGTGGAAAATCCTACATCTATTCAACTGAATTTTGCAGTTGTTTTTTTTTTTAATTCAAGTCCACACAATTGGCCATATAGTTGGAGTGAGTGCATTCCTTTTTTTCAAATTATTTGGTGAAATAAAATGTTTACATATGTTTGTGATCTGTCACAATGAGATAGCATTTTTTGTGTGATTATTTTGAGTTGTTGCTCATATTGTTCCGGTGGGAATTTTTTTTTTGAATGTGTAACATTTCTCTCTTTTTTGCAATTTGGATTAAATCGGTGGGGCCCACATGTTTGAGGAATTGCATATGCATTTCATATGGGAAGAAAAGTTTTTTTTGTCAATATTTTGATTATACATATTTTGTGTTTTGCTTTGAAAATTTAGTTGAACTCCATATTCAAATGGATTACAATAGGTGGACATTTATTAATTCAATCCATAATTTGAGGGAATTAATTTGGATTTTCTCCAAATATTTGGTGACCTGAAATGTTGAAATATGTTTTCATTATGCCTTAAGTAGTGCAAATAATGGTTGCTTTTTTTCCCCCGACTGCATAGTACAATCAAAGGAAGTGCATTATAAGGGTTTTCGTTAAATCCAATCCATAATTAGAAGAAATGTTTTTTTTATTTTCTTCAAATATTTAGTGATTGAAACATTTTTATCAAATTATTCATTTAATCGAACGTTTGGTTTATAAATGCAGTGAATATATATATATATATATATATATATATATATATATATTTGTTTTTTTGTTGCAAATTTGTTGATCATTTGATTTGGAAATGTAGGTAATGTTTTTTTTAAATGCACTGGCTATTTTGATTTTGAAAAATTTGTAGAATTTAGTGTAGATTTAGTGTCAATTGATTTGGTCTCATTTGATTTAGAAATGTAGCTAATCAAATATTTTCCATATAGTTGGAGTGAGTGCATTCCTTTTTTACAAATTATTTGGTGAAATAAAATGTTTACATATGTTTGTGATTTGTCACAATGAGATAGCATTTTTTGTGTGATTATTTTGAGTTGTTGCTCATATTGTTCCGGTGGGAAATTTTTTTTTTTGAATGTGTAACATTTCTCTTTTTTTGCAATTTGGATTAAATCGGTGGGGCCCACATGTTAGAGGAATTGCATATACATTTCATATGGGAAGAAAAGTTTTTTTTGTCAATATTTTGATTATAAATAGTTTGTGTTTTGCTTTGAAAATTTAGTTGAACTCCATATTCAAATGGATTACAATAGGTGGACATTTATTAAATTCAATCCATAATTTGAGGGAATTAATTTGGATTTTCTCCAAATATTTGGTGACCTGAAATGTTGAAATACGTTTTCATTATGCCTTAAGTAGTGCAAATAATGGTTGCTTTTTTTTTCCCGACTGCATAGTACAATCAAAGGAAGTGCATTATAAGGGTTTTCTTTAAATCCAATCCATAATTAGAAGAAATGTTTTTTTATTTTCTTCAAATATTTAGTGATTGAAACATTTTTATCAAATTATTCATTTAATCGAACGTTTGGTTTTTAAATGCAGTGAATATATATTTTTTTTTATTTTTTTTTTTGTTGCAAATTTGTTGATCATTTGATTTGGAAATGTAGGTAACGTTTTTTTAAATGCACTGGCTATTTTGATTTTGACAAATTTGTACAATTTAGTGTAGATTTAGTGTCAATTGATTTGGTCTCATTTGATTTAGAAATGTAGCTAATCAAATATTTTCCATATAGTTGGAGTGAGTGCATTCCTTTTTTTCAAATTATTTGGTGAAATAAAATGTTTACATATGTTTGTGATTTGTCACAATGAGATAGCATTTTTTTTGTGTGTGATTATTTTGAGTTGTTGCTCATATTGTTCCGGTGGAAATTGTTTTTGAATGTGTAACATTTCTCTTTTTTTGCAATTTGGATTAAATCGGTGGGGCCCACATGTTTGAGGAATTGCATATGCATTTCATATGGGAAGAAAAGTTTTTTTTGTCAATATTTTGATTATAAATAGTTTGTGTTTTGCTTTGAAAATTTAGTTGAACTCCATATTCAAATGGATTACAATAGGTGGACATTTATTAAATTCAATCCATAATTTGAGGGAATTAATTTGGATTTTCTCCAAATATTTGGTGACCTGAAATGTTGAAATACGTTTTCATTATGCCTTAAGTAGTGCAAATAATGGTTGCTTTTTTTTCCCCGACTGCATAGTACAATCAAAGGAAGTGCATTATAAGGGTTTTCTTTAAATCCAATCTATAATTAGAAGAAATTTTTTTTTATTTTCTTCAAATATTTAGTGATTGAAACATTTTTATCAAATTATTCATTTAATCGAACGTTTGGTTTTTAAATGCAGTGAATATATATTTTTTTTTTGTTTTTTTTTGTTGCAAATTTGTTGATCATTTGATTTGGAAATGTAGGTAACGTTTTTTTTAAATGCACTGGCTATTTTGATTTTGACAAATTTGTACAATTTAGTGTAGATTTAGTGTCAATTGATTTGGTCTCATTTGATTTAGAAATGTAGCTAATCAAATATTTTCCATATAGTTGGAGTGAGTGCATTCCTTTTTTTCAAATTATTTGGTGAAATAAAATGTTTACATATGTTTGTGATTTGTCACAATGAGATAGCATTTTTTTTGTGTGATTATTTTGAGTTGTTGCTCATATTGTTCCGGTGGGAATTTTTTTTGAACGTGTAACATTTCTCTTTTTTTTTTGCAATTTGGATTAAATCGGTGGGGCCCACATGTTTGAGGAATTGCATATGCATTTCATATGGGAAGAAAAGTTTTTTTTTGTCAATATTTTGATTATAAATAGTTTGTGTTTTGCTTTGAAAATTTAGTTGAACTCCATATTCAAATGGATTACAATAAGTGGACATTTATTAAATTCAATCCATAATTTGAGGGAATTAATTTGGATTTTCTCCAAATATTTGGTGACCTGAAATGTTGAAATATGTTTTCATTATGCCTTAAGTAGTGCAAATAATGGTTGCTTTTTTTTTCCCGACTGCATAGTACAATCAATGGAAGTGCATTATAAGGGTTTTCATTAAATCCAATCCATAATTAGAAGAAATGTTTTTTTATTTTCTTCAAATATTTAGTGATTGAAACATTTTTATCAAATTATTCATTTAATCAAACGTTTGGTTTTTAAATGCAGTGAATATATATATATATATATATTATTTTTTTATTTGTTTTTTTTTTGTTGCAAATTTGTTGATCATTTGATTTGGAAATGTAGGTAATGTTTTTTTTAAATGCACTGGCTATTTTTATTTTGACAAATTTGTAGAATTTAGTGTAGATTTAGTGTCAATTGATTTGGTCTCATTTGATTTAGAAATGTAGCTAATAAAAAAATTCTTTAAATATAGTGGCTGTTTCGATTTTGACAAATTTGTGCAATTTAGTTAAATTTAATTTAGAAGCAAGGTACAATTAAAGCAAATGAATTTGTACTTTGTTGAAATATTCATATGATCAAAAAAAAATTTGAATTCAGTGAATGTTTTTTTTTGTTTACAGTTTTTGTGGAACTTCGTCACATTCGATTTGGAAATGTATGTAATCAAACTTTTCTTAGGTTATTTATATTTATTAAATTCAATTTAGAAGCAAGCCATAATTAAAGCAAATGAATTTGCATTTTATCGAATTATTCATTTAATCAAACGTTTGTTTTTTAAATGCAGTGAATATATATATATTATTTATTTATTTTGTTGCAAATTTGTTGATCATTTGATTTGGAAATGGAGGTAGTGTTTTTTTTTAATGCACTGGCTATTTTGATTTTGAGAAATTTGTAGAATTTAGTGTAGATTTAGTGTCAATTGATTTGGTCTCATTTGATTTAGAAATGTAGCTAATCAAAAAAAAAATCTTTAAATACAGTGGCTGTTTTGATTTTGACAAATTTGTACAATTTAGTGTCAGTTGTTTTGGTATTTTTTTTGGGAAGTTCAAAAAGTTTTGGAAATGTTCAAATTTTGAAATCGTTGAAGGTGCTTGTATATATATATTACTGGTTTTCAAATGCCCGGTTCTGGAAGGCATCAAAAATTCTAAAATATTTGAACTTGAAATTTTACCTAAGCTTGCTAGCCACCCCGACAAGTTCGATGTTGTGGCTCATTCACCTTACCGGAAGGCATGTTGACGAAATCTCTCAAATCTTTAACCTCAACCACTATCCCTGAGGGTAATGTGTAATTTACCCTGGTAGTTCTTCCGTATGGTCTCTTCTCTATCTCAAGTACGAATTTCGCTTGCGGATTGAATGAAGGCTATTTCTGAAGCCGGAGTGTGATGTCTAGTATCTCAAAGAGAACCTCTTACGGAGTTACTAAATGTCCATCGGTCAATCCTTCTACTCCATCCATCTCGTGACAATATCTCGTTATGAGGTTTTACCTCTCTATCTAGTTGTGGATCAAATGCTATATCTTTCCCATCTCGGTGGAATCAAGATTTTCCCAACCACACCAACGTTGGGTAAATTCATTCGCCCCGTTAGGGCTGAGCTTTTAACCTTATGGAAGCGTCTGGTAGGTCAAAAGCGTGGAGTTCGGAAGGTTTCCTTTCTCCTCACGGTGCTTCAAGTTTCTATGATCTACACCTCTTTGTGGTTTGAAGTGTTGTCTTAGTCTTGGACCAATATCCGAACGAAGTGATCGGTTGCCCTACCCTCGGCTCGACCTTTGTCTGTTCAAGTCGATCCTTTTCCTAGATGACTTATGGTTTTGGGCAAAGTTCATTTGTCTGTCACTTTATGCTATCTTCTCTTTTTACCAGCGCTTTAGCATGTCTGGTTGGCTAGCCCAATCACTACAACTAGGAAGATCATCGGGAGATTGAGTAGATTGATGAAGTGAAGAGTTGCCGTGTTTCTCTTATCCCTCTTCCTACTCTAGAATCTCGGGATGAGATTCCTGTAAGGGGGTTAGAATTGTAACAGCCCCAATTTGGTACCCTAAAATATGGGCCAAATTTTCACTTTTTGTTTTGCATTGCATCATGGCATTCTTATTTAAATTGCTAATTCTAAATAAAGCAACACCTGGAAATTAAAACAAAGGAAGCAAACCCTTTCCAAACTTCCAACCCAAATGCAATGGACAACTTGGTAACAACTAAATGAACTTCCAAATTGTTTGGGGAAGTTCCACTTTTGCATCTTACCACCTTTTCTCAATTTTTCCAAATGTTGCCAAATAATAGATAAATTTGAGGATTTAAATTGGCTTATTTCAATTTCTATTTTTGGAACCAAGTTAAACATTTCAAAAATTCAAACTAAAATCGTGGGGAGCTTCAATATGATTATGAGAATCTCCATGAATATTTTCATTATTTTTGGAATTGTTTAAATACTCTAAATAAATGAATTTGGGAAATCATTAAAATTTGCCTTAATTAAACCCTATGGCTAATTGTGGTGCAAACCTTTTTATTCTGGGACAATAATTTTTGTGGTGTTTCCTTAGGACATAGGGAGCCCACATGCATTTTTCCAGAATTTACAAAATTGCTTAAATAGCTCTTTTAAATAGCTAAACCTTGCTGCTTTAAAAATCAGGAAAAAGAAAATTTGGAAAAGGTTAAACTCCTGACACTGGGCCATCCCTGTCAGCCTCTCCTCTCCCTCTTCTTCCTCACTGTGGCGCCAGTGCCACCCCACGCCATGCCGCCGCCGTGCCTCCCATGCCTCAAGTGGCCGGGCCACTGCCTTGGTGGACAATGAGGACCCCGAGCCGTGCCTCTCACTCTCCTTCTCCCCTCTCAGGTTCTCCCACAAACGAACCCTAGCGGCCAGCCGCCGCTCGCCGCTCGTCGCCGTCGATGGAGAGCCCGCCGATCAAATCGACGACCACCAATCGCTCCGCCACGACGTCAGCTAACTCCGCGTCCAAGGAATCGAAGGGGGAGGCCCCGTAGAGCCACACCCGTCGCCGTTCCTCTCCGGCACCGATGGCCACAGTCGCGCAACCGCACGTCGCCGTCAGGCCCTCCCCGCCGTCGCCGACCACGGCCTCGTGTTCATGGTGAGCCCGCGTTCCTCCGGGACATTCCAGCCCCTCTCCTCTCCCCCTGGTTCGTAGACGCCCTCGTAGGACGACGCCGGCCGCCGCCTGTCGCCGACGTACTCGTCGCTTCGGCGGCCAATCGGTTGTCGCGCCGCTCTTTTGTGGCTCCCGGTAGCTAGGCGCGTCGAACGCGCGCGTTAGGCCGCGCCCGGGCACGCTAGGTCGCCCTCCTCGTCTGAGCTCGCCGCCGGCCAGAGCGCGGTCACCGCGCAGGCACGCGCCGGTCGCGGCTTTGACCGGCCGCTGGCGCGCGTGGTCGCCCGGCCTTCACCCCGGCCTGGGCCGGCCGTGAGGCCGGCTCCCTCGGGCCACAGCCCGGCCTGGCTCCGGACTGGGCCGGCTCTGAGGCCGGCCTTTTCTGGCACTGCCCCGGCCTGTAAACCGGTCTGGGCCGACCTGTGGGCCGGCCCGTACAGTAAAAGCAGAAAATTGAAATTTTGGAAATAATTCATAACTAATTGAATTTTGGGTCAAATTCAACAAATAAAATACCCATGTGTTCAGAAAAACAAACTCTACCACTTGGAGTCATTGTAACCTTCTTTGGAATTCTATTATTTTGGTTATTTAAGAATTCCTAAAATGGGTTAAATAATCCCAAATTAGGGAAATTCATAACTTATTAAATAATTGTCCAAAAATTATGAATTAAATATCCAAGTGATCAACATGTCAAATGCTATCAAACCATGCACTTATCACATCATGATCACAAATTATTATTTGATGTTATTCATAATTTGGTTAAATGAATTAATTTCTTTTATTTAATTAATTTGCTATTTATTAATCGGTGCTCCGAAATTTACAAATAAAGTACCAAAATGATCGGAATGACAAACCCTAACCATTTCATGTCATGTTCATGCATTTTTGAGCCACTTCTCTAATAATTCAATAATTTATGAAGAATGTGGTCACTAAGATAAATATGGGGTCGTATCCAAATAATTGCACTAATTATTTGGCTCCCTATTTAATGTTGCTATTTAATTTTTATAATAATATCTTTGCATCAATTGGACATGTCATCATGTGATTGAGCATTGCATCTTGAGTTCGTGTGATTTATGTGTTCTTTGTATTTCTTTAGGTATCGATAGATTCCGGAGTCGAAGTTAACGATAACTACCCCCGACGAGCCGTACTTCACGCCCGGGCAGCAAGGCAAGAGATAACCTAACCTTCTTGGCATTCTAGCATCCTAATGTTTTATCAACTTATTTTATCCACCATACTATTGCATGCGATTCAAATGTCTCTTTTGATCAAATGTAGAGATTCCTATGATTGCATGTTTTCCCCGAGCCAATCACATGTATCCCTACCTATTAACCCTAGTGTTGATGTGTTGGCCGGTTACAAATATAATTGAGGTTATATGCTTAGCCATGCTTAGAAATGCTTAGTTGAAATACTAGTTATGTCCGTTATTGAATTCCATAATTATTGATGTTGATGGAATGATTCGGGCATGGTGGATAATTGTGATGCTTAATTAAAATGCTAAGACGGCTTGGGTGAGTTGCCATCGGGGATGGTGTTTTGCCTCACTCTAGCCCCTAGGTGCGAGTTCTTTACCTCTTGAACCAAGACTGAGCGTGCTTCCGGAGGTGGGGGCATATGGAACCCCTTTGACCGAATAAGTTGTGAGGGGCTTGTCAAGGGTCCTCTAGTTTGCTATTTCCATTTGCGCGTGAGTTGTGTGGGTGGAAAAGAAACGAGGATGGTGGTGTTTAGGATGTGGCCGCGGGGCAGGGCGCTGGGAGCACTGAACCTGTCCTTCCGCACACTGATGGTCCTTGAGTAAGCCTCATGCAATGTAAAGGTCTAACCGCGCCCACTCGCCGGCCTTCCCCGGAAGAGGGCCAACTAGGTGAGCCGGACGGTACCGATGGGTAAATTAGTACACCCCTGCAGGGTTTAATCTTTTCGAAAAGCCGTGTCCGCGGTTATGGACAACTTGGGAATAGACGATAAGACCATAGAGAATATTAACCTAATTGATATGGCAGCTAAAGGTTGCATAATCAACGTGTGACAAAGGTTCATTTCCTCGAGGGTGATTCGAGGGGGTGCCTTGGTGGAGATGAGTGTGATTGGTTACAAAAGGGTTCGATGAGAACCAATGATGACAAAGTTACTCTCTTATCCCCTTTTTGAAAACCAATCTGAGTAGACGAATGCCATGTGTCTTTTATGTTTCGGTTTATAAAACTTAGCTTTATGCAAAAGAAATACTTATACAGCTTTAGAGCCTCCGTCAGTCATTGGGCCTATATCGCCCTACTAAACTTGCGAGTACATCGTACTCAGTCTCTCTTTGCTGCCTCTATGATTTTGGTATTTCAGAGGAGGACGACACCGAGCAGCTAGGTGGGTTCTTCGTTGACGTCGACTACTAGTCTGGGGTTCCCAGGTGGCAGCTTGGGACCGTGGAACAAGCTGGCTTGGGTGATGTTTATTGTAGGCCTCTTAGGCCATATATTTGCTTCTTGTTGTTAGACAACACTACCCGCTTCCGCTTGATGAATTGTTGGTCTGTGACCTTTTGTTGTGTAATATTTGTATTCTTCTCATTATATGAGTTGCTATATGTTTTGTGTCGTAGAGTCATGCGATGTGCCAGTTTGTTCCACAAGTCTTGATCTCTCTACTATACGGGGTAGCGAAGTCTGTTGCACAAATCTTCACTGTATAGTTTTGGGGTCGGGGCGTTACAGCGCGCGCGGTGTCTGCCATGGCCTTCGACAATCCAGGAACGGACACGATGGGCAAACGAGTTAAAGCACCTATATATGTACTCCCCCATTCCAAAATATAATCGAATTAAGTTGTTGTAGTTGTTAGACTAGCAGCTAAAAACGAGCGAACCTGGGTTCTCCCCTGTCCGGTGAACAGTAGAGAGAGGCGAATCGGAGTTTCTCCTCTGTGCTCGTCGGCGATTCGCGGGTTCCTTCGCCCTCCGTCGGCCGTGACGGCGACGGATGGGTGGGGGAACTCCGGATCTGTACATAGAGTAGGTAGGTTTCCAGCCGGCGGTGTCTTGGAGGCGGAGGTGCCGTCGGAGTGGAGGTGTGTGGTGCTGGTCTTTCTCCTCTGCGTCATCGTGCTTGGGTGCGGCGGTTTAGGACCGGCGTCTTTTGGTGCTCGGGGCTCGTTGGATCCGTCGAGCTTCCGTCCCCTGCGTGTGGCCGGCGAGGCGTCGTCGTCGGTTGCGAGCTTTGGGGTCCCTGTCCTCCGGCCCCGTCGACGTCGTGCCGTCGCGTCCTCCTGCGGCGGTGAGGGGTGTGTGGGGTGGTGTGCTTTGGAGGAGAGGAGGTGCTGGTCTGCTGTCCTCTTGTCTCCGGCCGGCCGTGGTGGCGAGGGGAGAAGGGGGGTGGCGCGCTGGTGCTCGGGTGCGGTTGCTGCTGCTGGTTTGAGGGCTGTTTTGGAGAGAGATCTAGCCACCTCATTGGGGGTGGTGCGCCGCTGGGCCCAGGTCTGGTGCAGAGGATGCTCGGGTTTCGTCCCGGCCGATGTGCTCTATCAGCTTGAAGATCCAGGCGGTTGCGGCTCTTCAACGCCTCTGGGCTAGGAGCTCTGTCTGCTCCGTGGTACAACTGTGTGCTTGCTGCTTGCTTCTTCGATGGCGGCTTCATCGGAAGGCTGGTGGGAGCTCCGTTCGTGAGGTTGAAGATGAACTCCAAGGACTTCTTCATGTTTTCTTTTTCTTTGGGGGTTCGTCCTGTAAGAGTGGCGCAGCAGCGCTGTGTTCCTGTATCCTTTGTGTTTCTGTATGCTTGTATCTGTACTTGTGTAATGTCCCGGGGTTTTCCCCAAATTAGATTTTTGTTTGTTTTTCCTTTTTGCATCATCATGACATCAGCATCATCGCATCGCATGTTTTTGGAAACAAAATCTATTTTTTATTACAAACCTATTTTATTTTGCAAAAGTTGTCACAAAAGTTTTACCGAGACAGTCGTCTCCGTTTTCGAAAATTAATTGCCAAATTAAATTTGCAAAATAAAAATGTTTTGAGAATTGCGAGAGAGTAGCCCAAACCAGCCCAAGCCCTCCTAGCCTCCAAAACCCTAATTCCTGCCCTGGCTCTTTTCCTCCTACCCCCTTGCCTCTTGCAGCCACCCTCCTCCATTTTCATCGTTTCGCGAAAATGTCCTTCCACCTCTCAAAAGGGCCCTTTTTCTTTTCTTTTTGGTCCCTGGCCTCACCTTATCCCTTCCTTCCTCTCTTCTTTTTCTGTTCTCTTGCTCTCCCGTGTCCTCTTCCTCCTCTCACCCTGCACGCACGCAAGCTCCCCTCCCCGTCGATCCCTTCTCCTCTCCCCGCCGTTCACCCCATCCCCGCCATCCTCCTCTCCCTCTCCTCCAGCTCTCGTTGTCCCAGCCGCATCCGGCCACCCTGCCCGAGCTCCCTCTGTCGCCCCTGCTCCCTCACCCACGGCTGACCCAGGTACCCAGCACGTTGCGCCCGCGCGTCTCTCCTTCCGCAGCTCCAGCCAGCTCTTCTCCAGAGCGCCGCCGTCCTCGCCCCAACACGTCGTCGCCCCGTCCCCTTCCTTCACCAGCGCCTCAGTCTGCCCTGCTCTCCCCTCCCCAACCCGCATGCACACGCACCACGCCGGCCGCCGCATGCACCTCCTCCTCTTTTCCCGTCGGTCCCCTGCCTCTCCCCAAGCGCCGTGGCCGCTCCCTCCCCAAGCTCCAGCCTGGCCGGCTCCCTCCTTCCCCATGGAAGCCACCTCCAGCGCGTGGCTGTGGCCCTGCTCCTCCTTCCCGTCCCTGTTTTCCGTCCCCGTGTGATGGGGGGATACTTTATAGGTAGGCCCATGGACCCGGAAAGTAGACCCGCCAAGACCAAGAAGGCCAAAGCCGAGTCACGTGTCAAGTCACATGGGCTGGGCTGGAGACAAGCCGACTAAGGCCCATGATGAAGAAAGGACGCGTCCAAAGATGGAGCCCAAGTACAACCCGGAGTTCTAGTTTGGAAGGACAAAGCCTAGAGTAGGACTCCGTGTATGAGTAGAACTCGATACAGATTGTAAGTCCAGGGACCCGCCACCTTTATAAGGGGGGTCCTGGATCGTAGTAAGCTAAGCTTCAACCAGTAGAGAGAAACCCTAGCCACCAGAGAGAAGTCGCCGGCTCCTGAGTTGTAGGAGCCGGGTCCTTGTAATCGAGATACAATCAAGAGCAATAACATAGAAGCAGGAAGTAGGTCTTTACCTCTAATCAGAGGGGCCGAACCTGGGTAAATCCTTGTTCCTTGACGAGATTAACCGTTCCCACGTACTTCAATCACCAATGGCCCCAGAACTCATCTTCCCGGAGGAAGAACTTGCCGTGACAACCCCACGACAGTTGGCGCCCACCGTGGGGCCTACGGTGACGAAAGGAGTTGAGATCGTTGGAGCTGCTCGTCGGGCTATGGAGAAACTCGCCATCGGGCGGGTCTACACGGATGAGCATGGAGAGACCGAGATCGATGACTCAGGCTGGACCTCGGAGATGAACGAAGTCGACGAGGGTTATCAGCTTGTCTTCGGAGGAATCAACGTGTTCGTCGGGATGGTTTGCACGTCGGGTCTTCGCGCGAACTCGGCGGAGTCAGCACCAGAGCCAACCATTATCGTCGAGTCCGACGGCGAGGAGTCGGTCGGAACTTCAGAGGTCGGCATCATCGCCGAGTCTGAGGAACCCCTAGCTGAGGAACCAGAGATGCTTCAAGAGTCAGATTCAGATTATGATGCAGATTCAGAGTCCATCCTACCCTTGTTTGAAGATCGGCTTGGGTATGGGATAGAGGAAGAGGATTATGAGGAGTCGCCAGTACGCGCTCGTGTTGTGGGAGTTTACATGTCTGGAAACACCGGAACCAGTTTGACCCGACTCTGTTGACAAAGGAAATCAATGCAAGTAATGCCGCAGAGAGGGCGGCCGAGTTAACCAACGCTCGTGCTGCGTTGGAGAAGCAACTAGCTGATATTACAGAGGCAAACCGTAGACTAGCTGCAGAGCAGGCCCGAGTCCAAGATGAAGCTCAGGTCGTGCGGAGGCGCCGCGAGGAGCTTACTTCAATTCAACACCGCAGAGCCAGGAGTCGCTTGCATGATGGAGTCCACATCAATCCAACCAATCTATTCACCACACCCAATGGTCCAGGCAGAGGAGCCGGACTGGGAGGCTCAGCGGCAGCAGGAGGCGCCGCAGGAGGAGCCGGAGGAGCACCACCACCACCACCACCCCCACCCCCAGAAGGACCGGGAGGCAGCCGTACCAACGGACCACCGCCTGAAGGAGGAGTCGGAGGAGGAGCATCTGGTGGCTTAGGGTCACAGCCTAACAGATTTCATACTCCAGAGGGACATTATTCTAATCCTATGGACAACGTTCATGCGGCGACTCTGAGATTGGAGAATATTGTGGTACCAGAGGGACCAGCGGGACAGGAGACTCGTGAGGCTATCGAGTTACTAAAAACAGCTTTGACTCAGCAAGCTTTGTATCCAACTTTTCCAGATGCAAGTTGATGTAGGGCTAGGCCCGATCTTCACGGATTTGAGGGGGAAACGGGGATGAACACGAAGAACACGAAGAACACGAGGGGAAACGAGGGAGATTCGTGGGAAAATCACAAGGATAACTAGCAAATCCTGCTAAGAACTCCACCCAACAACAAACCCTCAAAAAGGTAGCCTTTGGATCGAAGAATCAAAGCCAAACTTACTCTTGTTGAAACCGATTGCTCTTACCGGCCGGTCCACCGATCCAATAGAATCACCGCAGTGAAAGATTGGTTTGCACTACTAGAGACACCGCAGTGAAAGAGTAGCAACAACAAGATCTACCTCAACGAGGCACCCTAGCTACGAGGGAGGAGGAGCATAGCTCTCACAAGTCTCAGATTCAGTCTAACTCGAAATGGGGAAAGTGGAAGGCTATTTATAGTCTATTACAAAACGGGGCAGGAAAGGCGGGGAACCGGCCTGGGGGCCGGCCTAGGCCGGCCTGGAGGCCGGCTGGCTCTGGCGGGGAACCGGCCTGGGGGCCGGCCTAGGCCGGCCTGGAGGCCGGCTGGCTCTGGCGGGGAACCGGCCTGGGGGCCGGCCTAGGCCGGCCTGGAGGCCGGCCGGCTCAGGTGGGTGACCGGCCTGGGGGCCGGCCTAGGCCGGCCTGGAGGCCGGCTGGGAGGCCGGCGCGTGGGCCGGCGGCGTCGGGATGTGGCCCGGCCTGAGGGCCGGCCTGGGCCGGTGTGGAGGCCGGCGGCTTCGGGTGGGTGCCCGGCCTGGAGGCCGGCCTGGGCCGGCTAGGAGGCCGGCGGCTTCGGGTTGGTGCCCGGCCTGGAGGCCGGCCTAGGCCGGCTGGAAGGCCGGCCACCCAGTCTTCGCTTCTTCCCTCCTCTTCTTGTCCATCTTCTTGGGTCTCCTCTGGTCCATCTTCTCCATGACTCCATTGTGGGCCATCAACTGGGTGGATCCTGAGTATGCACAAGGTACCGGCATGAAGTAGCAACCCATTCAAAGGAAGGTCAAGATCACACATCGAGAGGAGCGAGGTCACCTTTTCATGAAGAGCCTTGACTCTTGATCTTGTCATTGGGCCATTTGGCATGGTGTCCATGGTGTTGTCCACGTGTGGAGCTACATCATCTCCCCCCCCTTCGGAAAGAGTCGTCTTCGACTCGTCATCCTCTTGAACGCTTGCATCTCCGTGGAAAGGGATAGGTCGGCGACGTTGAACGTGTCATGCACCAAGTACTTTGAGGTTGGTATGTCGATCTTGTATGCGTTGTCGTTGATGCGCTTGAGCACTTTGAAGGGTCCGTCACCGCGAGGAGCAAGCTTGGATTTTCTTTCATCCGGAAAACGGTCCTTGCGTAGGTGTAGCCACACAAGGTCGCCTTCTTCGAATACCATGGGCTTCTTCACTTGTTGATCTTGGTGGCTTGGCGCTTTGTGTGCTCCTCTAGAGTTGCGCGTGTTGACTCATGTAATGTCTTCATGTAGTCGGCTCTTTTGTCTACGTCCATGTCGGTGCGCTCGTGTAGAGGAAGTGGTAGGATGTCTAGGGCGGTGTTGGGGTTGAACCCATAGACAACCTCAAATGGGCTTCGCTTGGTCGCCCGGTGGGAGGCACGGTTGTAGGCGAACTCGGCGTGCGGTATGCATTCCTCCCAACCCTTGATGTTTGGCTTGATTAATGCGCGAAGGAGAGTTGATAAGCTTGATTCACCACCTCGGTTTGGCCGTCGGTTTGTGGGTGGTAAGCGGTGGCGAAGAGGAGCTTGCCTCCTAGCTTTGCCATCAATGCCTTCCAAAAGTAGCTTGTGAACTTGACATCGCGGTCCGAAAACAATGGCTTTCGGCACTCCATGTAGACGAACGATTTCCCTAAAGAACAAAGTTGCAATGTGTGAAGCATCGTTGTCTTATTGCAAGGAATAAAGTGTGCCATTTTAGAGAAGCGATCGACACAACAAATATTGAATCTTTCAGTCTTTGTCGAGGGTAATCCTAAGACGAAATTCCATGCTAATGTCGGACCAAGGTGTGGTGTTGGTATTGGTAAGGCACTATAAAGACCATGGAGTTCCACGTGTGGACTTCGCTTTGAGGCAAGTTGGGCAACGGCGCACCAAGCGCTCCANGGGGATAGGTCGGCGACGTTGAACGTGTCATGCACCAAGTACTTTGAGGTTGGTATGTCGATCTTGTATGCGTTGTCGTTGATGCGCTTGAGCACTTTGAAGGGTCCGTCACCGCGAGGAGCAAGCTTGGATCTTCTTTCATCCGGAAAACGGTCCTTGCGTAGGTGTAGCCACACAAGGTCGCCTTCTTCGAATACCATGGGCTTCTTCAACTTGTTGATCTTGGTGGCTTGGCGCTTTGTGTGCTCCTCTAGAGTTGCGCGTGTTGACTCATGTAATGTCTTCATGTAGTCGGCTCTTTTGTCTACGTCCATGTCGGTGCGCTCGTGTAGAGGAAGTGGTAGGATGTCTAGGGCGGTGTTGGGGTTGAACCCATAGACAACCTCAAATGGGCTTCGCTTGGTCGCCCGGTGGGAGGCACGGTTGTAGGCGAACTCGCGTGGCGGTATGCATTCCTCCCAACCCTTGATGTTTGGCTTGATTAATGCGCGAAGGAGAGTTGATAAGCTTCGATTCACCACCTCAGTTTGGCCGTCGGTTTGTGGGTGGTAAGCGGTGGAGAAGAGGAGCTTGACTCCTAGCTTTGCCATCAATGCCTTCCAAAAGTAGCTTGTGAACTTGACATCGCGGTCCGAAACAATGGTCTTCGGCACTCCATGTAGACGAACGATTTCCCTAAAGAACAAAGTTGCAATGTGTGAAGCATCGTTGGTCTTATTGCAAGGAATAAAGTGTGCCATTTTAGAGAAGCGATCGACAACAACAAATATTGAATCTTTGCCATTCTTTGTGCGAGGTAATCCTAAGACGAAATCCATGCTAATGTCGGACCAAGGTGTGTGTGGTATTGGTAAAGGCATATAAAGGCCATGAGAGTTCAACGTGGACTTAGCTTTGAGGCAAGTTGGGCAACGGCGCACCAAGCGCTCCACATCACGCGTCATCCGTGGCCAAAAGTAGTGTGTAGATAGCATGGCGAGTGTCTTGTCACGTCCAAAGTGTCCCATGAGTCCTCCACTATGTGATTCCTGTAGAAGTAACAAACGGAGCGAGGACTCGGGAATGCATAGTTTGTTAGCCTTAAACAAGAAACCCTTGTGCAAGTAGAAATCATCGTAACCTTGTCAATTGTGCACTTGGTAAAGATAGGACCAAAGAAAGAATCGGAAGCATAGAGTTCTTTAAGGTCATCAAGACCCAAAACATTGATTTCAAGTTGGGTGAGTAAGATCATCTTGCGGGAAAGAGCATCCGCAACGATATTGTCCTTGCCTTTTTTGTACTTCACCACATAGGGAAAAGACTCGATGAATTCAACCCATTTGGCATGCCTTTTGTTCAAATTGGCTTGGGTTTTCAAATATTTCAAAGATTCATGATCGGAATGGATAACAAACTCTTTGGGCCATAGGTAGTGTTGCCACACTTCCAAAACACGTACTAAGGCATAGAGTTCCTTGTCGTAGATTGGGTAGTTTAGGCGAGCACCATCAAGTTTTTCGCTATAATAGGCAACGGGACGGCCACATTGCATGAGGACGCCACCGATGCCAAGGCCACTAGCGTCACACTCAAGTTCGAAAGTTTTGGAGAAATCCGGTAAAGCAAGTAAAGGAGCTTCGGTCAATCTCTTCTTGAGTTCATTGAAAGCCGATTCTTGAGCATTGCCCCAAATGAAGGGTACATTCTTTTTTGTAAGCTCATTCAAGGGGCAAGCAATTGTGCTAAAATCTTTCACAAAGCGACGATAAAACCCAAACAAACCAAGAGCACTACGAAGTTGAGCAAGATTAGTTGGCGGTGGCCAATTTGTGATTGCCTCAACCTTAGAGGTGTCAACTTCAATCCCTTTTGAAGAAACCACATAACCCAAGAATACAAGCTTGTCGGTGCAAAAGGTGCATTTCTTGAGATTGGCAAAAGCGAAGCATTACGAAGGGCCAACAAAACTTGCTTCACATGGTCGACATGTTCATGCAAGGATTTGCTATAAACAAGGATATCATCAAAGTAGACAACCACAAACTTGCCAATGAAAGTCCGCAAGACGTGATTCATAAGACGCATAAATGTTGAAGGAGCATTTGAAAGACCAAAGGGCATGACAAGCCACTCATAAAGACCAAGTTTTGTTTTAAATGCGGTTTTCCATTCATCTCCTTCATGCATACGGATTTGGTGATAGCCACTCTTTAAATCAATTTTGGAGAAAATAGTGGCACCACTAAGCTCATCTAGCATGTCATCAAGTCGTGGGATAGGATGTCGATACCTCACCGTGATATTGTTGATGGGACGGCAATCCATGCACATTCGGAGTGTGTCGTCTTGCTTGGGGACGAGGATTACCGGAACGGCGCACGGACTCAAGCTTTCACGAACATGTCCCTTGGCGAGGAGTTCTTGAATTTGGCGCTCGATCTCCTTCGTCTCCTCGGGGTTGGTGCGGTATGGCGCTCTATTGGGTAGAGGGGCGCCGGGAATGAGGTCGATGCGATGCTCGATTCCACGTAGGGGAGGAAGTCCTTGAGGTAGCTCATCCAGAAAGACATCTTTGAATTCCTGCAAGATAGACAACATAGACGGAGGAACTTGGGTTAAGTCGTTAGTGTCTTTGCCATCTCCTTTGCATAAGAGCACGAAGTGGAAAGTGGATGGGTTTGCTCTCACTTCTCTCATCTCACTTTTGGTGGCTAACAAGACTACGTCGGGACTCACTCTTTTCCCTTTCTCACTCATATTTGGCTTGTGGCTCTCACTCACGTGAATGTGGTTCGCTCTCTCACCACTCAACTCACTAGGGGATTGTTTGTCTTGCGCTCGTACAATTGTCTTGGCAGTTGTCGGCGATGATTTGGCTTGGAGTCATTGGGCGGAGCACTAGGATCTTATTGTTCCATTTGAAGCTATAGTAGTTGGTGCGCCCATCATGAGTAGCGGCCTTGTCAAATTGCCAAGGGCGGCCAAGAAGTAAGTGGCAAACCGACATTGGTACCACATCACAATCCACCGTGTCCTCGTAAGAGCCAATCTTGAAGGATACTTGAACCGTGTGTTGGATCCTCACGGTGCCGGAGTCACTAAGCCATTGCACATGGTAGGGATTGGGGTGCTTCTTAGTACGTCAAGTTGAGTTTCTCACATAGCTCCTTGCTTGCCAAGTTGTGACAACTCCCACCATCAATGATTACCTTGATTGATTTGCCGTTGATGCCGGCCTTGGTTTGGAACAAGTTGCATCCTTTGAGCATCATCACCTTGGTTGATTGTAGTCAAGACTCGAGTGACAACTAGAGTGGGGTTGGGGTCACCATCACAATAGATGTAGTCATCGTCTTCATCCAAGCTTTGCATCGTGGCCACCTTGTTCAATGCGTGGTACTCATCTTCACTCATGGACTCATAGTCTCCATTTTCATTGACGATCATCACCTTCTTGTTGGTGCACTCAAATGACTTGTGCCCTTGACCTCCACACTTGTAGCAAGTGATATATGACTTGACGGCTTGTGGTGAGGGCGTCGTCTTCTTGGAAGTGGTAGTGGGTTGCGGTGTAGAACTTTTGGCATTGCCTTGAGCTTGTACTTGAGTCATGGGTTGTGTTGATGATGAAGCTCGAGTGGCGAAGAAGGACTTGGCCTTGACATACTTTAGCTCTTCGGCAACTTGGCGCTCGGCCTTCATGGCTTGATGCACGAGCTCAACAAGGTTCTCATAAGGTTGGAATTCCACTATCTTCTTGATGGGGTACGTGAGGCCGTTCAAGAAACGTGCCATTGATTGTTCCTCGGACTCTACAATGTGTGCACGGGAGAGAGTGGACTCCATCTCCTTGTAGTACTCGTCGACCGTCTTGATACCTTGCTTGAGTTCTTGTAGCTTCTTGAACAAATCGCGTGCATAATGATGTGGCACAAAGCGCTTGTGCATTTCCTTCTTCATGTCATTCCATGTGTCTATTGGGTCTTCAAAGGATGCTTGGAGTTGTTCCCACCATAGTTGCGCATAGCCTTCAAACTCGAGGGATGCGAGGTCAACTCGTTTGTCTTGCGGCACCTTGTAGACTCGAAATAGCTTGGAGACCTTGGATTCCCATGCTATGTAGTCCTCCGGGTCGTTGGTGCCGTGGAACTTAGGAATGACGAGCTTGGGAGGATTGAAACGGTTCTTGTGATCATCCTCATCATCATCATCATGGTGGCGATGGCGGTCTCGGTGACGATGCCTTGGATGGTGGTGTGGAACATAATCCTCGTCATCTTCAATATCAACATGATTGTCGGCCAATGGCACTCGGCGAGCTCGATGTGGAGGGAGATCATGACGATGATGTCGATTGTCCTCATGGCGGTGTGGGGGATCCAAATTAACATTTGGAATTGGAATTTCTTGTCGATGGCGATCTTGATGTTGGTGATGGTGTACGATCGCTTGGGGGTGCGGCTCTTCTTGACGATGTTGGTCTTGGTGTTGTTGAGGATCCATGTTCACTTGTTGATTAGGTATCTCTTGGCGATGGCGATGCTCTTGATCATTCTCACTCCGTGCGTGGCTTCTTGCGGTGGAGTGGCGAGAGCTTCGCGAACTCGACCTTGAAGAGTGTCGACGATCTCGTTCGAGGAGCTCTTGGATGTGAGCGAAGCGCTCATTGTTTTCACATTGAGCGGCTTGATGGCGCTCCTCGTACCGACGGAAGTTGTCGTCAATGTACCGCCTAAGGGCCTCCGCTTGTTTGCCGAAGTCGGTGTCTTGTTCTTCCCTAGCCATGATTAGACAACACAAGTGATATGTGGAAAATTTGGTGGCTAAAAACCGCTCTTACCTTTGGTTGATAATATTGGACAAGTGGGCTTGCCGTCCGAGACAATGGTGTCACAAGAGTAAAAGTGTTTGATTAGCAATCCAAAAGCGACCCACACACACACTTATGAGGAGCTTGGGTATGGTAAAGTGGCAAGGAATCGAAACGAAACCAACGAAAAGGCTATTGCAAGAAGTGGAGGATAACCACAAAGACCACGAAACAAAAGAGACTAACCACACAATCCGAGAAACAAAAGAGACTCACACGTGGAGACAAACGTGGATGGTGCGACTATAGGGAGGAGCAACTTGGACCTAACGAAGACTATGCTCGTGCCGCACCACCTCTCGAAGGACAACTAGCTCAAGTGTATGGGAAAGAGCAACCGATTTGCACAAGTGTACCCATTTCTCTATTGATAATTGGAGCTTGAGGATAACTAGGATCACGGCTCGGCTTTTCTCCTTCTTTTTTTTTTTTTTGAATCTTTTCTATTTCTCTTTTGCTTTTATGCTTTTGCCCGAGCCGAGTCCGCTACAACTAGATGCTCACAAGATTATGATATGGTTACTTGGCGTCACACAAGTGCAATGCTCACACTATGAAGAGCTAGCTCCTAGGAAAAAGTTTCGCGAAATGGAAAGGGATGTGTCGGAAGCTATACCTTTGATGTCGTCGAGGTAGCGATGAAGCGACACGAAGATGAAATCGGTGAATAGTCGTGCGGCGGTAGCACCGGCCGAACGGGCGGTAAGACCGATTGCGGGCGGTAGTAACGGCCGTTCGGACGGTAGTACCGCCGGCAACCAATTGCGCGGCACGCTTGGGCTTGGAGCGGAAAAGGCCTCCGGAAAACACCAACGGAAAGTGGGGAAAAGTTCTTAAGCACGAGATCCGTGGATCAAAACCACAAATCGCTCACCAAATCGAAAGATCGAACGAAATCCATATGGGCTATATTTTTTTTTTTTTTGAATTTTCGAAATTGGTATGGGAAAGAAAAATTTTGGTGGAGAAATGGCTAATAAACGGTGGAAACACGATCCAAATCCGTGGAAACCCTTGCTCTTGATACCAAATGATGTAGGGCTAGGCCCGATCTTCACGGATTTGAGGGGGAAACGGGGATGAACACGAAGAACACGAGGGGAAACGAGGGAGATTCGTGGGCAAAACACAAGGATAACTAGCAAATCCTGCTAAGATCTACACCCAACAACAAACCCTCAAAAAGGCAGCCTTTGGATCGAAGAATCAAAGCCAAACTTACTCTTGTTGAAACCGATTGCTCTTACCGGCCGGTCCACCGATCCAATAGAATCACCGCAGTGAAAGATTGGTTTGCACTACTAGAGACACCGCAGTGAAAGAGTAGCAACAACAAGATCTACCTCAACGAGGCACCCTAGCTACGAGGGAGGAGGAGCATAGCTCTCACAAGTCTCAGATTCAGTCTAACCCGAAATGGGGAAAGTGGAAGGCTATTTATAGTCTATTACAAAACGGGCAGGAAAGGCGGGGAACCGGCCTGGGGGCCGGCCTAGGCCGGCCTGGAGGCCGGCCGGCTCAGGTGGGTGACCGGCCTGGGGGCCGGCCTAGGCCGGCCTGGAGGCCGGCTGGGAGGCCGGCGCGTGGGCCGGCGGCGTCGGGATGTGGCCCGGCCTGAGGGCCGGCCTGGGCCGGTGTGGAGGCCGGCGGCTTCGGGTGGGTGCCCGGCCTGGAGGCCGGCCTGGGCCGGCTGGGAGGCCGGCGGCTTCGGGTTGGTGCCCGGCCTGGAGGCCGGCCTAGGCCGGCTGGGAGGCCGGCCACCCAGTCTTCGCTCTTCCCTCCTCTTCTTGTCCATCTTCTTGGGTCTCCTCTGGTCCATCTTCTCCATCATCTTGGACCTTCTCTTGGTCATCTCCTTGACTCCATTGTGGGCCATCAACTGGGTGGATCCTGAGTATGCACAAGGTACCGGCATGAAGTAGCAACCCATTCAAAGGAAGGTCAAGATCACACATCGAGAGGAGCGAGGTCACCTTTTCATGAAGAGCCTTGACTCTTGATCTTGTCATTGGGCCATTTGGCATGGTGTCCATGGTGTTGTCCACGTGTGGGGCTACATCACATCCAACTCAGCTTTGGCCTTGGCTTCTTCTCGCCGAGCTTCCACCTTTGCTAGCTTCACCTCTTTCCTCTTTTCGGTGATGAGAAGCTTGGCCTCCAACGTCTTCATTGTCAATGTCTCCCTCGACTTCATCATTTGTTCCATCTTCTCCCGGAAACTAGATGCCTCGGCTTCCAGCTTCATCCTCTCCTTGGCTTTTTTGGTGCCCTCGGGCTTGTCTTTGTTCTTTCCACTCGTGGGATCCTCCTCGTCATCCATCTTAAGCATCGCCGACCTCTTCGGTTGAGTTTCATCATCCCTCAACTTCCACTTGGGAAGATGTTGAAGCAAGTCGAAGCAATGCTTGAATTGAAACTCGCGGTTCTTGGAGCCGGCCATGTCCTTGTACCGCAATTGAGCATACTTGGGCTACACAACAACAATATGATCAACGGATGATCATACACATATATTGCACAACAAAGATGGTAGGGAACATGGAGAAATAAACTTACATAGTCCTCGGGAACACATCCACTTGGGGGATTATCCCTCACTTGGTCCATTGCGGCACTCCAACGAGAACAACACGGCTTGATCACTTCCCAACGACCTTGAAGGGAGCGGTAAGAACGATCCGCCAAAGTTTTGGTCCGGGGCTTGAGCTTGTGATATAAATCCTCAATGCGTTGCCAATAACGCTTGCCGGTTTGATCCGTGCCGGTCACCGCATCCAACCCCACCTTGCCCCAAGCACGAATCAAGGTCACGTCTTCAATCTCAGTGTAATTGGACGCGCGCGGCGGCTTCGTAGCTTGGGCCACATCCGGCTGGACCTCGACCACATCATCGTCAACCTCTTCATCGACATACTCCTCCTCGTAATCATCGGCATCGAACGGAGGAATGTCATCCTCCACATCGATCGCGGAGTCGTCGAGGACGTGAAGGAATTCCGATGTAGACGCAACATCGAACACCTTGTCGGCGCCGTCGACGGCATGAACGGGAGACGACGGAACGAAGGGAGAAGGGGCAACGGCCTTCGGCGGCGGTGGTGCGAGCCCGACACGGTTCACGGTCGGCTTCTTCGCCCTGGACGGCGGCTGTCCTCTCGGCCCCGCGGCTTTGGTCTTCGCGCGACCAGTCTTCCCCGTCGCAGCGGCCGGCGCGGCAGCGGCCGCAGACGCTTGATGGCTCCCGCGCTTCCTCTTCCCCGGCATGGTGGCGGACATCATGGCTTGTACCGCAGCCGCGGTCGGCTCGCCTTCCGCGACGGTGACGGGGACGTCCACCACCGTCGGCGCCGCCGGTACATCTTGAGCGGTCGGCGGGGCATGCGAGACGTCCATGGCGGCGAGATCCGGCCGCGTGGTGGCCGGAAAGGGCAGGGGCGTGGAGATCGGGGCGGCGGCGGCGCGGGGGGCGGGAGTTGGGCGGGCTGATTTCTCCTTTGCGCGCAGCGGAGAGGAGGCGTGAGGGTCGCGTACGGGTTCGGCCGCCCAACCCTCACACCTACGGGTTCGCGAGCCGACCCGGGCCGGACCTGGGAATTTTCCCTACGGATCGGGGGTTTTGAGGGCCCTGATAATCGGCGCGGAACGGCCGAAACCCGTATTCTGGCGGTTATTATACGGGTTTCGGCCGAATAAGGGCCCTGTTAGACATGCTCTTAACCCAACACCTCACCTTGGCCTGGTCACCCCTCAAATCCGAGGAACCACATCCGAACACCAAATCTTCGCTCCTCCGTCGCCATGGCTCTCTCGTCCCTCTTCGTCTCCCTCCCGCTCCCACTCCCGAAGCTGCCCTCCACCTCCAAATCAAGCCGATTCCTCCCCATCCGAGCCTCGGCCACCGCCGCCACCGCCTCCCCTTCTTTTGACCTGCGTCGCTACTGGACCTCGCTGATCTCGGAGGTCGAGGGCGAGCTCGATGCCGCGATGCCCATCCGCCCGCCGGAGAGTATCCACAACGCCATGCGCCACGCCGTTCTCCCAGGTGCCGGCAAGGAGGGATCCGCCAAGCGCGCGCCCCCGGTGCTCTGCGTCGCCGCCTGCGAGCTCCTCGGCGCCCCGCGCGCCGCGGCGCTCCCCACCGCCGCGGCGCTCGAGATGCTCCACGCAGCGTCGCTAGTCCATGACGATTTGCCGTGCTTTGACGCCGCGCCCACCCGGCGCGGCCGCCCGTCCACCCACGCCGCCTATGGCACCGACATGGCCGTCCTCGCGGGCGACGCGCTCTTCCCGCTCGCCTACACACACGTCATCTCCCGCACACCCTCCCCTGACCCCGTGTCGCACGCCGTCCTCCTCCGCGTCCTCGCAGAGCTCGCGCGCACGGTGGGATCCACCGGCATGGCCGCCGGCCAGTTCCTGGACCTTGCCGGTGCCACTGCCCTTGGCGAGGCCGAGGTGATGCAGGTCCTGACCAAGAAGTTCGGGGAGATGGCCGAGTGCTCCGCAGCCTGCGGCGCTATGCTCGGCGGCGCGGGTCCCGATGAGGAGGCCGCGATGCGGCGATATGGCCGCACCATCGGCGTCCTCTACGAGCTCGTCGACGACATAAGGAGCGCGTCGGGAAATGGCAAGATGCGGAGCAACGCCAGCGTCCTGCGCGCGCTGGGCATGGACCGTGCGCTCGGCATCGTGGAGGAGCTCAAGGCTCAGGCCAAGACGGAGGCGGACAGGTTCGGCGATAAATACGGCGATCGGGTGCTGCCCTTGTACAGCTTCGTGGACTACGCCGCGGAGAGGGGATTTGAGCTCCAGGATGCAGCTGCAAAACCTTAGGCGTGGACGGACGAACATCGGAGCAGGTGACATGTAGAGTATCTGAACTCTAAATTTGTACTGTACGTATTTAGAACATTAGGTGCGTGGTTCATGTTTCTGTTCAAAACTTAGCAAGTTCCTGAAATAAGATAGAATCAAATGTGAAACCTTATTCGGTTGTTACCAATAATTTTGTATCTGCACTCCACGGGATACTAATATATGATTAGCTGACGAAAAAAAAAAACCACTCCGGTGTAAGCAGTCGAATTGTTTGTCTGTTGTTTGTTCCCCATGATGGTAAAACATAACTCTGCTTTGAGCTGTCAAATTGTTCAGACTACTCCGTTCATTCGTCTGAAATTTGTTGTCTCTGTGCTTGTTTGTTTTTGGAATTTATGTGCAATGTCCCATGATGGTAAAACATAATTCCGCTGCTCGGTTCATTCTTCAGAAATTTGTCGTTTGCGCTTGCTTGTTGTTCGAATTTGTGTAAAATGTCCTGCTGAACATAACTCCGCTGTTAGCTGTCCAATTGTTCAGACTGCTCCGATCATTCGTCGAAAATTGTTGTGTGTGCTTGTTTATTGTTTGAATTGTGAAATTTCACATGTGATGGTAAAACATTTACGCCCTAAGCGTGAAATGTGCACAATTTTGGGGCGATTGCAAATATGAATAAGCAACTGGCCATGTAATCTTGTGAAATCAATTCGAGAGGCGAAAATTTAGATACAGAATAAAACCCCCATTTCTTCATTACATCCATGACCACCACTGGTCGAGACCGAGAGCACCACCCAAAGCCCATATAGAAAAGGCGGCGGATGGCATCGGCAGCCACCATTCCCTCGACGGCGACCGCAATCATTCACACGAATACACGATTACGACGCCAACTACGAATCAGGCGGTGGCCTCAGGGGACCCGATGCATCAGGACCCGATTCTACGATGCATCAGGAGACCGATGCAACGCCCACGAATGCGACTTCACAGGAGAGCGGTGGATGTGGCAAAACTATGTCGTTCTCCGGCCGAGGCTGGCGTACCGCACCTCGAGGAGACGGCTGAAGCTGTGGTCTCGTTCTATCACACAAGATTCAGAAAAAAAAGACTTCAGGGCAACGACAAGCCTGTTTATACAACCGACTGCTTTCAACCATTTCGACTGGCCACTTTGTATGCCTATCATCAATTCACGGTACAGAACACACTCACTACAGACCGCACCAAGTGATCGCCGCGGGCACACTAACGGCTCTATGCCTTATCTGCTACTCGCTAGCGACTACCACGCCCTTGCAGCTCTCACCACCGAATAGGGAGGGTAACTGCTGTGTCTACGGTCTACCGTACGGTGTTTATCGCACAAGAGCTGCTTCAGGAATAATTCCATGTTGTTGGCATCCTTGTGGACTGAAGAGGGGGCGCATTCCGCACGTTGACGTCAAGGGGCAACATTCGGTACTCAATGTCGAGGTCCCTCAAGACTTTGATCATCTCTTGGAGCACCATCTCCCTCCTCACGAACCTCATCCCCATGTCCTGCCAGTTGAGTGTGTGCCGGAGCCATATGGATACTTTCAGTTTGTTTGTATCATCAACATCCCGGAGGACAACCATCGCGCCGGGGTACCAATGCTCCTTCTTGGAGTCGATGTAACTGGAAGCAACAAGTGAAAAGATTCGTTAGTCCGATGTGGTAACATCAGCAGCAAACGGCACTACAAATTACAAATGCAAATGCTCCCAAAACATGCCTGCCTATAAATTTTATGGGTAACGGAGGGAAATTCTTGGCATTCAGTTACGTGTACGCCAGTTCTGAACATCAAACTGAGACAATAAAAGCACAAATACGCACCGTAATATTCTTTCCTTCATGATGGCCAGTTTTTCCACAGGTGTGGCAACATGAATAGAGAAGTCGATTCCTTCTCCCATATCAGGACTCCTGTAGAAATTAAAAATCGGTTTCGTGGCCAGTACACTGTTTGGGTAATAGATCTTCAGGTTATCATAACGGAGAAATACTGTTGTCATGATATTCATTTCCTCTACCACGACCTGAAATTGAAGTGCTCAAACTTCAGTCGACAAACGCAAGGTAAATATTCAATTAAATAAAAAGGAGCACGAAAGGTATTCATTACCTGTACTTCTTCAATTTCACAGCGGTCACCGACATCGAAAGGATGCATCACGAATAAGAAAATAATTGCCTCAAAAATTGTCTTCATAGTATTCCCAAATACAAAGACTGCCACGAGAAGCTGTGAACCCATGAAGACAAAGAAATGTGTTGTCGCAATGCCAAGAATGAGCAGCCAGAGAGCAGACACTATGAGGCCAACAACAACATTTCCCATCTGGCTGAGCTTGTTAACTGCAGTTTTGGTATCGTTAAGTGTTAGAGCAAGAGCTTTGCGTTCTCTAAATGCGTTCACCTACAAATGAAACCATATGACAATGTTAGGAAGTGTATCATGAAGTTAGAAGTGACTGATAATCCTTTATACAACATAGATAGTACTTTAACAAAATCATTACCACCCAGTTCTTGAGAGCCCTCTTGCTGACCCTACAGTGCTCCTGGGCTCCTTCAAAAAGATGCATAGCTTTGATGGCTTCCTCCTGCCTCATGAAGCGCATCAAGTCTGCCAAGTATATGTACCTGCATTATTCATTCATTCATGGTCAAGGATATGAATCAAGAAGCTGCCACTATACTTTGATTGAAAGATTGAAACAAGGGCATTCTAGCTAAGAATTCTAGTTAACTCCTGCAATCTATTATCCACTTTGCAACAAAAATTAAACAAAGCAATGCACAACGTAAGCCTAACAGTTACCATGCTATTTCTAGATTAAAAGAAATGACTATACCATACGTGTACCTCATAAGCTTAAAAATCCTACAGTAAAGATAAACTACAGTTGTTTATATGATCTAGAGTCAAGACAATAGTAATTTAAAGCGATGTAACTTGTAATTAAAAAGATAAGGATGCCTGTGTAAGACGACAAAGAAATGCTTACTTGGATCCAGGCTTGGCTACATTATGAAAGATCTTCTTGGCGGCAACTTGCGCCTCATATTCACTGCGAATCTGTGTCCCTGACTCATCCCCTTCTCCTGTTGCCTGCTGAATCTGTTCGTCCATTGTGGTGAGCGTACCAAACCGAACAATCTTCATGAGCCTCTTCATGTTCCACGCAGAGACGTTTTTCTGATTGAGCCTATGGAGCTTGTCAATGGTGATTCCTTCATCAAGCTCACGCTGCTTTTTCTCATTTGACAGCTGGTTGCTTCCTTCTCCTTTAGAGATTAAACCCGACATACGAATACTCCTCTGCCCTGATAGATTCTTGGCTGGCAAGGCGGCACGGAGCTCTTTCGGGATGGTTGCGCCTGCACGTTGGAGCTCACGCACCTCGGCAAGCACGTAGTCTTCATCGACAAGTTGCGGCCCAGAGAGTGTCTCAACGACATATTGGTTGAACAATGCCTCTTGAATCCGATCAAAGTATGTGGAGACATGGAAGGATGAAGCCAGGACCTTGAGCAGCAGCGTCTTGACAAGGCGGATGAGTGTGGCTGTGAGTAAGCAGAACAGTACCTTGGTGACATATGGCAGTACCACCGTGTGCGTCGGGACGTTCTCGTCAAACAGGAAGTGCCAAGAGGCAAGAACCAGGCCGAGCCAGAGAGTGTTCTGCACGGCGCCCCGGACGCCATACACGAAGTAGAGCACACGCTTCCGGAGCAGGAAGTTGCGTTCCACGAAGAACACAGCTATCCGGATGACCCACCCGGAGACGAGACGGCCACAGATGAGCACAAACACAAGGAGCTCCCATTTCCAGAGGTGCAGCTCCCAGAGCTGCTTCCTGGCCAATCTCTTTATTGTGAGGCTGCACACCAATGCCCCGATGATGAGCACCAGGCTGATCCACTGCAATATGGTGAGAGTGTCCAGTTTCCCACGCTTGAAGTCGTCGGGGATGTCATCGTCTATGAAGGGATCGTCCTCCTCCTCCTCCATGAGACCCGACTTTCCGATGGCACCCGACTTGCCGGTCTTACGTCCTGAAGGGAACTGGCCGGACTTGCCGGTCATACGCCCTGAAGGGAACTGGCCGGATTTAGGAGGCCTCGCGGCGGACGACTTGCGCTCCTCGTCGATGACACGCGCCGAGACGGGCGACTGCGGCAGCGGGTCCATGAGCCGGGAGCGCGTCTTGGCTCGCTGCAACGGCCCCGCTCCGGCCGGAGTGGAAGTGTTGGTGCAGCGTATCACCTCGCCGTCATCGCCGGCGCGCCGGCGTCTGCCGCCGTCGGAGTCGTCGGAAGAAGACGAGGAGCTGTGGTGGTCCTTGAAGGAGACGCGCGCCTCCCGGTCGCGAGAGTTGGATAAGGACGGGTGCGAGGACCGCCCGATGACGTCCTCTTCCATCTCCAGGTCCAGGTCGAGCGAGAGCTCGACCCCGGACGCCTTCTGCTTCCGGAGGAAGTTCCCGATGAGGCGCGTGGGCGGGTCCTCCACCGCGGCGGCGCCCTCCACCGCCCCGGCGGGGGCGTTCGGGTGCTTGGGCGAGAGCGAAGGAGAGGTCGGCGGCGGCTGCGCGGGGCGGTTCTTGAAGCTGAAGTCCTCGACGCGGGGTGCGGGGCCGCCCCCTTTCCCGCCGCCCTCGTTCTTCCAGAAGTCGTAGGTCCCGTCGTCCCAGCCCTTGGTCGGCGAGCTGGTGTTCGAGGCCTCATTCCCCGCCGCCGACCCGCCGCCGGGGACGGGGAAGGGCGTCGTGGGGCCGTCCCCCTTCCCGTCGATCTTCACGACGACCTCCCGCCCCTCACCGAGGTCGGACGGCACGGCCTGCTCATCCGACCGCGACAGCGATCTGGCCGAGCCGTAGGACCTCAGGCTGCTCTTCCGCTGCACCTGATCCATCGCCGCCGACCAACAAACACCACACACGCGCACCTATGGACCGATATACTCTACTCCTACCCCCGAAATCGCTCGGGAATTTAATGGCTACGCTGCCGTTTGCCGTAACCGAGGCTAGGGCGACGGAGAGTGTTCGGGCAACAACGTGGAGCAAGCTAGCAGAAAGCTGACAACACTTGACAAAAACGTACCTTTTCGCCGCTCCGCGTTGAGCTGGGCACCACCCCCCACCCGCGTTTCTTTTGTAGGCAGCAGCGCGCCTCGCGTGACCACACGCAGAGCTTTAACAGCGGTACGTGGCACGGCGGTGCTCGGGATTAGGAGCGGAGAGGATTAGACAAATCGATCTAGGGGTAAAGGGAAAGATCTGGGTGCATATGGCATTGATTACCTCCGTGACCCAGATTACCGGCGCAGAAGTGGGAGTGCGTCGGCATGTTTTGGCACTAATTAATTTGCACGCCATGATTCTTGGAGCATATCCAAGGGAGCCTAAATTTGTGTCCGACAGCACATAGTACTGAATTGTGTCCGCCGCGGCTTCTAAATTCTCCGCTTTGGGGTGTGGAACATATGTACAGCGCTTTTTTTTTTCTTTTTGTCCCTCTCACACTTACGCCCCCCCCCCCCCCCCCCCCCCCCCCCCCCCCCCCCCACGAACCCTAAAAGTAAATTTGATCAACAATAACAAATACAGCTACTAAAATATACACATACCAACAAATCCGGTCAATATAGACTGTTTGTGGGATTCGCCCCTGTCCTGTGATCACCCTCTTGGCTCCCTCCGACGCTTATAAATTTACATTAACCCTAAAAGCATGGGGGCAATGATTATTTTTCATGAAATCTTTCCGACCGCCGTCATCTTCAACCCTAATTCGGGAGGATTTTGAAGCTTTTCCCCGCACCCTGCCGAAGGGGAGATTGATCCCGAACGCCTCTTCATCGACATGGCCGTCGTCGGGATGGTGCGTGAGTAGTTCCTCTTGGACTACAGGTGACATGATGTTGTGAAATCATCTCATCTTGGATTTCTGGTAGACCGAAAGAGTAACTCTTCTGTGTTCAAAGTAACTCAACATATCACTTATGTTGGTGTGTAGTTTTACCATGAGGGACATAATATCTCAAGCCATCTACAAGAGAATGGTACCCTAAGTTACTTGAAGAGACATGCACCTATTGGAAATGAAGATTATGATATAAGGATCCCAAGGTATCTAGGGATGAAGAATCACCAATTCCTTACGAGGAACTGGTACATGCTATATAAGTATTCAAGAAGATGAAGCACGACTTATGAGTGGAAAATATAGTTGACTCCACTGGGATATAAATACTAACCAGATAAACACCAGCCCGAAGGCAAGAGTTCAAGATTACCCACAAAAGTTTCTTTTAAGTGTGGTAACCCACTCAGTTGCCTAAACCTGGAGATTCTAAACCCATCTTTCTTTCTAGCCTCTTCTAATCTCGGGGACGAGATTTCTTTTAAGGGTGGTAGTCTATAACATCCCAAAACTTTGGAATGTTATAAAAATCACAAAATTTAAAACTTTTGTTATTTAATAAAAGAAAGTCTCGAAAAGTCAAGAAAACCTTCTATAGAAGATTATTTTGACCTCTTCAAGGGTATTTTATTTTAAATATTACCTTTTCCTTATAATTTTCAAGTTTTAAAGTTTCGGAAATAAAATATTTATTTGAGGATTTATAAACCCTAAAGAATTTATGGAAATGTTTAAATACTTTTCCAAGCCCTAGAGCATAAAATGATTTAGTGAAAACATGTTTAAATATGACTATTGATTTCATTATATTCTTAATGAAAAATAATACTATTTCTATTTCTATAGATTTTATTTAAACCATTTTGGGATATTTAAAAACCCTTATTTTAAATCTCCCAAAAAGCAAGACAAGACAAATTTGGACAAAAGGTTATTTTTGTAATTTTGTTTCCATAAAAATAGTTCCTAAATGTCTATGTTGACTAATCGGATTTTTTATTTTTTTACAAATTTATTTGACTTGATTTGGAGATTTAAATCAAAATATATAAAACAAAACAGAAATTAGAAAAAGAAAAAATGATGACGTCCACTCACCTTCAACCTCGCGACGTGATTCACGCAGGAAACAACTCACCATTGCACGTTTCTTCCCGAACTGATTATTGACGTTATACTACCCCAAATCAAGCATCGTTTGTTTCTATAAGTTGCCCTCGACCTCTTCTCTTGTTTGCCCCCAAAAGCCCTCTCCGAAATGCCCCAGGCTGCCCAATTTTCTCGCCGGAGAACTGCTCGGCCGATGTGGTGTTCTTCCGTTTCTGGCCAACTTGGTGGAATCCCCTACTCCGTGAGTATCCTCAGATTCCCATGTTTGAATTTTCCCGCAATCGCGACGTCGGGCACAAGCTCGACCGGAAGCTCACCGGAGCCGCTGCCACTCCGTTCACCTTCAGCTGCTCGCCGTCACCTCTCCAGGACGAGATCGACGAAGCCACTGTGCAATCAGACTCACCTCACCACGTCGCACATTGGCATCGTCTCGCCCGAGCATGAAGACCTCCAGAACGACGGGAACAAGCACCACCCGAGCTACACTGTCGCCGTCCTCTCCTCTCCGGTGACCCGCGCCGCCAGGGTAAGAACCACTATAATGTCAGTCGTCCGATCTAATCTCCACGACCACGATTAGATTGCTTAAACTCAACCGATATGGTTCAATTTGATTCGTCGGATCGGAATCTGACGATCCAGATCAGATCCAGTCGAGCCAAGCCTAGCCTAGGCCAAGCCGAGCCGAGACCGAGCCCAACCAATAGCGTCCTGCCACGTCACCAGCCTAATTTCTAGAAGTTTGCCGATTCGATAGGCAGTTTTGCAGAAAAGCCCCTAGAATTTAGAACCATCATTTTTTCTCTGTTTGGCCCAATTTAAAAAACTTTATATTTTATAAAATATCTAGACTTGTGGAATATTTAGGGCTATTAGTTTTCCGTTTTGATAAATACAAATTTATTCAAATTTCAGATGAGTCATTTGAGTAAATTTGACATAGTTTTAAATCCATAAGTCCAGAATTTTCATATAAATTATTTCTAGAAACCTTGGAATATGTATAACATTATATCACTCATATAAATATTTTGGGGCAGTTTCAAAGTGATATAAAAATTAGAGACTCAATTTGAGTATTTTTTTATATAGTTTAGATTCTTTAAATATTTTTAAACTTGTTTTCTTTTAGAAAAATAGTCCAAATATTGTTCTCTTTCCAGTAGAACCAAAAACTATTTTTGTTTAAACCATTTCATTATAAATTTTTTGAAAATTGTTTTAAAGCTATTTTAAATACCTTTATTTGGGAATTAAGTTTTACTTTATATTAAACCTTCTTGACCAATTCTTGTGTGATCACTTTGATCAAAACCAATCCTTAAAACCTTGAAATAACTTTTCAACCTATTCAAATTTGAAATGTTCAAATTTGATTCCAGGCCAATTCATGATCATAATTGGCAAGCCCCAAACCCAAATACATTGATTCATTTTGCTTGTTGGATCATGTGTTCAACATGGACCACCAACCTAGTTGTTCTTGTTGTTGTCCATGTTTGTACTACTTGATTGATGTATTGTTTGTTCATTGCACTTTGTTTGCATTAGATTTAACAGAGAGCATCTTTCTACGTTGAAAAGAGTGTGTGAGCAACGGCAATTTTCAAAGGCAAGTGATACTCCAGCATAAATGTCCTATTATTTTACTCATTGCATTTCAGTGATTTCGGTAGTATGCATGATAGGTGTACTACTATATTGCTATGCATACCTATTTAGTATAATATCCTTATTCCTGTTGGTCTAGAAACCCAATTAACTTGGTAGATTGATAGAGCTGCAATGCTGAAATTTTATTGTAGTATGAAAGGATAAAAATTCTACTAAGTTAATTAACTACCTAGGTGGAATTGGTATTGCTTTGGATGTTTACTGTTGAGTGGCTAGTCGGGACCATTTCCATGGTGTTTTTCACCCGAGATTGGCTCACTTGCGGACGGCCACCCAGGAACAAAGAGATTCGATGTCACTATGCATTTAGATTGTTTCCAGTGCAGCCAGTAGTCATTATGGGCTCTGTCTTGACGGAGTAAGTTGTGTGGACCTGGCTGGTGGGATCTCATTATTTAGAGCATCTCTAGCAGAACCCGCAAAAGGGGCAAACCCGCATAATAACCGCCCGATGCGGATTGAATCCGCAAAAGATTTTACAGGGCCCCGTGAATCCGCGCCTCCGAACCGAGAAAGCTAGGTTTCCTCCCCCGACCCGCAGCCGGAACCTCATCCTCTAGTGTCGTTGGTGCGAGGGAACCTTCAGCGTGCCCGTCCCCCCCGCCGCCGCAACCTCTTTCTCTTCCCCCACTCTGGCCACCACGCGCCCTGCCTCGGACCGGCCATGAGCACCGCCGACCCGTCCCTGGTGACCGTCCGTGTCGGGGACGCGCCATCGCCGGATCCAGCGGGCCGCGGAGAGCTTGGAACCGCCGCCGCTGACACCGCTGCTGCTCCATTGGCGGCGCCGAAGCAGAGAAGATTGGGCACCGCAGGCACCGCGAAGCCGAAGAGGCAGGCGGGGAGGAAAATCAGGGCCAGCGCCGCCGCCGCTGCCGCTGCTGCATCCACCGCGCCCGTCCCCGGCACCGGGACCGAAAGGTATGAACTTTCGAACTCAAAATTGAGCTCTGTTCACCGCGCCCGTCCCCGGCGAGCTGAATTCGTTCATCTTGCAGCACGCAAGCGTTCATGGACATGCTTGGGTCGGTAGACATCGACTCGCCTCCGCTCGGCAACTACAGCTACAACGAGTTCGACGGTGGCGTCGATGGTGGCACGGGAGAAGACGACAACGAGGTCGAGGAGGTGGACGGGGCCGGCCTGAGTCGGAGAGGTTCGAACTACACCATTTTGGAGGACCAATGCTTGATCCGTGCTTGGGAGAGTATCTCTCTCGATGCAACGGCCGGTGTTGATCAAACCAAAGACCGGTATTGGCAAAGGGTGGAGGACAAATTCTTCCAACTCATGCCACGCAATGGCCGAACGGTGCCCCGGACCTATCGATCACTACAAGGCCGTTGGGAAACTATCAAGACTTCATGTGGTCGATGGAGTGGATGCTTGCAACAAGTGATCAATGCGCCTCCGAGTGGTACCGTGGAGGGTGATTGGGTGAGTTTATTCACCATTGTTCATGTAGTGTTCTCACTACTTGTTCACCATTGTTCACCATTTGTTCATCATTGTAGGACCGCATTGCGAGAGAAATGTACTTGGATATGCCCGCATCCAAGAAGAAGCCATTTGTCCTTGATCATTGTTGGAAACTTCTCCAACATAGTGAGAAGTGGAAGTTGAGGGATCAAGAGCCAAAAAAGGTAGAAATTCGTGTTGAGGATGACTCCGATGATGAACAAGGTGGGAGGAACAAGAACAAGCCCGAAGGCAACAAGAAAGCCAAGGAAAAGAGTGGCAAAGCAACTTGAGGCAACAAGCTTGAGAGAGAAGCTCGATGAAATGGTGAAATCTAATGAGACCATGGTGGCCAAGACATTGGAGGCAAAGCACCAATTGGCCGAGAGGAAAGCTCAAGAGAAGAAAGAAAAGTGGGAGGTGCTTCGTGAAGAAGGGAAGCGGAAGATCGAGATTGAGGCCAAAAGAGCCTCGGCGGAGGAGAACAAGTCCGTGGCCAAGCTCTTGGCCGAAGAGAACAAGATCATGATGATGAACCGAAGTGACATGGACGAAGTCACCTTGGAGTGGCATGACATCGCAAGGAAGGAGATATTGCATCGAAGGAAACAAGCGATGCTAAAAGCTAGCGGTGGTGGTGGAGGTCTCGGCGGTGGTGGAGGTGTTGGTGGTGGAGCTGCCGGCAATGGTGGAGGTGGTGATGCTAGCACGGTGTAGGGCCTTTCGACGATGCGGATGGTGTTTTGGAGGCATTTTTTGGTCACACGGATGGAAAACTAGTTAATGGCCGTCTTTAGATTCAAGAAACTACTTAATTTGCTATATTAATGTCGAATTTGTAAGCAATTTGACATTTTATGATATTCATGCCTATCTTGCTGTTTTGCATATGCAGTTTCAGAACGCCGCGCGGCGGAGCAGAACCCGCAAAGCAGATCCGCAAAACAGAATATTCTGTTTTGCGGATCTGCTTTGCGGGTTCTGCTCCGCCGCGCGGCGTTCTGAGCAAAAAACCGCGAGTTGCGCGAACTGCAAAACTGTTTTGCGGGTTCTGCTAGAGATGCTCTTAGGGGAATATGTGGAGGTGATCTCGCCAGTACTAGCACGGGAAAGCACTTCTAGAAAGTCTCGTCTCGATTCTCTCCTTTCCTTTTCACTAAACGAGCGTTTTGAAAGTTTGGGTTAGTTGAGTCTAGTGGGAAAAGTGCAAAAAATCTTGAGAGTATTAAACTAAGATCTTAGCCGTGTCCCCGGTTACGGACAATTCTGAGCAGCTGGACAAGGATGTCGATGGAGAATCTCATCATTCCAATTTCTTAATTAAAATCTTGATGGGTGAACCAGGGCATAGGGGACACCCAGTGTATAAGGACTTGTCCCGCAAGGACACCGGATATGTTGGTATTGTCTCATAGTTCCAATTAGAGGGGACACCGAGTGTATCAGGACTTGTCTTGCAAGGACACCACATATGCTTGGATTGTCTCATATTCTATTTGGAGAAATAAATATTTTGAAAATATAGAAAAGAATGGATTTATGCAACTAGCCTTGAACTCCACCAGCCTAATATGCATTTAGATACTAGAAGTTGCCTTTATGAGTCCACAAACATCATTTGGACTGGCCAATTTTTGGCTGTAACCTACATATTGCATGATGTGTTGGCGAAGAGTAAGGAACGTTAGAGGTTTCGAGTCTACAACCAACATGTTTGTTTGTGGCACATGAAGATGATGGCGCTCCATGCTATTTTATGTTTTCCGCTGCTGAACTTTGTATAATGCTAGCCTTTGGCTATGAAAATTGTAATAAACTATATTCTGGATCCTAGATGTAATAATTTTAATGCATTTGCATGATATTACATCTTGTACTATGGTGCTAGCTATTAGATCCAGTGACTAGCACAGAACACATGGATCTTGGCCTATTTAAAAGGCAATGTCGCTACAGTTGGTAAGACTAAAATTCTTGACTTCATTCCACGAAGTGTTACTACCAACCTTTGATTCATGGACTTTGACGACGGCAGATGGGAAACTGCGAGAGCCGAGAGGAGTCTGAGGGTGCAGCGTAGCGGCGTTCCGGCGGCGGGGATAGCGAGCTCTGGGCGCTCCCTAGCTGGGCACCTCCCGCAACGTCACGGCGTTCCGGCGGCCTATCACGATTGTGACGTGTCTTCATCAGAGTGATGCCATCTCCTGGGTCGAGCTGTCAGTGGACAGCCTGTAAGCTTGCGTGGGCGTCGTGTCGCGTGTGTTAAGTAGTGGGAAGAGTCCTGGGAAAGGTGTCGAATAGAACATCCCTGTATTGGATCTGTTTTTCCCTAATCCAACGCTGCTTCCGTCTCCTTCCGAACCTCTAAATTCCCTCCCGAATCCCCTTTCACCTGTATCAATCGAGCGTGTTCCTTACATTTGGTATCAGATTCTCGTTCTGATCCGTGATCACCACCAAATCCTCTGGATTAAGCCGTTCATAGGGTGCTCGATTTCCTTGAAATCGAAGCAAAAAGTTCTCCTCAGGAGACACCCGTGTTCGGTGTTGGTTGATCTGCTCCGGCGAGCGCACTGGCACCCAGGAGAACAATCATCCAAGTGGAGACCGATCTACATGCCACCATGGGAGAAATCGCCGCCCAGAACATCACTATCCAGGCGTACATGAAGCACGTCCTGGATTCGCTCAGCGGCATGCAAACAAAGATCGATGAGATCTAGGACTCCATCGCCGACACCACGACGGCGTCTCAGCAGCGCACGGACGAGCTCGCGACCCGCCTCACGGCGGTCGAGTCCAGTCCACGCACGCAGTTGAAGCAAGTCACTCCGTCGAGCGCGATGGATGGCCATGGCGCGGATCCGCATCCACTTGGACCCCCGCTGCCGTCACCATCGGGAGCTGTGGCGGCGCGCCCATCTGCGTCAGCTTCGGGCTCCGGGTCTACGGACCTCCGCGATCCAAGGCTTCACCGGGGAGATGCGCCTTGTATCCTTGGGAACCAGCGATCTACCCCGGTCACAAGTACCCATCACCTCGCTCTCGGCAAATCCTCTGTTCCTACTTAATTCCATGAGCAGCACGTTGAGCGTGACGGTGATGCTGGTAACCGCGGGCGTGGATCGACTCCAAAAATGGATTTCCCCAAATTTGAGGGCGAAAATCCAAAAGTGTGGCAGCAGGATTGCGAAACATATTTCGAGTTATATCATATCCACGATACTTTGCGCACGCGCTATGCTTTGCTCAATTTTCACGGCACTGCTGCTCTTTGGCTTAGGAATGTGCAAGCTCTGCGTAAGCTAGATGACTGGGGTGAAATGTGTAGACTAGTTCATGAGAAATTTGGTAAAAATAAATACATGCAGTATCGTCGGCAGATGCGCAATCTGCGACAGACAGGCTCAGTTGCGGCCTACTGCGACCAGTTCGAAATGCTCAAAAACCAGTTGTTGCTTTACAATCCTGCTCTAGATGAAGCTTTCTTTGTTGAGGAATTTCTTCATGGTTTACGAGATGATATACGTACTGCTATTCATTTACATTGTCCTCAAGATCTGGATACTACGAGTTTGCTTGCACTCATGCAGGAGGAGGAACTGGACAATCTCAGGAGCAATGTTTCACCCAAATCAGAAGCCAGGGGTTTCTCGGCTCAGGGGTCGCGGGCAGTGTTCTTACCAAGGGACAAACCACATGTTAAGGAGAAGCCCTTGCCACAAGCTGATGAAGCGAAGCGCGTGGATAAGTGGGAGGACAGGCTGGAATCATTGAAAGCATAACGGCGCTCAAAAGGATTGTGTTTCACTTGCGGTGATCGCTGGAGCAAGACGCACAAGTGCCCTGACAAAATTCCCCTGCATGTCATTGAAGAGCTGATGGAGGTCTTACCAATTTCTGACACTAGTGTTGTTGAGGATGCTGCAGTCGATTCTGATGATGATGATCTCATGTTACTTGCAAGCACTACAGATTCTCAAGCAGGGGCAGGCAAGAAGCACACTATTCGTTTGCAAGGGGCAGTGGGCAAACAACAAATGCTCATATTGATTGACTCTGGCAGTGTGTCATCGTTCATCAGCACAGAAATGGCAGCGAAGCTTGGATGCACTACAAAACCAATGCCACCTCGAAGGTTTACCGTGGCAGATGGACACCCAGTCCAGTGCACTGAATTTGTTCCTGATTTTGAATGGGGGGTCCAGGGCCATACCTTTTCTCACTCAGTGCATGTCCTGGGCATTGGGTGCTATGACATGATATTGGGAGCAGACTGGCTTGATCTACACAGTCCCATGTGGGTCCATTGGCGCAAGAAGGTCATGCGCTTCACTCACAACAAGAAGCGCATTACTCTTAGAGGGGTGCAGACAAACAACACCAAGTGCAAAGAAATCTCTTCTCAGAAATTGAGAGGTTTGCTGAAGCATGGAAGCGTGGAGCAAATGGTGATGGTTCAACACGACTTAGAGACACCAGTCTCATCAGTGGATGAGATGAAGGAGGGTAATGTGACTCAGCAACCTCTACACCCTGATATACAAGCATTGGTGCATGAGTTTGCTCACTTGTTCAAGGAGCCAGATAGCCTGCCACCACAGAGAAGCCAAGATCACGCGATTCCCTTGCTGCCAGGGGCACAACCCTTCAAAATAAGACCCTATCGATACACTCCTCAGCAAAAAGATGAAATCGAACGACAAATCTATGACATGTTGTGCCAGGGCATTATCAGGCACAGTTCCAGTCCCTTTGCATCACCCGTGTTGCTGGTGAAGAAGAAAGATGGGCAGTGGCGCTTCTGTGTGGACTACCGTCAACTCAATGCCATCACGGTCAAGCATAAGCACCCCATGCCGGTCATTGACGGGTTAGTGGATGAGCTGGCAGGTGCCAAATACTTTACCAAGTTAGATTTATGCTCAGGTTATCACCAAGTGAGATTGTCGGATGGGAAACAGTACAAGACTGCCTTCCAGACACATCAAGGGCTATACGAGTTTTTGGTCATGCCATTCGGCTTGACTAATGCACCAGCAACCTTCTAGAGCATCATGAACAAGATGTTTGAGCCACTACTATGCAAGACAGTTCTGGTCTTCGTAGACGACATTCTGGTGTACAGTCCCACAATGGAGCAACACCTGATCCATCTTAAGCAAGTGCTGCAGATCCTGGCTGAGAACAAGTTCTTGCTCAAGAAGAGCAAATGCTCCTTTGCCTTGTCAGAACTGGAGTATTTAGGCCATGTGATTGGTTCAGCGGGGGTGTCCACCGACAAGGCAAAAGTCGCAGCTGTGCTCAACTGGCCAGTACCGTCCAACTTGAAGAGTTTGAGAGGAGTTTTGGGGCTCACAGGGTACTATCGCAAGTACATCAGGGACTATGGGATCTTAGCCTTGCCACTTACCCAATTGCTCAAAAAAGGTGCACTCTTCGTATGGGGGCCTGCCCAACAGAAACATTCCTCGCTCTGAAAAACGCCTTGTCCTCTGCTCCTATGTTGGCGTTGCCGGATTTCACGAAACCATTTGTGCTTGAAACTGATGCGTCACAAACTGGTGTGGGGGCAGTCTTGATGCAACAAAACCATCCTGTGGCTTTCCACAGTCGAGCGCTCGGGCCACGTAATCAAATGCTGTCAGTCTATGAGAAGGAGTGTCTGGCTATCCTGTTGGCAGTGGAAAAATGGAGAGCCTACCTACAACACCGCGAGTTTATTATACGAACGGATCACAAAAGTTTGCTACACCTCACAGACCAACGGCTGCACACGCCCCTGCAGCAGAAAGCATTTGTCAAGCTTATGGGGCTCCAGTTTCGCATCCAATATAAGAAAGGGAGCTCTAACCAGGCTGTCGATGCACTGTCACGACAGTTTGAAGGTATTACAGCAGTGACTGCTTCCACCATTCAACCAGCATGGCTGGACCAGTTGCAGGCGGGGTATGAGGACGATGAACAAGCAAAGAAATTGATCGAACAACTCAGCCTTACCGAATCCAACGAACAAGGGTTCATTCTGCGTGACGGTATCCTGCGCCTTCGGGATAGAATTTGGGTGGGCAACAATTCCTTAGTGCAGAATCACATCCTGTAGGCGCTGCACAACAGTGGAGTTGGGGGACACTCTGGGATCCAAGCCACCTATCAACGTGTGAAACAGTACTTTGCTTGGCCCAATATGAAGAAATCTGTCCAAGAGTTTGTTGCCGGGTGTCAAATTTGCCAACAGGCAAAGCCTGAACATGTGAAATTGCCAGGGCTGTTGCAACCACTACCGATACCAAAAGGTGCATGGCAAGTGGTGTGCATGGATTTTATCGAAGGTTGGCCAATGTCCAGTAACCACAATGTCATCCTGGTGGTTATCGACAAGTTTACAAAGTATGCTCACTTCCTTCCCCTTCGCCACCCATTTACAGCAGTGACAGTTGCACATGCATTCATGGATGGCGTTTACAAACTCCATGGCTTACCCCAAACGATCATCTCCGATAGAGATCGCATATTCACCAGCCGGTTTTGGCAAGAATTGTTCAAACTCTCCGGCACAACACTGCACATGAGTTCTGCATATCACCCCCAGACTGACGGTCAAACAGAACGTCTGAATCAGTGTGTGGAAGGGTATCTCCGATGCTTCGTTCACTCATGTCCTAAGAAATGGGCAACCTGGCTTCCGTTGGCGGAATATTGGTACAATACGACGTACCATTCAGCACTTGGACGAACTCCCTTCGAGGTACTCTACGGCCACCCTCCTCGCGCCTTTGGTATTGACATAGATGCTTGTACATCTACAGACCTAGAGACTTGGCTCAGAGAGCGGACAACAATGATTGAACTGATGCAACAACACCTGATGCGAGCGCAGCAGCGGATGAAGCATCAAGCTGATAAGCACAGATCTGAACGGGTGTTTGCGGTGGGGGACAAGGTGTTCCTGAAGATGCAGCCCTACATCCAGCAATCAGTGGCGACCCGCGGTAACCAGAAGTTGTCATTCCGTTACTTCGGCCCTTATAAGATTCTGCAGCGTGTGGGTGCCGTGGCTTACAAACTAGAGCTACCGGCGTCCAGTCAGGTTCATCCGGTGGTGCATGTTTCGCAGCTAAAGAAGCATGTGCCAGACGCTACTCAGGTATCCTCTGACTTTGTCATATTGGATCATGCACCGGAGTCTGTTCTCTGCCCAATCCAGATAGTCGAGAAGGCGTTCATTCCCCATGGCTCGACAACGGCAACGCGTGTGAGGGTGCGCTGGTCGGCTCATGCACCAGACCTGCTGACCTGGGAAGACGCAGCCGATCTCCGTCGTCGTTTTCCTGAGGCACCTGCTTGGGGGCAAGCAGCTCGTTAAAGGGAGGGGTATTGTCACGACTGTGACGTGTCATTACCTGAGTGGTGCCATCTTGTGGGTCCAGCTGTCAGTGGACAGCCTGTAAGCGTGCGTGGGCGTCGTGTCGCGTGTGTTAAGTAGTGGGAAGAGTCCTGGGAAAGGTGTCGAATAGAACATTCCTGTATCGGATCTGTTTTTCCCTAATCCAACGCTGCTTCCGTCTCCTCCCGAACCTCTAAATTCCCTCCCGAATCCCCTTTCTCCTGTATCACTGAGGGTGTTCCTTACACGGCCGGCAGCCGGCGGCGGGGATGGCGTGCTCGGCGAGCTCTGGAGCTCACGGCTGGATGGGAGCACCTCCCACGGCGTTCCGGCGGCGAGGATGGCGAGCTCTGGGCGCTCCCTAAGCTGAGAACCTCCTGCAGTGTCACGACGTTCCAGCGGCCGGCAGCCGGCGGCGCAGATGGCGTGCTCGGCAAGCTCTGGGCGCTCCAGGCTGGGATGTGAGCACCTCCCGTGGCGTCCTGGCGTTCCAGCGGCCGGTGGCGGGGACAACAGGGGACGACGGCGTGCTCCACGAGCTTATTCCGGTGCCGGCGAGGACCAGCGGCGGCGCCCTGCAGTTCGTCTGCGAGCGGTGCGGGTATTCCCGAGATTCGAACGGATTAGTTCCAGATCGAACCTAATTTTGTGTGGGTCGTAAGGTTACCCTAATGGTAGCAAAATCCAGGTCCGATCCAGCGGGTAACTGGGCCGGACCGGACCGATCGCGACCACTGGTCGACCGACAGCAACACCCAAAGCCCATGTAGAAATGGAGGCAGGTGGCATCGGAAGCCGCAATCTTTCACACGATTACGACGCCAACTACGAATCAGGCGGTGGCCTCAGGGGACCCGATGCATCAGGACAGCGGTGGATGTCCGAATCACCGAGTCAAGGTCTTCACGCAAGAGGCAAAACTATGTCGTTCTCCGGCCGAGGCAAGGAGACGGTTGAAGCTGTAGTCTCCTTCTATCACACAAGATTCAGAAAAAAAAAAAAACAGACTTGAGGGCAACGACAAGCCTGTTTATACAACCGGCTTCTTCCAACCATTTCGACTGGCCACTTTGTATGCCCATCATCAATTCATGGTAACAGACCGCACACTAACAGCTCTATGCCTTATCTGCTACTCCCAAGCTCTTGCAGCTCACCACCGGATAGGGAAGGTATCTACGGTCTACCGTACAGTGTTTCCCGCACAAGAGCTGCTTCAGGCATAATTCCATGTCGTTGGCATCCTTGTGGACTGAATAGGGGACGCATTCCGCACGTTGACGTCAAGGGCCAGCATCCGGTACTCAATGTCGAGGTCCTTCAAGACTTTGATCATCTCCTGGAGCACGAGCTCCCTCCTCACGAACCGCATCCCCATGTCCTGGAAGTTGAGTGTGTGCCGGAGCCATATGGATACTTTCAGCTTGTTGGTGTCATCAACATCTCGGAGGACAACCATAGCGCCGGGGTACCAATGTTCCTTCTTGGAGTCGATGTAACTGGAAGCAACAAGTCAAACAAATCCGATGTGTAAGATCAGCAGCAAACGGCACTACAATTACAAATGCAAATGGAACAACTACCTACATGCCTGCCTAAAATTTATGAGTAACGGAGGAAAATTCTCAGCATTATGTGTACGCAATTTCTGAACATCAAACTGAGATACTAGAAGCACAGGTACGCACCGTAGTATTCTTTCCTTCATGAGGGCCAGTTTCTCCACAGGTGTGGCAACATGAATAGAGAAGTCGATTCCTTCTCCCATATCAGGACTCCTGTAGAAATTAAAAATCGGTTTCTCGGCCAGTACACTGTTTGGATAATAGATCTTCAGGTTATCATAACGGAGAAAGACTGTTGTCATGATATTCATTTCCTCTACCACGACCTGAAATTCAAGTGCTTAATCTTCAGTCGACGAACGCAAGTTAATATTCAATTCAATAGAACAGGAGCACGAAGAAGATATTCGTTACCTGTACTTCCTCAATTTCACAGCGGTCACCGACATCGAAAGGATGCATCACGAATAAGAAAATAATGGCCTCAAAAATTGTCTTCATTGTATTCCCAAATACAAAGACTGCCACAAGAAGCTGTGAACTGATGAACACAAAGAAATGTGTTGTCGCTATGCCAAGAATAAGCAGCCAGAGAGCAGACACTATGAGGCCAACAACAACATTTCCCATTTGGCTGAGTTTGTTAACTGCAGTTTTGGTATCGTTAAGCGTCAGGGCAAGAGCTTTGCGTTCTCTAAATGCGCTCACCTACAAACGAAACCATTATGACAATGTTAGGAAATGTATCATGAAGTCGGAAGTCAATGATAATCCTTTATACGACTTTGATAGTACTTTAGCAAAATCATTACCACCCAGTTCTTGAGAGACCTCTTGCTGACCCTACAGTGCTCCCTTGCTCCGTCAAAAAGATGCATAGCTTTGGTGGCTTCCTCCTGCTTCATGAAGCACATCAAGTCTGCCAAATATATGTACCTGCATTATTCATTCATTCACGGTCAAGGATATGAATCAAGAAGCTGCCACTATACTTTTATTGGAATATTGAAACAGGGGCATTCTAGCTAACAGTTCTTGTTAACTTCTGTAATCCATTATCCACTTTGCTATGAAAATGAAACAGAGCAATGCACAAAATAATTCTAACAGTTACCATGCTATTTCTAGATTAAACGAAATGACTATACCATACGTGTACCTCATAATCTTAAAAATCGTACACTAAAGATAAACTATCTGGTCTGGAGTCTACACAATAGTAATTTAAAACGATGTAACTTGGAATAAAAAAAGATAAGGATGCCTGTGTAAGACGACAAAGAAATGCTTACTTGGATCCGGGCTTGGCTACATTATGAAAGATCTTCTTGGCGGCTAGTTGCGCCTCATATTCACTGTGAATGTGTGTCCCTGACTCATCCCCGTCTCCTGTTGCCTGCTGAATCTGCTCATCCATTGTGGTGAGCGTACCAAACCGAACAATCTTCATGAGCCTCTTCATGTTAAACGCAGAGACATTTTTCTGATTGAGCCTATGGAGCTTTTCAATGGTGATCCCTTCATCAAGCTCACGCTGTTTTTTCTCCTTTGAGAGCTGGCTGCTTCCATCTTCTCTAGAGATTAAACCTGTGATCCGAATGCTCCTTTGCCCTGACAAATTCTTGGCTGGCAAGGCGCCACGGAGCTCTCTGGGGATGGTTTCGCCTGCACGTTGGAGCTCACGCACCTCAGCAAGCACGTAGTCTTCATCAACTAGTGGCGGCCCAGAGAGTGTCTCAACGACATACTGATTGAACAATGCCTCTTGAATCCGATCAAAGTATGTGGAGACATGGAAGGACGAAGCCAGCACCTTGAGCAGCAGCGTCTTGACAAGGCGGATAAGTGTGGCTGTGAGCAAGCAGAAGAGTACCTTGGTGACATACGGCAGTACCACCGTGTGCGTTGGGACGTTCTCGTCAAACAGGAAGTGCCAAGAGGCAAGAACCAGGCCGAGCCAGAACGCGTTCTGCACGGCGCCCCGGACGCCATAGACGAAGTAGAGCACACGCTTCCGCAGCACGAAGTTGCGCTCCACGAAGAAGACAACTATCCGGACGACCCACCCGGAGACGAGACGGCCACAGATGAGCACGAACACAAGGAGCTCCCACTTCCAGAGGTGCAGCTCCCAGAACCTCTTCCTGGCCAATCTCCTTATTGTGAGGCTGCACACCAATGCCCCGACGATGAGCACCAGGCTGATCCACTGCAATATGGTGAGAGTGTCCAGCTTCCCACGCTTGTAGTCGTCGGGGATGTCATCGTCTATGAAGGGATCGTCCTCCTCCTCCTCCATGGGACCCGACTTTCCGACGGCACCCGACTTGCCGGTCTTACGCCCTGAAGGGAACTGGCCGGTCATACGCCCTGAAGCTGAAGGGAACTGGCCGGATTTAGGAGGCCGCAAGGCAGACGGCTTGCGGTCCAAGTTGGCGGGAGGAGCCGTCACGGGTGACTGCGGCAGCGGGTCCATGAGCCGGGAGCGCGTCTTGGCTCGCTGTAATGGTCTAGCTCCGGCCGGACCGGGAGTTTTGGTGCAGCGTGTTACCTCGACGTCAGCGCTGGCGCGCCTACGCCTGAGGCCGCCGCCGTCGTCGGAGTCGGAGGAAGAAGACGAGGAGCTCTGGCGGTCCTTGAAGGACACGCGCGCCTCCTTGGATAAAGACGGGTGCGAGTGCGACGACCGCCCGATGCTGTCCTCCTCCATCTCCAGGTCGGGGTCGAGCAGCTCGACCCCGGACGCCTTCTGCTTCCGGAGGAAGTTCCCGATGAGGCGCGTGGGCGGGTCCTCGCAGCCCTCCACCGCGGCGGCGGTCGCCTGCTTGGGCATGAGCGAAGGGGAGGTCGGCGGCGGCTGCGCGGGGCGGTTCTTAAAGCTGAAGTCCTCGACGCGGCGCGGGGTGCCATCCCCTTTCCCGCCGCCCTCGTTCTTCCAGAAGTCGTAGGTCCCGTCCTCCCAGCCCATGGCCGGCGAGCCGGTGGCGGTCGACAGCATCCCCGGGTTGGCGGCGGGGTTCGGGGCCGCATTTCCCGGCGGCGCGGGGCCGTTCGCGTTCACGTTGCCGTCGATCTTCACGACGACCTCCCGCCGCTCACCGAGGTCGGCATGCTCATCCGACCTCGACAGTGACCTGGCCGAGCCGTAGGACCTCAGGCTGCTCTTCCGCTGCACCTGGTCCATCGCCGCCGACAAACAAACACCAGACACGCGTGCGCGCGCCCACCCCCTTCCGCTGATGGTGGATGGATGGATATACACTCTACTCCTACCCCGCGAAATCGCTCGGGAATGAATTAATGGCTGCGTTGCCGTTGCCGGGCCTAGGGCCCCGGCCGGGATGGAGAGCGTGGAGCTAGCGAGCAGGAAGCTGACTAACACTTGGCCCGCGCGCGCGCGTTTCTTTTGTAGGCCTCCACGCCGGTACGTGGCACGGCGGTGCTCGGGATTAGGAGCGGAGGAGATTAGGGCCAATGGATCTTAGAGTAAAGATTAATAGTATAGCCGGCTGTTGGCTGTAAGGTAGTGCCATGTCATTTATAGCCGAACTAATAGCCAACACATATAATAGTTAGCTATATAAAAATACTATTTCATGAATGCACGGCCCACTTTACACTCTCACAAGTTGTCTAGGAGCATGTGCTGCAGCTAACTCTTGCATGAGATCCCGCTTCCCTTCTCTCTCCTTTTCTCTCTCATCGAACTAAGCAAAAATATATTATTTAAATCTTTATAACCCGCTTACGTGGTCTTATTAGACTTGCTCTTAGGGGTAAAGCGAAGATCTGGGTGCATATGGCATTAGCCACCGTGACCCAGATTAGCGCCGCGGAAGTGGGGGCGCGTCAGCATGTTTTGGTACTAATTAATTTGGTCGGCCAACCAAAACATGTACGATCGTACTACAGTGGCACGTACCGTACTCCTTCGGGTCGTGCCTGCCGATGGGCACCATGGATCGGCACGCTTAGCATGTGATCTCCTCTCTGCCTTTTCACTAACAAGTGTCGTTTGTATGCCACGAGTAATCCACTACGTCTCGTTTCTCGGTTACCGTCCGTCCTAATCTCGTGATCTTGATGGGTCATGAAGACGAATGATCGGCAATGGACACTATATACGGATCGAGGCAGGTCGGCGATCGAGCGGATGCATCGGTCTCAGAGGCCCCCGCCTCTAGTCTTCTGTACAACTACTACTGTAGAACTAGAGAATCTAGCCGGAGGATCGGGAGCTATAGCGCGGCATGCAGCAGCGCGGAACCAAAACGTAAATTCTTCACAGGGTGGTGGGTGCCGTTGCATGCATAACGGGATCGATCCTGACGTGTCATGGTTTGGCCATTAGCGGGATGGATTCAAGACGCCATGGCCCTCTGTGGCCTAGCTAACTATACCAATTATTATTATGCCGGCCGCACCAATCATCGAAAGCTAGCATCCGCCGCTTGATTATTATTATGCAAAACATGGTGATTTCGCCGTGGAAATGTTTGGGGGAAGCGATGTGTAAAAAACAAATGATTGCTAAAAGAGTACAAGCAAAAGGTAGCACCGGTGCGTGGAGGATCCAGTTTGCTTTCCTCTATGACGGTCTAGCAAGTTGCATACATGCATCCGCCCAAAACATTTGTAGCAAGTTCCTATGTTTAGAAGGTTTTTCAGGTTCTTCATCATTCTCTTCTTTATTAGGATCATTTACTTTATCAATATCATTAACAGGTTCATTACCATCTTCAGTTTCAGCATCAGAAATAGATAAACTATTCGGGTTTTCCTTAGGTTATTTATCATTACTAGGTTCCTCAGACTCTATAGCTCTTTTATGTTTCTTTTTCTTTTTCTTTTTAGAAGAGCTATCAACATTGTTTTTAACTAATTAGGAATCTTGTTCAATTCTTTTAGGATGTCCCTCGGGATATAAAGGATCTTGAGTAGAAGCACCTCCTCTAGTTTCAATACCAAAAGCATGTTTATCATCCTTTTTAAAGGTTTCAGCAACCAAACCTTTTTGTACTTTAGTAATTTGTTCAAGTTGAGTTTGAATCATTACAAAATGCTTGATAAGTCCTCTAACATCATTAGCAGTTCTTTCTAAGACATCATGCAAATTTTTAATAACATAAATTTTTTCTTGCAATTGATTTTCAACTTTCGTATTGAAATGATTTTGCTTCTCAATAAAATTATCAAGTTCATCTAAGCATTGATCATGAGGCTTTCGGTAAGGAATGTCTTCCATACCGAAATTTTGAAGAGAATGTACCTCTACCATTGGCGGATGAGTGATGGGTTCACATAAGTCTTCAATAGGTGGTAGATTTTTTAATTCTTCAGCTTTAAAACCTTTCTCCTCAAGAAATCTCTTCGCTTCTTGCATAGTGTCAGAATCAAGCATGTGTATACCCCTTTTCTTGGATGTCGGAATTGGCGTCTGTGGGGGTGTTGGTGGCGGCCCAGGTGTGGACCAATCATCATGATTTCGTCTTATTTTAGCCAATAATTCTTTAGCTTCATCCAGAGTCCTTTTCCTAAAAACACAACTAGCACAACTATCCAGGTATGTCCTAGATTCATCTGTTAGTCCATTATAAAAAATATCCATGAGCTCATTTTTAGGTATCATGTGTCCAGGCTGAACCCTGAGTAAAGCACAAAATCTCCCCCAAGCTTCGGGTAGACACTCTTTCTCAATTTGTTTAAAATTGAAAATTCTTTGCAAGGCAGCGTGTTGCACATGAGCAGGATAATATTTTTCAAAGAAGATTTTAACTAATTCATCAAAACTTTTGATAGATCCACTAGCTAAATTATTAAACCAACTTTTAGCTTCTTCTTTCAATGAAAAGGGAAATAACTTTGTTATGTAATACCCTTGTTTCTTCTTATCATCAGAAAACAACCTACTCAAAGTAGTAAGTTTGCTCATGTGTTCTATAGCACTATCATTTTCTTTTCCACAAAAAGGTTCATTTTCAACAATGGATATGAGTGACAGATCAACAGAAAAATCATATTCTTCTTCTTTAATGCTAATAGGTGATGTGGAAAATTCAGGATCATGAGCAGTTTTATAATTTATAGCATGTTTTTCAAGAAGTTCCTTACGTATTTCAGGATCGGAAGTGTCAATATCCATACTTGCTCTAATAAATTCATCATTAATTTCAACATAAGCATCTTCAGGATAGCTATTACCATAATTTCTTGTTTCAGGAGAGTCAATAAGTGTAACAAGGTGTTCCTCAGAATTTTCAACATTTTCAATTTCTTTAGCTCTAGCAATTTGAAATTCTAGAAACGAACTAAGCGAACCCTCTTCATCAAGAATAGCAGAAGCATCATCATAATTATCAGAGACAGTATCAGACTCAGGAGAAGTAGCATGTGAAGTGTGTGGCGGTGGTGGTGTAACAAGTTGACTTAAACAGAGGGTGAATCGAGTGCAGCAGAAGTGTTCAGAGTTGTACCTTTCCTTGTGGTGGAAGGCAATATAGCAACCTTGGCGTCACGGGTTTTTCCCATGCTGAATAAATCGCAGTCGGTAACGTAACCTTCCGGTGAGCTCACAAATAAAGCTATGCTCCCCGGCAACGGAGCCAGAAAATAGTCTTGATGACCCACAAGTATAGGGGATCGCAACAGTCTTCGAGGGAAGTAAAACCCAATTTATTGATTCGATACAAGGGGAGCCAAAGAATATTTGTAAGCCTTAGCAGTTGATTTGTCAGATCAACCACACCTGAAAGTAAACTTGCTTGGCCCAATTTATCAGTAACAACGCTAATATAGTAGCAGTAGTAGTATTGTAAAAACAACAATAGTAGCAATTTTAGCAACAACAGGATTAAAACACCGTAGGCATAGGGATATAAATATGGGCGGTGCATGGATGAGATATTTCATGAAATAATTACGAAGGGCAACATGTAGATAAGAAAATAAGTAGTATCGAAGTGCTAATTTAAACATAGGCATGTATTCCGTATTTAGTCATGCGTGCTTGCAATAAGATACTTGTACGAAATCTTTTGTCCAACCTTCCCGTGTCAGCGGGGCCTTTATGAGAAGCCTAAAGGTAATTAAGGTACTCCTTTTACAAAGCACCGGAGCAAAGCATTA
>QRDG01000046.1:811074-930566 GCA_012064385.1 Puccinellia tenuiflora | reverse complement strand
TCATATTGATTATCCCGAATCACTGTTTATCTCAGTTGCCCGAATCGCCGTTTATATCAGCTTGCCAAATATCACGGCATCAACCCATATCTCCGAATCGCTGTTTATGTCGGCTTGCCAGAAATCACGGCATCACCCGTTCATATCGCCAAGTATCATGGCATCGACAAGTGCGTCAGATCACCACATATCTCGGTTCGCCTTATATGCCAGCAAGGCCTGTGGACGTTATGTCCGTAATGCCAGCAAGAACCTGGCGGACCCCACGTCCAAAAATCGACAGAGCCCATGTTGGCCATATGTCGGTATCGCCCGAGCAGGCTTTACGGAAAAACCGGCATTGCCCATGCTGGCAATATGTCAATGAGACATTGCTCAGGTTGGCAATATGTCGAAGCAGCCCAAGCAGGCTATATGTCGGTCCAGCTAAAATCTGCCGACATAATATTACGGTAATGCCCAAGAAGGCTAGAAACCGGTATACAATGATGCCCAAGCAGGCTATGTGTCGGTTCAGCTAAAAGCTGCCGACATAACATTTCGGTAATGCCCAAGAAGGCTAAAAAACCGGTATACGATGATGCCCAAGCAGGCTATATGTCATTTCAGCTAAAGGCTGCCGACGTAAATGTATGGTAAAAGCCCAAGGTGGCAAAAACCGACATATGAGATATGCCCAAGCAGGCAATATGTCAATCCAGCTCTGGCTGTTGACATCTTACTTCGGTAAATGCCCAGAGCGGCTAAAACCGACATATGACAATGTCCATGCAGGCAATACTTCGGACATGCGCGTGTCGGCTGTTTAAAAAGTGATATTGCCCAAGCAGGCTATATGTTGGTCCAGTTAATGCTGCCAACATACGACTTCGATAACACCCGAGTTGGCTATAAACCAGCATATGACAGTGGTCATAAAGACTACATGTCAATTCGGCTCACGCAGGCAATGTATATACACCGACTTAGATCCAGAAGGCCAAGTGCTGATGAGACCTTGCCCGGATTGGTTGTATGGTTGTTCAGCCCGTGCAGGCTATATTTTGATAACAACTCTGAGATACTATTTTTTTGGTAAGACTATGCACGACTCTACGAGTCCCACATAGCCTCGGGGACTATTGTCAGGGATATAACCCCGGGTACCTCAGAGTTGGTACAGTAGAAGGAAGAGACAATAAACAAATGCGTATAAGATAAAGGAAAAGCAGAAGAAGGCAGCCTGAGCCGACATTGGCATGGCACAGGCCGACATCCCGGTCGTTGATCCGACATAGGGTTATGTCGGATCCTTTGACCCGGTTGGGCCGGTTCTCCACTTCAGACATACCCCGCGGGCCACATCCTCTGCAACGGCTCCTCATGACGGCATCACGCCAGCCGACATAGGCTTATGTCGGCAGCATCACTCCCGGGTCGACCCACCTTGACTACTCATCCGGCCGGGCCAGCGCCCGGGTCGCCATGCCGGGTAAGCGCTGCTACCTCGACACGCCCCGAATCTCCTTCGACCGGCATCCAGGCTGCCAAGATACTCCAGGCCGACATAGCACATGTCGGCTGACCAAGTTATCCCGGACGGCCCACTCTCCGCTCCCGAGCCCGGGCCGGCATACGCGGCACTTCATCACCCCATGGCCGACTCTTCGTCGGCTACTCTCCACCGATGCCGGGTCTTGGGACGCCCATGGCTCAGACCGGCATCGCTGCCCGTTCCTCCTCGCCAGCTACCTCGCCACCTTATGTCGGTCTTGGGACGCCCCTGGCTCAGACCGGCATAAGCTCCCTCGACGGATACCAGGGCCAGCTATCACCTCCCAGGAGATAAGAGCAAAGGACGAGATGACTAGGCAGGAACAAGTCAAAGACGGTGGCATGGCCACAGTGCCTATGATGTGACGACAGTACGCGTCCATGACGCGTGCACAGTGCGGACAAGACCCCAGTAGTCAATTCCGGCAACAGTGAAGCATAGTGTTTGGTACAGTGCCCTGTTGGGCATGGCTTGTCCCCTGGGCTCCCTTTATAAGGAGCACCAGGGGGATCATCTCCAGGGACACGCGGGGCGGAATACCCGACCCGGGTCTCACTTCCTCTGCTCCCTCAAGAGCCTTCTTCCTCCTCTAGATAAACAGCCCTAGGAGCAACCTTGTAACTACGGGATACATCTTCATATGTAGATCAGACAAGCAGGAGTAGGAGTTTTACCTCCTCACAAGGGCCCCAAACCTGGGTAAACCGCGTATGTGCTTCACTTTGTGTGCGTATTCCTACGCATAATCCCTCCCCGAATCATCTAGCGTCCATCGGCCCCAAACTTAAGCCTACCCCTAGGCATCTGTCGTTCACCACGACGACACATGAAGACCCTCACACGTAGGAGCAACACTATATATTACAAATGGATCATCAAACTTTTTGTTACTCATAAATCAGAAAGACTAAAGCATGATGTATAAAAGAAAGCATGCATGATCGAGCGTAGCGTGGAAAAAATATAGAACGTGTGGCAAGCCACTCATCATGCTAACTCAAATGAGCAATCAAGACTATGTAACAATGAAGAATGACACCAAGTCATGTAATGTAATGATGTATGTTGCATGGCAATGTATCTCGGAACGGCTATGAAAATGCCGTGGTAGGTAAGTATGGTGGCTGTTTTGAGGAATATAATTGGCTTATGTGTAGGAGAACAAGAGGAAGTCCTCCCACGGAGTTGGATGTACTGGCAAAGTATACACCAAGTCTCAATAAGAGAGAGGGCAATGCACAACACCGAAGAGGCTAGCAAAATATAGAGGTGGAAGTGCCAAAAATCAAAACTCAACAATGTATTCGTATATTGCAAACAGCTAGTAGTTTCAACGTTTCACAAGTAAATAAAACACTTCATGAGGGATCGTGGCGGCAACACAAGGTCCTGTTGGCTTCCCCGACTTTAGCAGTATCTAAACACTAGGAACTACTTTTCAACTAAGCAAAATTCATGATACAAAATCATTATTGACTTAGGTTGTTTTTAATTAAAAAGTACGGCTCCACACTCTGCTAACATGTCTCCACTAATCATATCTAACAAGTCTAACCAACACATTTTAACCATTATTTTAATTAATACCTCAAAATAATTGATAAGCACCAAATTATCCACATAGTGATATACAGGTCTATGCAGATTTTCATCATAGCACTACCACATGCACTGCATTTTATTGTTCTAACACATCAACCAAACAACGTAAACAACTCTCTAACAAATATAAGTGAAGCACAAGAGAGTTTAACATCAACAACTAGCATCTCTAAACAAGATAAAAGCTAAAAGCGAGAGCTTACTAGCAAACAAATAGTAGCTAAGAATACTCAAAAGGATATAAGCGAAGCACAAGAGTATTGTAACGAAAAAGCAGAGCGTGTATCTCTCCCACACAATATATCTAGGATCCAACAAGTTAGGACCAGTAAACAAACAAAAACAAACTGATGCTCCAGGAATAGCACATAATATGCAAAGTTATAAAAACATAGTTTCAACGGAGACGACCTAATGGTTGTCGATGAAGAAGAGGGGATGCCTTGGGCATCCCCAAGCTTAGACGCTTGAGTCTTCCTGAATTTCCAGGGGTATGCAATGGGGGGCATCCCCAAGCTTATGCTTTTGTCCATCCTTCAACTTCTTTCATTATCCTCTCTCGTGGAACTTAAAAACTCCCTTCACACATAACTTCTCATAAACATGTTTTCTGAGAAAGAAAGTGATTGCTTAGAAATGGATCTAATCTAAGAGTTCATAAGATACAATTATTCTCTTTAATATTTAATATTAATAAACTTTTGCCTCGTGATACAATTATTCTCTTTAATAAATTAATATTAATAAACTCCGCCTATGTTGTCTCAACATAGCCGGTCGCAAGCCCGGATAAAGGAGGAGGGTTGTGATAGGCTTGGAGAGCCAACGTAAAAACTCGGCTACTCTTCTGGAGATGAAACCCAAAAGAACCTCGTTGGGGGCGTAACCCTCTTAGCGACGCGCCATATCGGAACCCGGGTGTGGTGTCAAATAGGCAAGGGCCGGGACGCCACCCCTTGGTGGCACGCTGTGTCGTGATCTGGATACAGTGTTAAGTGAGCAAGGATCGGTTCGTCGCATCCTTAGTGGCACGCTACACCGACGCCCGAGTGTAGTGAAAAATGAGCAAGGGTCTTCGCACTTGACTCGACGAGTGCGGAGGGTAAGGAAGTTAGCCGAGCCTAGGAGGATCCGCTTATGTAGTTGGAACGTAGGGTCCCTAACAGGTAAGTTACGGGAGTTAGTTGATACGGTGATAAGGAGGCGTGTTGATGTCCTATGTGTCCAAGAGACCAAATGGAAGGGACAGAAAGCGAAGGAGGTGGAGGATACCAGCTACAAGCTATGGTACACGAAGACAACTTCGAACAAAAAATGAGTAGGCATCTTGATCAACAAGATCCTCAAGGATGGAGTGGTGGAAGTCAAGAGACGAGGGGACCGGATTATCCTAGTCAAGCTGGTTGTTGGGGACTTAGTCCTCAATGTTATCAGTGCATATGCCCTGCAGGTAGGCCACAATGAGAGCACCAAGAGAGAGTTTTGGGAAGGCCTCGAGGACTTGGTTAGGGGGTACCTATTGGTGAGAAGCTCTTCATAGGAGGAGACCTCAATGGCCACGTGGGTACATCGAACACAGGTTTTGAAGGGGTGCATGGTGGCTTTGGCTATGGTATCCGGAACCAAGAAGGAGAAGATGTCTTAAGCTTTGCTTTAGCCTACGACATGGTCGTAGCTAACAACCTCTTTAGGAAGATAGAATCGCACCTAGTGACTTTTAGTAGTGGGAAACACTCTAGCTATATTGATTTTGTCCTCTCTAGAGGAGAAGACGGACGAGCTTGCCTTGATTGTAAGGTGATACCTGGAGAGAGTGTGGTCCCTCAACATAAGCTGGTGGTGGCTGACTTCCGCTTTCGGATTCCTATCCAGCGGGACAAGCACGCCAAAGTCGCTAGAACGAAGTGGTGGAAGCTAAAGGGGGAGGCAGCCCAGACTTTCAAGGAGAGGGTTATTAGGGAGGGCCCTTGGGAGGAAGGAGGTGATGCAAACAATATGTGGTTGAGGATGGCGAGTTGCATTCGGAAGGTGGATTCAGAGGAGTTTGGGGTGACCAGGGGAAGGAGAAGCGATGCTAAGGATACCTGGTGGTGGAACGTTGAGGTCCAGAAGGCTATTAAGGAGAAGAAGGACTATTTCAGATGCCTATATCTGGACAGGAGTGCAACCAACATGGAGAAGTACAAGGGGGCAAAGAAGGCCGCAAAGCGAGCGGTGAGCGAGGCAAGGGGTCGGGCGTATGGGGACCTCTACCAGCGTTTAAGCACGAAGGAAAGCGAAAGGGACATCTATAAGATGGCCAAGATCCGGGAGAGGAAGAAGAGGGATGTCAACCAAGTCAAATGCATCAAGGATGGAGCGGATCAACTTCTCGTGAAGGATGAAGAGATCAAGCGTAGATGGCGAGAGTACTTCGACAACCTCTTCAATGGAGAGAATGAGAGCTCCACCTTCCAGCTAGACGACTCCTTTGATGATACCAGTAGACGCTTTGTCCAACGTATCCAGGAGTCTGAGGCCAGGGAGGCATTGAAGAGGATGAAAGGAGGCAAGGCGATGGGCCCTTATGGTATTCCCATTGAAGTATGGAGAGGCCTCGGAGACGTAGCGATAGTATGGCTAACTAAGCTTTTCAACCTCATTTTTCGGGCAAGCAAGATGCCTGAAGAATGGAGGCGGAGTACATTAGTGCCAATGTTCAAGAACAAGGGAGATGTTCAAAGTTACACTAATTACCGTGGAATCAAGCTGATCAGCCATACAATGAAGCTATGGGAGAGAGTCATTGAGCATCGCTTAAGAAGATTGACAAGCATGACCAAAAATCAATTTGGTTTCATGCCTAGAAGGTCTACCATGGAAGCCATCTTCTTGGTACGACAACTTATGGAGAGATACAGGGAGCAATAGAAGGACCTCCATATGGTGTTCATTGACTTGGAGAAGGCCTATGATAGGATACCTCGGAATGTCATGTTGTGGGCCTTGGAGAAACACAAAGTCCCAACAAAGTACATCATCATCATTAAGGATATGTACGATAATGTTGTGACAAGTGTTCGAACAAGTGATGGCGACACCGATGACTTTCCAATTAAAATAGTACTGCACTGAGGTTCAGCTTTGAGCCCTTATCTTTTTACTTTGGTGATGGATGCACAGGGGATATACAAGGAGATATCCCATGGTGTATGCTCTTTGCGGATGATGTGGTGCTAGTGGATGATAGCCGGGCGGGGGTTAATAGAAAGTTAGAGTTGTGGAGGCGGACTCTAGAATCGAAAGGCTTTAGGCTTAGTGATAACCCCCAAGAGCAGGGGATCACTATAGCACCTCTCAATGTGGAAGAAGGGTATCGATCCGCAGGAGCAAGAAGGAAAAGTTATCTATTCCCTACAACTAAAGTGTCACAAGTTTTAGTTGATTATGCACTAAACAAGTTTAAAGAACAAGATGGTTGATTTAATGGATGGAAGTTTAATGTAACAAAACAAGAATGTCAAAGTGTCCCAATCCTCTTCAATGCAAGAGGACAAGACAAAGGTGTAAACGGTGCTTGGAAATAAGGCCTAGGGATCATACTTTCACTAGTGGACACTCTCAACAATAATAATATAATTGAATACATAGATATTTCCTCTTCACTATGCTACCCCGAACTATCCTCTGGTTGGATAATGAACACCAATCCAATGTGTAGGGCCACAAAAAGCACACCTTAAAGTTCGTATTCCACATCTATGGACACTTCATGCGGTCACTATCTGCATCCAAAGATAGTACTAACAAACACCACAATATCATAGAGACATCCAACACAAATAATAACTCATGATAAGTATTCATGTAATCTTTAGCCTAAGAGCCACACACGGTGCACACACTGTCAACTTCACACCATGGAACAAAGGTGACTCCAGAAATCACATCAATAAAACCAGTTGAGTAGCATAATTCATAAGATGATGAAGAGTAACATCTATGGATTCAACTAGATTACAAATCTCATGATCACATAAAGATCACACCATGGGAGAGAGATAAACCACATAGCTACCGACATGAGCCCTCAGCCCCGAGGGAGACTACTCCCCCTTCATCATGGAGATGGTGGAGATGTCGTTGGGGGAGATGGAGACCACCCCGGCAGCGCTCTGCCGGAGTTTTCCCCCTCCAATCTGCAGCTTCTGATCTCCGTTTTGGTGTTTCTCTGTTTGCGGCCGCCTCCTTGCGAAACTCCTCGGGGGGCTCTTTATATAGGAGTTTTAAGGTCACGAGGAAGCTTCGGGAAGAAGGATCGACGCAAACGGAGCCACGAGGCCCAAAAGAGGTGGGCCCACACGGCCCCTGTACCTGGCCGCGTGGGGCACCCTCTTTCGGCCCTCCGGCCTCCGTTTTCTTGCTTCCTTCGCTCCGAGGTATTCCTCCTTCCAAAATAATGATCCCTGTAAATTTGCAGCTCATTATGACGTTGTTAAGGCCCTGAAATAAATAAGGAAAGAAATAGGGGTTTTCTGCCTGCGCAGGATTAATTCCATAAATAGGGGAAATCATTATTAATTACCAAAAATCATTAAATAACAGTAATATACCCCTTATATGATGCAAATATGAATGGAATGTAAGTATTATAGTGCAAAGTTCATGGATGCATTTTACATGCATCAACATCCCCAAGCTTAACTCATACTCGTCCTCGAGTATGGAAGTGATAAAACTAACATGAACTTTGCAATATAATAACAACATGGATGTAAAAGATGATTGCTACTGCTACATAAAGTCAAATGATTCATTATTCAAAGAAGTAGCAATATGCAAACAGTTTATAAAGTGATATCAAGTATTCAATGCAAGGATGTACAATAATAGTTCACAAAGTGTAACATAAAAGATAGTAATATGGACCACATGTATGCAATATGATAAGTAAGAACATCCTATATTTGTCAAAGAGTGAAGATGAAAATCTGAATGTAAAAGGTGGACACTTTGGAAAAGATATATAAATGAGTATAGGTAAAACATGCATAAGTTTCATCTATCCTCCAAACTATTCTACTTAAGTTATTGATTGCAATGGTAATACTTGGTGTCAAGCTCTCATTCCCCTAACATAGCATCTTGAATGATTAAAGTTTAATGTGAAAGCAAATATGAGTAGTGGCCTTGATAAAGGAAAGGTTAGATGTCTCATACCCCTTGAATACAAGTACCTACACCATGATTACTCAACTTGGGAAACAAAGCAAGTTTAAGTTATCTATCATTGTAAGTAAAAATGGTATTACCAAGAGCCTCAACTGGGGTACCTCTTGTCCCATGATATGGATCAAGCCCACATCAAAACAACAAGACAAACAAACATAATGAACAACCTCAACACCCTTTTTATTTACCACTTGATATAGCTTTATATTGTAGGGTGTATCACAGAAAGTTCAAAATAGCATGTAAGTAAATTTCCACCATGAATGATGCATGGCTTAGATTAGCAGCCCAGGTTTCTCTCTAACCATTTATACAAACTCATTTAAACTTACTCTATTTCCACATTATTTCACCATGATAGGCATCCATAAACAAAAGTACATGATATCAACTAAATAAATGATGGAACATGTTGAAAGCTTTGCATGTGACAGCACATATGGGCTAACTCCCAACCTTAAACATTTATCAAGCCACTATCATCATAATATTAATCACAATGGTTCATGTTTATTAAATGCAATAAAACTAAAGTGTGCATCAAGTTCGCGAGAGCTTTTTAACCAACTTTTCCCATTACAATAAATAACATAATCATTTTCATTTATAGGTATAGATAACACAAATAACATGATAAACATACTTGGAATAGCATAAAGCTAATAGGTAGATATGGTGGTCTCACTGGAAAAAACTTTGGTTGAAGGTGTTGGAAACAAGTTTTTACTTGTTGGAATTTTTGGGCTAGCAAAAGGGAGAAAGATGACCATCTAGATGCATGCATGAGTGTCCATAGAACTAACTAATTCATGTCAAACAAGGTGAAATAACATACAGCATCAAAACATGAATAAAAGATAGCTCATGATAAATCATTTGCAAATTATTACTCATAAAGAAGCTCATGAATCATGCAACTATATATGTGTCATTAAAAATCAACTTAGACATCCCTTTTCCCAATACAATAAAAGCATGCAAGATATTTCAACCCATATTTCCAGTAGATTTCTCATATATAAATGATAGTTTGGTGGTCTCACAAAATAAAAATCAAAGCAAAAACAAACAAAAAGACGCACCAAGTTTATGCGATAAAGTGTATTGATCAAAAAACAGAAGTTAGACGTGTGCAAACCGAGAGTGTGTAGGTCCAGTGGGGATGTTCTCACATCCCCAAGCTTATGGTTTTCACCATCCTTGGATAACTCATGGTGCATCTCTTCCAATCCCTGTGAAAAAACTTCAAAACACCGTTTCTCCCATTTCTTTTCTGTGGGGTGACGTTAGTAGAGATAAATAAATAGGTTTCTTGATGCATATAATACATGGACTAAAATACATATGAATGTCCAGAAAGTGTATAATTTTGTATGCCTACTCATAAACTCAATTGGATCAAAAAGATTCAACTTAAAAGTTCAAAACAAGCATAAAACAATACGGGACAGAATCTGTCCAGAAAAACAGCAGCAGCAAAACGTATTTTTCTGTCCTACTTAAACTCGTCGAAAAATTCTGAAAACATTCAGGCATACAGAGGATGAAAAGTTGCAGTTACAGTTAAATTCTCAGCTCATTCGGAGTTACATAATAAAAACTAAAAATCAAAACGTGCACAGACTTCGTGCAGGAATAAAATCTCCGAATAGAAATAGCAACTTTGTCAAACCAAAATGGGTAAAACTTGCCACTTTATTAAAAATTCCATAAACTAAGCTAAGAAAACATTCTCTTGTTACAGCAAGAGGACACAAAGATAATCAAAAGTAAAAACAACCGGGTTGCCTCCCGTAAAGTGGTTTCTTTATAGCCATATAGCTAGGCTTACTTACTTGGTATCAAGATGGTTGGAGTGACGTGGCTTGGCATCCCCAAGCTTGAATTATTGTACTTATTTGATATATGTAAGGTGAGCCCAGGAAGAATAGGAAATAAAATCATAAAGAGCTCACCACAAGACATTAACCCATTAACTTTTAAGTCTAACTCTTTTCCTATGCATTGGCATTTTCTAAGAGAATAAATCAATAAAGCATAAAGTGACTAGCATAAGAAGGCAAAACAAGTGGGACTTTCAAAAGTTTCAACATAAAGAGAGGAAACTTAATATTATTGAGATATTTAGAGACATGTTTCCCTCTCTCATAATAAATTTCAGTAGCATCATAAGCAAATTCAACAATGTAACTATCGCATAAAGCATTCTTTTCATTCATCATCATAAAAGTATTATTACTCTCAACATAAGCAAAATTCTTCTCATTAGTAACAATGGGAGTAGGATCATCATAAAGAACTCGAACATGATAGACAAGTTGTATATTAGAGGAATGGTTTTGGTCAATCCCTCTATAATTATGACAAGTTTCATGAGGATGATTGTAATTATAGTCCATGTCATAGTATTATTTATAATAATTATCAAAGACTGGAGGCATAGTATCATCATAAGCAATGGAATAGTTATCTTCCCAAGTGTGTTCATTTGTAAACATATCATCATCATTTTTACTAGATGGAGAGGTTTCAAATATATGATCATCAGTAGCAAAAGGATTTTCAGACACCTCATCCCCAAGCTTAGAGCTTTCCATATCATCATTGGAGGGAACATGGATAGTACTAATAGTATAACAATTAATAACATCATCATTTTCAGAATTGGTACCAAAAAGATTTTCAATATCAAAAGTAGTGTGATTTTCCCAATCATTATCACTACTATAAGTAACAGGCATATGATCATCATCGAATTCAGACTCATCAGCAGCAACTATAATAGGAGCAACATGCTTAGGGGAAGATACCATTTCCTCTCTGCTTTTACTCCTCCTCTTCTTCTTCTTTCCCTCCTCAGGAGGGAGAGGCTTGAAAAGAGGCTTCTCCACATACCCTGGTTTATTGTCAGAAACAATAGAAGAAACTAGGGAGGATTCCTCCTTTTCATTAATAAGAGTAAAACAAACATTAGTCTTTTCATATTTTGGTAAAGCCATTCCATCTTTTATGATATTTTGTATGTAAGTGTTGTCATGGCAATTATTAACACAATAGAGATAACATCCATGGAACACACTATTCATATCAAAAGCACTCATATCTAATGAAGAAGTTTTTCTTGATAACTCTTCACACCCCAAAACTAATGTAAGTTCGACATGCTGATTAGGAGTGATCATGTTATCACAAAAGTCTCTCGCAGTACTCAAATTAGAACCTGAGCATTGGAATTTGAAATGACCCTCTTCATTGCAAAGTTCACAAATAAAAGGATAAAGGGCACAAACTTTTTCAGCAATATCACTTAGAGCTCTGTACCATGTTGTAGTTTTTTCATTCCTATGATGAATACAATATTCCTCTTCGATTTATTCTTTTCACAAGGTCTAAGTGCTCCGCAAAAATTAACATGCTTATAAGAAATAGTATTTTCAGAAGTTTGAGCATGTTTATTGCAATCATTAGTAACAATTTCATTTTCCATGCAAGTGTCTTTGAAAGGTTCATGATACAATTCCCAATTTTCTTTAGGAATATTAATATGAGAAGCAAAGATTTTACAGCAATCAACAAAAATTTGAGAATCAAGACCAAATTTAGCACTAAGCCCATGAAAATTAGCAATTTCAGCGAAAGACTTAATGCAATCATACTCATAGTTTATACCTGATTCTTTACCTTTGTCGTTCTCCCAATCTTCGGTATTGCGTTGAATTGTTTCAAGAAAGATCCCATTTAGCTTCAACCTTCTTGCTTGTGAAAGAACCCTCTGAACAGGCATCTAGATAATCCTTGTAATGACCTGAAAGCCTTGCATAAAAATTAGTAACAATTATTTCCTTAGGAAGCTCATGGTTAGGACATTTGAGTATTAATGTTTTCAGTCTTCCCCAAGCTTGAGCAATGCTTTCTCCCTCATGAGGATAAAAATTGAAAATGTAACTCCTAGCTAGTTGCACTTCATGAAGAGGATTAAATTTCGAGTAAAAGAGAGATTCAAGCTGTTTCCAATTCGAAGGACGATCATCCAGCATCCTATACCACTCCTTTGCTTTGTCCTTAAGTGAAAATGGAAATAATTTCCTCATGACATCTTCTCTTGATAAACCTGCAACCTTAAACAACTCACAAAATTCTGTAAGTTTCAACAAGTGATCATGTGGATGGACTTTTCCATCCCCTGCATAAAGTTCATCCATAACCATTTCAACAATTTCCATAGATATTTCAAAAGGAATACTTTCAGTAAGTGGATTTAGAACATCAGAAGCATCATTAGAATTATCACATATGGGAGACAAAATATTATCAGAGCAGATTTTTTTTCTCCAAAGCTGGGGAACTAAAAAGATCATTTTCATATAAACTAGTTTCCCCAAGCTTAGACTTTTCCATAGCATTAGGAATAATGGTGTTCAAAGAATTCATGCTAATAGCATTGCCATCACTATTATGAAAACAAACCCCCATTGGTTTAATTATCTCTTCAAAAGCATCATGTCCTAATTCGATATAAAGTTCATAAAGATCTCTAATTTTTTTGTTGTTTTCCATTTTCTATTTTTTTGGGTTTTTGATAAATGCAAAACTGAAAGTAAAACTAAACTAAATGCAAAACTGAAAATAAATATCTAGTGCAAACAAGAATAGAAACTTAAGCGCTACGCTCCCCGGCAACGGCGCCAGGAAAGTACTTGATAACCCCCAAGAGCAGGGGATCACTGTAGCACCTATCAATGTGGAAGAAGGGTATCGATCCGCAGGAGCAAGAAGGAAAAGTTATCTATTCCCTACAACTAAAGTGTCACAAGTTTTAGTTGATTATGCACTAAACAAGTTTAAAGAACAAGATGGTTGATTTAATGGATGGAAGTTTAATGTAACAAAACAAGAATGTCAAGTGTCCCAATCCTCTTCAATGCAAGAGGACAAGACAAAGGTGTAAACGGTGCTTGGAAATAAGGCCTACTAGTGGACACTCTCAACAATAATAATATAATTGAATACATAGATATTTCCTCTTCACTATGCTACCCCGAACTATCCTCTAGTTGGATAATGAACACCAATCCAATGTGTAGGGCTACAAAAAGCACACCTTAAAGTTCGTATTCCACATCTATGGACACTTCATGCGGTCACTATCTGCATCCAAAGATAGTACTAGCAAACACCACAATATCATAGAGACATCCAACACAAATAATAACTCATGATATGTATTCATGTAATCTTTAGCCTAAGAGCCACACACGGTGCACACACTGTCAACTTCACACCATGGGACAAAGGTGACTCCAGAAATCACATCAATAAAACCACTTGAGTAGCATAATTCATAAGATGATGAAGAGTAACTTCTATGGATTCAACTAGATTACAAAGCTCATGATCACATAAAGATCACACCATGGGAGAGAGATAAACCACATAGCTACCGGCATGAGCCCTCAGCCCCGAGGGAGACTACTCCCCCTTCATCATGGAGACAGTGGAGATGTCGTTGGGGGAGATGGAGACCACCCCGGCAGCGCTCCGCCGGAGTTTTCCCCCTCCAATCTGCAGCTTCTGATCTCCGTTTCGGTGTTTCTCTGTTTGTGGCCGCCTCCTTGCGAAACTCCTCGGGGGGCTCTTTATATAGGAGTTTTTAGGTCACGAGGAAGCTTCGGGAAGAAGGATCGATGCAAACGGAGCCACGAGGCCCAAAAGAGGTGGGCCCACGCGGCCCCTGTTCCTGGCCGCGTGGGGCACCCTCTTTCGGCCCTCCGGCCTCCATTTGTTTGCTTCCTTCGCTCCGAGGTCTTCCTCCTTCCAAAATAATGATCCCCGTACATTTGCAACTCATTATGACGTCGTTAAGGCCCTGAAATAAATAAGGAAAGAAATAGGGGTTTTTTCTACCTGCGCATGATTAATTCCATAAATAGGGGAAATCATTATTAATTACCAAAAATCATTAAATAACAGTAATATACCCCTTATATGATGCAAATATGAATGGAATACAAGTATTATAGTGCAAAGTTCATGGATGCATTTTACATGCATCACTTAGTAGAACTAAAACTGAGTACATGAGGTGCAGTTTTAGTACTACTAGACGGGAGGAGGAGGAAGAGGTTAGTCTTGATGGGTAGGTGGTACCTGAGAAATACACCTTTCGATATTTGGGGTCTATGTTGCAGAAGGATGGTGATATCGACGAAGATGTGAGCCATCGGATCAATGCTGGTTGGATGAAGTGGCATCAAGCTTCTGGCGAGAGTGCCACAAAAGCTAAAAGGCAGGTTCTATAGGATGGTGATCCATCCTGCGATGTTGTATGGCGCAGAATGTTGGCCAACCAAGAGGCGACATATCCAAAAACTAGGTGTAGCTGAGATGCGTATGTTGAGATGGATATATGGCCACACAAGAAAGGACCGGGGTCCGGAATGATGATATACGTGAAAGAGTAGGCGTAGCACCAATTGAAGAGAATCTTGTCCAAACCCATCTAAGATGGTTTGGACATATACAACGTAGGACTACAGAAGCGCCGGTGCATATTGGAAGGATAAAGCGGGCTGAGAATGTTAAGAGGAGTCGTGGTAGACCAAACTTGACATGGGATGAGTCCGTTAAGAGAGACCTGAAGGATTGGAACATCACCAAAGAACTAGCCATGGACAGGGGTGCGTGGAAGTTAGCTATCCACGTGCCAGAACCATGGCTTGGTTTCGAGATCTTATGGGTTTCAACTCTAGCCTACCCCAACTTGTTTGGGACTGAAAGGCTTTGTTGTTGTTGTTTTGTCTCGTGCGGAGTACTATTAGAAACAATCTAGATTAGAAGGTTAGTACTCATAAAATAAAATCCACTTGGGTTCCAGAAATACATATTGAAAAAACTTGATTTAACATTAGCTACTGTTACTAAGCCTTATCGTGGCACTTCCTTCCAAAAAAGTACCGCAAATAACGCTCGTAAAGAGGCAAATGCAAATAAAGGCAGAATCTGTCAAAAATAGAACAGTCTGTAAAGATTGAATTTTAAGAGGCACTTACGTAGCTCAAATCAGAAAACTTCAAACTAATACATGATATATAAAAGTATCAGGATTTTGGTAAAAAAATGCATGAAAAGATAAAGTTCTGGGATTTTTTTTAAGAGTTTCTACAATGGGTGAACAAAATGCATTAGAGGCTATTTCTTGGCACAAAAAACCAAATGAAAAAGATACAATAGAGTTGATATAGAATCAAAAACCCCATTACTCAAGAAAGCAAAAATAAAAATTAGGTTGCCTTTCAACAAGTGTTTTTCTTTAACGCCTTTTAGCTAGGCGCAGTAATTTCAATGATGCTCTCATAAAAATAAGAGTTGAAACAAAAGGGAGCATCACGAAGCAAATAAAAAACACACTTAAGTCGAACCCACTTCCTATGCATAGGCATCTTGTAAGAACATAAATCATTGGAGCACAAAGTATCAAGCATAGGAAGGTGAAACAAGAGCAACTTTAGAACTTTCAGCATAAAGAGATGTGTTTTGGTAACATGAAAGCTCCTCCAACCATATTTTACTCTATCATAATAATATTCAGTACTATCATGAACAAACTCAACAATATAATTATCACTTAAAACAAGATTTTCATGATCCACAAGCACATAATTTCTATCAATCTCCAAAATAGTGGAATCAACCCCACCTTCAATAAAATTATGATTTTTATCATCAAGTAACATAGGACCATCATCAAGAGTTTTATCATATAAACTTTATAAGCACAACTCTTCGTCAACATGCATCTCAATGGTAGGAATAAATAAAGGATTATCATAATATTTATCAATATAGCATGGATTATCATACATAGCAAAATCATTTTTATCAGTTTCATCAAAAAGGGATATTTTAAAAGAATTTATAGGATCACAACAATCATCAAATAATGTATGAGTTAAAGAGTTACTCTCATTAAAAGGTAGGCATGGGTATCTACTCCATTCTTCCTCCTTTTGTTCGTCACTCTCCTCCTCTTTTTCATCCAATGGGATTCCAGTTTTAGAAATTTCTTCCTCCATAGGTTCCCGCAAAGCATCGGTCTCTCCTTTTGGTGGGGAGACTTTCTTAACATACTCAGTAATATAATAATTATCAGTGTAATTCTTAAAGCGATATTTGAGTATAGCAAAATTCTCTGTTTCATAATGAGCATTATCAATATTCTCAAGCAAAGAAGCAATTTTATAGGCACTCTTAAAGGCAACAAATTCTTCAATTGTTCAACATCAAAGAAATCAAAGTTTTACCTAGCATAAGAAGCTAACATTTCATTTTCATTGTCTTGACATTGGAAAGCGAGGTGTGGAGTGCGCCTCCCACAAAAACATTTTATATCATAGAGAAAACTCAAATTTTCAGCATACAAGTTCACTTTTTTTAGAAAATCCCAAAGTTGTTTCCCTTTTTGATACAAGCGGTGTTCCTTATAGTATTTTTGTTGATCTTCTGTGAAGCCACAACAAGATCTAGTTTCAAAGAAAATAGCCATTGATAACAAATAAAGAACTAGGCATACTAACAAAATAGGAATAAAGACTACTCTAATTTTTTTGTGTTTTATTTTTTTAAACAAGCAAGCAAAACAAGAAATAAACTAAGCAAGACAAAACCAAACTAAAATATTGAGAGTATGAGGCTCCCCTTGCTGTAGCTCCAAAGTCCCCGGCAACGGCGCCAGAAAACTGCTTGATTGGTGTTGTTGATGGTAGCATTGGTGGTACCCCAAGCGAAGGTTTTGGATGTAGCAAGTAGCAGTTTTCCCTCAGTGAAGAACCAAGGTTTAATTGAACCAGTAGGACTTTGAAATCAACAACGAGGTGCCCATCAACGATCTCTGGTGCTTAACCGTTGACGAACGTGGGCTTGCACACACTCAAACAATTACTTTGCCCCCAACAGCAGAAAGGTTGTCAATCTTCCCAGTCTGTTGAAAACAAAGCGGTTAAAACGTATGGTGAATTGAATGAAATATGGAAACAGACCAGCGAGCAAGTGATGATGAGAAGAAAGTAAAGGGTGTTGTAATCAATGGAAAAGGATAGACCGGAGGCCATGGGTTCACTAGTGGTGTCTCTCCCTAAAATAAAATACTCATATGATGGGTAAACAAATTATAGCTAATCAATTGACAAGATTATGGTACAAACTTAATCTAGCCAAATCAACGAGTTCATGGTAATATTCATGTAGGCAACATGACAAATAACAAAGACCGTCATCTGACTGCATATTTGTTTAAAAAGTCCACCTAGGGATCGCTATCAAACATGTCACCCATCGGTATTAAGTTGCAAACAACAGACAATTGCATTAAGTAAAGTACATGATGTAAAAGTAATATTTTAATCACGTAGACATAAATACCGCTGTTTTACCCCTAGTAGCAGCAGTGCACCCTCGTCCTTGCATGTTTCTGTCACTCGAGCGCAGGCACAAAAAGGGGCATGAACCTACCATCTAGCATAAATACTCTCTCTGGGAGATACAAGCAATCACTTGGCCAAAGTAACTATGCACATCGGAGAGCATGCAAAAACATAAATTAACATATAAGAACCATGCACAGTCTGATCATAACTTCATAATCCATCGGATCCCAGCAAACACATCATATAGCATTACAATAATCGATTTTGATCATGTTAGGCAGCTCATAAGATCATAAACAACGAGGCACAAGGGAGAGAGACAACCATCTAGATACTATCATGGACCCGTAGTCCAAGGTGGAACTACTCATGCATCATCCCGGCGGAAGGCATGGCGATGAAGAGCCCTCTGGAATCGATCTCTCCTCCGGCAGGGTGCCGGGATCAGCTTCAGAATCCACTCGATAGGTTTCGAGATGGCGACGGCTTCGGACGATTTCGTGGAAAATAATGGCCACCTTTACGTTTTTAGGTTAAGTGTGAATTTATAGGCGTCGGAGGGGGCCGAGGCGACCCACCAGGGGCAGGGACGGGTCCCACCCATGGGTGGGCCCTAGGCCGCGATAGCTGGCCACCCCTGGCCCCTGGGTGCCCTCCCAGGTCACCCTCCGGACTTCGTCTTGGTGTAAAAATAATTTCCGTAAATTTTGGTGCAATTCCGAGAAGTTTTACTGAAGAGAATTTTTTGAAATACAAAACCACAGAAAACAGGAGCCTCGCATTGGGCATCTTGTCAATAAGTTATTTAATAAAATGCCTCAAAATGATATAATAAAATAGTAAAACATGTGACAATGATATAAAACAAGCACGGATTAATACAAAATTATAAATACGTTTGACACATATCAGAGAGCCACCTGCTCCGCCTCCAAGTTGCGGCGATAACTAATATTGATTCTGTCTAGAACGATGGCTTTCATGACTCTGCTTGAGGAAAGCTTTCTCCACAGCCTATGGCGATCATTGATATCGACGTGGCCCGAGAACGGCCCCTTAACCAGAGATATATGCATATGTGAGTAGTAACTCGAGCAGTGCGCCTGTCGGGGCGCGGACGGCCGGTAGGCTTGTCGCCGACCTCCTCCGTTATCGACATATATGTACGAAGCAGCTCGAGCAGTGTATCTGGAAAGACTTGGAGTTCTAGCTTTACTCCATGGCAAGCCTTCCATCAAGGATGGAATATTGGAGTAGAATTAAAAGTGTGTTTAGCTTTACGGTTTGGTTTCTATTTTATGAAATAAAGTTATATACAAATTTATGTTTCAATTAAATAAAGATGTATCAAATATTTAAATTTTACTTTGGATCCGACCGGTGAGAGAGGCACGAAAAAAACGTCAAACAAGTATTCGACACCTCATAAAATGAACAGAAATTGGGATGCCGGACATAATTTAAGCATCGGTGGATATGCTCTTAGAGCATCTCCACTGGGGGGTCGTAAAAGGGCCCCTAAAGCTCCATTGGGGCCCCGGAGAGAAAAACAGGCCACACCGGGGGGGGGGGGGGGGGGTCGCAAAGGCTTTGTCCATCCCAAAACATGTCCGGCACCGCCAACAGGGCCTCCAAAGTTGGGGGCTGCCTTCGCGGTGTCGGACACTGTCCGGCCCGAGCCTCCGACAGGTATGGCCCGCCCGTCATACTCACGAAACGAATCGTCGGTGCGCAGGAACGCGGCAGCGATGCAGGCGCCGCATCATTTCAGTGGCGAGTCGTCGCATCGTTGCACGGGCCGTCAGACGGCGCATCGTTTCAGTGGCTAGGTGGGCGGCGCAGTGAAGCGCCGCCTCGTAGCAGCGCCGCAGAGCCCACGCGGCGGCACGCATGTCGTCTTGGCATTAATGGCGACGGCATGTCCGCTCCTTCGACCGGCTTTAAAAAGCCACCACCGGCCCTCTCGTCTCAAACACTCCACCACCGGCCCTCGCCCGTTCCCTCCACTCCCACAGCCAGGATGCACCGCCGGGGACCAGGTTACCAGCCGACGGAGGAGGACCACGAGCGACGCCGCCGCCTTGATGCGGCTTCATTGCTCCGGTGCCAACGTTCGAATGAGCGACGCCGGATCCAGGGGCTCCGGATTGCAGAGGAACGGGCGGCAGCGGCGCCGCCAACGCCTCCGCCTCCGCAACCCAACGACCGTCCGCCGGTGTCGCACCACGAGCGCAACTACATCCCGGCGCCGTCCGATCGCCGCCTGTCGGACTGGACTACATCTGGTCGTTGTGGCAGGCGGACGCAGACGGCGCGACGGAAGACGAGCGGAGGTACGTCGCGCCGTTCCACCCGTCGGCCCCCTACTAGGATCCCGTGGTGGCGTCCGAGCACGCCGACCGCGTCCATGGCTGGACCGACACCGGCAACTTCCCCGTGACGGCGCCCGTGGAGTCGTCCGACGACGAGGAGGCACCGCCGCCTCCAAGATGTGCCGGTCGTTAATATCGATAATGGCCAGACTGAGGGCTTTCAAGATTCTAGGCACGCAGTGGTTTCTCCACAAGCCGCGTCGGTCATTAATATCGACGTAGCTGGAGATTTCAACCCTCTTTGCCTAGAGATGCATTGTGATGAGCAACTCAGACGGTAAGTGAGCAGTGGCTCGATCAGTGCATCGGAAAAGACTCGGAGTTTGGTTTAACTCCATGGCAAGCAATGTCGGTGAGCTTGTCGCCGGCCTCATCGGCCATGGTTTGACACATAGCGATCGTTGCCCAAAACGACCACTTGACCAAGGGGTAATCCCAAAGCTCCTGGCCGGCAGGGGTTAGGGTTAGGGCTTAGATCGCATGTATCTAAATTTATATTTAAAATTGCGTCGAAGTTTGTATTTGAATTATATCAAATTGTATCGAAAAATTTATATTTTAATGAAAAAGTGTGTTTGTTGTCCGGCCGTTTAGGGGGTGCCGGTGTGGGCCGAAAAATAAAAATAGGTGGTGCCGGATATAATTTAGGCACCCGGTAGGCCTCACCTGTTAAAAAAACTCTACACACCACTCTAGGTTCTACTACTATATAGTACTAGACTATAAAAGGATACTCCACTTTCTTCACCGACCGTCGTCCAGTTTTATTGGAAAAAGAGCGCGACGTGTACGCAGCGGCAGATCCAGGATTTTGATGCAGGGTGGTCCGCCTTCAATTTTTTTTAAACTCAAATAGAACAATGCAGATATAGTGCATATAATTTGACAATAACACTATGCTCTTACAATATATGATAATTTAGTAGGAAGTTCAAATTTTCCATAAAAGAGACCTACATGCACTACACCACAGCACAGTATTCCCTACAGCTGTGTGTCGGCAATAGTCACTTTTGCCGACCGACTGTTGGTTGGAAAAACTCACGACAGATTGTTGGTCGGGAAAACTCATGTCCAGCATCCGACTGTCGGTCGGCGATTCTCTTAACTTTTCTGTCGTACAGTTGGTCGGAAATTCCTCTATACATCTGATTGTCGGTCGGGAAACAACGCCGACCGATTGCTGGTGGCTAAATGGGCTGGCGGGACTCGCGCGCGGAGACGAAAAGTTAAGGGCGAATATTTGGCCCAACCCGCCAATTTTTTTCTATGTGCCCATTACCCTCGCGCCCACCACTACACGTGACCTAATTCCTCATTTCTTCCCCCGCCCGACCTAGTTTCTCTCTCTGACCGGTGGCGGCGCTCTGGCGAGTCCATCTCCGAGCATCCACCCCTGACTGCCCTTGCGCCCGGCGCCGACGTGCCCGTCCTGCGGCGGCACGCCCTTCCCGACGGCAGCTCGCGCGCCCTTCTCCAGTGGTTGCACGCCCTTCTCCAGCGGCGGCGCCCCCTCCCGAAGGCGGCGCGTCCATTTAGCTCGTATTTTTTAATTTGATGTGACATGCTGACTCATGATCATTTTGCTAGATGAAGCCCTACAGGCCAGGGACATCTTCCTCATCCAGCCGCTGAGGTATTTTTTCACTCACTACTTGTCTCCACTTTAGAAAAACTAGATATACAGAGTCTATAATTAGGTATTTCATTGGTTCATGAGAAGCCAGAATAAGTACCAATTGGTCCATGCGAAAAACTCCTACAGTACATGCTAGCACAAATCGGATGTGTGAAGATAATTTCCTTGCTGCATGTAGGTATCTAGCAGCACCTCCTTATAATGCCAATAGAGATCAGGTTCCGAACCTTGCTCATGGCAACTAGGAATCCATGGAAGTTCATCATATTTATCCAGTAAAAAATTTCTGTAGAAATTCTTGGCGAGCTACAAAAGCATTCATAATTCGGCAAGGATAATATTTTATTTTCTGTAACAACACAGCATGCTAGTGTAGCACAGATTGGAATGCTTTTTTAGGTTAGTGTCATGCTTACATGGTTGGTGCAGTAAGCGTACAACAAAGAAAGGGTATGCTGAAGCATGCAAGTCTAAAAAGAAGCAACTGCTGTAGATATGATCAGTTCTCAACTATTCCAACTTATATTCAGGTTTTATGAAAAGACAAGAGTTCAAGAAAATTAACTCCAGGTTATGTCAAGAGATCAAATAATAATGCTAGTGTCTCAGCTCACATTGTAAAACCATAATTGTCTCCAGGTTATGTCAAGAGACCAAATAATAACGCTAGTGTCTCAGCTCACATTATAAATACAATGTTGTGGTCACATTTCTGCCTAGGTATGTTGTTTCTATGTGCTGGAGTAGAACTACAATGGAATTTTACATTGTCGACGAGGTGGTAGCTGTTCTTAGTGCACTTTTTGTGAAGTTCTATGTGAGCTCATTCATGCTTAATAATCTCAACCTATCTATTGTTTTCATCCATTGATATTTATTTCCACTTGGTCTTTTTGGTGGTTAGAGCTAAACCTGCAGTATGCATTACCTCTGAAAAATACGGTACAACCTCATTTTTGGTAATTTGCACTTGTGATCCTTGGTTGTGTATCTAAACTGAACAATATATCTGATGTACAAGTACTGGCTAAAACTGAACCACAAAGATTACATTCATGATGTTTTTTTACACCAGTTTGTAGCAAAGTTCCATCTCTGAATTTGCAAACTGTAGTATGCATTACCAAATTAGATATATGTGATATTACTTGGAACACATGTATACTATTATAGTTCAACTATAGTTGCATGTCCTGACAAACTATGAAGTGTCAAGTATTCATGTCTATGAATGCATGAAAATTGATGGACTTGCTTACCCTTTGTAGGAAAGACATTCAGGAGGATCAGGAACCTGAAGTTGGCGATTTGTGACAACAAGCTATTTTGTGTATTGGATCAAACTATGAACTGCCGTGCACTTTATTGCAATCGTTTTCTAAACCAGTCTACTCTCTCTTGTGAACTTGATAGTGCAATGGATCATCATGAATCATTGGACATGCACTTTTTAGGCATTATTTTGTGTAAACCTATCTGGTGCTGGTCACCAAAGTATAATGTAAACCTATATGGTGCACTGGACCATCTGTATTGTTTGGTTCTTGCTCGTTATTGCAACTTGATTAATATTGTATTGGATGCTATTGTCATGGAAATAAAGCAGATGCTAAATTAAATGTTATTCTGTAGAAAACAATACCATCTGAACGTTGGTCGGCGAAATAAAATAATGTCAGATAGTTGATCGGGAAAAGTCCATGGTAGGGCCAACGAAATGTTGGTCGGCAAAGTAAACGACATCAACCTGTCGGTCGGCATAAAATGTCCGTCAGTAAAGAATTGCTGGTGGGAAAGAATACGTCGGTCGGGAAAGTGAGGCCATTGCCATCAAACAGTCGGTCGGCAATTTATTGTCGGTCGGGAAAGAGTTTTCCTGACAGGACCCTTTTCCGACCGACTTTCTGTCGGGGAAAGCCGTTTTTCCGACCGATTTTGCTGTCGGGAATGCAGTGTCGTGGTGTAGTGATGCCTTAAAAAGCTAAAAGAAGACTAATTTTTATCGGGCTTACACCTTCTACTGGTCATGAAAGTCTCAATTATTTCATCTTCATCCAATTTGGAGAAAGTATCTCGCTCAATGTATGTGACTAGACAATCATCCACAAGACTATCACTCATCTTATTTATCAGCTTGTTCTTGACTAAACTCATTGCCGAAAATGCTCTTTCAACATTTACGGTCGCCATCGGAAGAAGCAATACCAATTTGAGAAGCATATACACGAAATGATGAACTATGTGCCTTCTTGTTTCAACAAGCTTAACCGAGAGATCAACAAGATTTTCAAGGCCATTGAAATTTTCATCTTTTCTCATGTCATCAATATAGTTATCAAGTTGTAGTTCAAGGCATATCAAATCTTGGCTTAGAAAATTCGTTTCAAAAAAAACTTGGCTTAGAAAATCATCAGGATAGAACTCAGCAATCTTGGGGAACGAGCGGCGACGACAACGCCTGTCACTAGGAGCGTCGAGAGGGGACCAACGGCAGAGGCGACGCTTGTCGCTGGGAGCGCCGACCGTCGGGAGGGGAAGAGCCGAGCAGCGGCGGTGGACTGGCGGCGAGGCTGGAGCGTGGTCGGCTGGTAGCTATGAAGAGAAGGAGAGTTTTTTTCTGCTACTTCGACTCGTACAGAGAAATATATGGGCTTTTTTTTCTGCTAAACCACTATATGGTATATAGGCCGAATTGAAATCCCAGGGTGGTCCGTGGACCACCCTGTCCACCATGTGGATCCGCCCATGCGTGTACGAGCGGAATCTCGGGAGAACTCGAGTGCGCATCGGCGAGGCACTGAGCTGCACGTACACCTACATGTTCTTTCTCGAGATAGGCTTTTGCCCCGCTATATAAATATAGCAACCAACCGATACAACCGAAACAGCTGTTGGGGCCACAGCACATCCAAGCCGCTGCGCCCGCCGAACAAGTTCCACCACGCTCCTAGAGTTCCGAATCGTCGCGTACCAAGCAACACCTTCAAGAAGGACTGCGACGATGACGACGCTGCTGCCCGGCCATGGCCTAGGGTTTCCCCCGTACGCAGGGGTGAGTGGGGAAGGGGTGCAGCCGACGCCCTTCAAGAAGGAAAGACGACACCCGTAGGCGCCGCCCCGTCGATGTCGTAAGACGACAAGGATTTCTCCCGACCCCCAAAAAACCACTACCCCAAACGATCCGTAGTCTTCCATGCAACAACGCCGCCCACCTGCATGCGCCACCACGGTCTTGACACCACCGTCGTCGTCTCACTGTAAACCGATGCGGGGCCTAGAAACAGAAGACGGAGGCAGTAGGTTCAGGGGTCGCCGGCTCTGTAGCCACACGGGAGGGAACTACCTCCACCGCTGACGCGGTAGCCGACCGGACGTGGCGACAGGAGCACACCAGGCCAGCACTAGAATCGGAGGGCGGCAGCAGCACGGCCACCTAGAGGGCGTCCTCCACCGCCAGTGGCGGGTACCGACCGGACGCCGCAGGGACAAACTAGACCGTACTGGTCCGCTGCACCACGTAGGCCGTCGCCCCTACCTGTTCTGGGCAGGGCTGGAAGGAGGATCCTGTAGTAGACTGTATAATAAACCAGAGCGCACGCGGCGGGGCCGACCTGGTGCAAGCTACTCCACGTAGATTTCCGGCCGGGAATGGCGTGCGTACGGTACGCCAGGTACGGTAGAGATGGCCCAGCAAAAACGAGAGTACGAGACGCTCGCGTACATGCACATCATGCACGCGCGACCCGAGTACCGGATGGGGACGGCGCGCCGCAGACCGCAACGGGGCTGTACCGCCCCTTGTCGTGCTCGCGTCCCGTTTCATACCGGCGACGACGGGGCAGCCTGGAATCTGGATGATTGGCGGCCATGGCTCCGGCGAGGCGGGCCGGACAGCTGTGCGGGCTGGATTAAGCACGCGGGTTCGTCGCGTGTTTCGGCGGGAGAGATCGATCGTTGGGTTTTCTTTTTTCTTTTGGCAGCATTCCCGGTAGTTGATGGCGATGTGCCCATGCAGGACGAGACTACTGTGTTTTCAGGAGAGAGGCTTTGTCTCTTGGGCGTCTTCGACGTCGTCGCGTCGCCCTCTCTCTTATGTCGACAATGGATCGGATAGCATCCGGCCGCCCGGGAATTCTTTTTTTTTTCTTTTTAAATTTAAAGTACCCATTCTATTTCAACGGGAGGAAGACGCGAAATTGGATGGAGGTGGTGACCAGATCCAGAGGCGACAGGTTTTCTCATGCTGGGGCATTGCACTGCAGCATGTTCAGAGCTTCTAGCTCATGTGAACAGTGGGAGCTGGAAGAGAACTCGGTGTTGGAGCATCTCCACCTAGCGCTTGTAAAACCTCTTTAGTCACACCAAGTGGTTCTAAAGCTTTCTTTCATCCTCAACTTTGAAGGTCTCTCGACGGTGCCAAACACAATTTACATTGAAAAAGAGCTTGGACTCGTCCACTGTCACACACTTTATGCACTTAATTAATTTACGCATGGTGAAGGAGGCGGAGGAGCGATCCACATAAATGATGTATTTTTTTAAGAGTCATAATAGACACAGAAGATCCCGTGAGAGGATCGAGCGGCTGCCCACTCACTCATGCATTATGTTTCTTTAAAGATCTGGTGAGTGGATTGACTGACTGGGCTGCCCTATGTAGCTATGTATACCAATGTTTTTGTTTTTTAATTGTTTTGTGGTCACATAAGATCCGGTGAGTAGATCGAGTGGGTTGTACATTCTCAAACAATCAACTCACCCTGATGATTTTTCACCGGTACAAAAATAATTTGTATAAAACATCCAATAATGGAACACCTATTTGGGGGTGCCGATATGAGAGACAAATAAAAGCGTCGGATATGTGGCCAACACCCACAAAGAGCAGCCTATTAGATTGCGAGACATAATTTAGGCATTCGGTGGAGATGCTCTTAACTTCTCAAGCTAGTGGATAACACGTGTTTACAGGTGTGGGCATGCTGTATGTACCCGTGAGGGATTGACGGGATTCAATTTAGATAATCCTTATAAATTCAAGGTTTATTTTGAACTTTTTTCTTGGAGAAATCGATCTAGATGTAAGCGAAGATCTGGGTGCATATGGCATTAACCACCGTGACCCGGATTAGCGCCCCAGAAGTGGGAGCGCGTCAGCATGTTTTGGCACTAATTAATTAGCGAGATCCATTGGTCGGCCAGAAAAAAGAGATACGATCGTAGGTCTAGGCATGCGAACCGTGACGGGACATTGTGTACGTTCTCGGTAATGGGAACCGGAGAGGGTCGCCGTGATCGGTCGGTCTCACGCTCGTGCTAATCTGGATCTCCTTGCCGGCCATGTTTAAGGATCGATCCGTGGAAAAAGATTGCCACCATATGGATCGGTGCCATCGGTACGACGACGACAAAGCTGGCGCAGTGCACGCTTAGCATGTGAGCACTCTGCTTTCGGCTCCGGTCACTAAGTGTCGTTTGTATAACTCCCCGATCGATCGAGGCCCAAGCGCAGCACGCCACCCGGCTACCGTCCTAATTTCGTGATCTAGATGAATGATCGATCATGGAGACGAATGATCGATCATGATTAAGCGAGTGCAAGTTTTTTCAAACTGTTTTCGAAAGGAAAAACAAATGATTGCTAAAACAGTCCAAGCAAAAGGTACCGGTGGGTGGGTGGAGGGTATAGGTGGCCAAACGTGCCGGCCCGGCCCGGCACGGCACGGCACGGATGGGGCACGGCCCGTTAGGCACGTGAGCTATTCGTGCCGTGCCGGGCCGGCCCACGTGCCGCGGCCAGACCTCCGGCACGGCCCGGGAGGCACGCCGACGGCCCGTTAGGCACGGTTGGCCCGTCGGGCACGGCCCATTTAGCACAAATACGGCCCAAAAACTGAAGAAAAAAATATAAATAGGTAAAAAAATAAAAAAAAACTAATCGTGCCGTGTCGGGCCGGCCCACGGGCCTCGATCGGGAGCTGGGCACGGCACGGAGCGGGCCCGTGCCGGGGCACGGCCCGTTAAGATCCGTGCCGGGCCGTGCCTGGGCCGGGCCAAATTCCCCGTGCCTCGGGCCGGCACGCTGGGCCCGGCCCATTTGGCCACCTATAGTGGAGGGTCAGTGCATTTAGCAGTTTGCTCTGTGAGAGCATCTCCACCGGGGTACCTAATAGGGCCCCTAAAGTTCCATTACGACACCGGACAGAAAAACAGGTCACACCGGGGGTCGTAAAGTCTTTGTCCGACCCAAAAACTGTCCGGCACCGCCAACAAGGCCTCCAAAGTTGGGGGCTGCCTTCGCGGTGCCGGACACTGTCCGGCCCGAGCCTCCGACAGATATGGCCCGCCCGTCAGCCACACGAAACGAACGGCGGGAAATTTCCCCTACATTATCGCGCCGGCCACCAAATCTTGAGCTTCTTCCCTCCATTCTCACAAACCCCTCCCCTTCTACCTCGCCGCCGCCGCCCACCCGTACTCATTCCTCGTCCCTCCGTCGGCGCGTTCATCGCGTCCAATAGCCGGCGACGATGGCTCCGAATTCGGCGGGAGTGGGTCTGAGAAAGCCCGTCCATAGCAAAGCCACCAAGGAAAAGGGTACGAGGGCCGTGCCGATGAAGCCACCGGTGATGAAGGCGGAAGAAGTGGAGCCGCCGGTGATCCGCCCAGAAGACGAAGCGGATCGGGCGGCGGCGTCCCGGTTACGAGCTGACCGGCGACATCGGGCGAAATTGAGGATAGCGCAGGGTGATACGTGTCAAACGTATCTATATTTTTTTATTGATCCATGCTAGTTTTGTGATGTTGTCACATGTTTTTACTATCATATTACATCATTTTTATACATTTTGTTGGACTAACCTATTGACAAGATGCCCAGTACCAGTTCCCCGTGTTTGTGCTGATTTTGTTGCAGAAAGTCACTTCCGAAAATATTCTCGGAATTGGACGAAAATTTACGAAGATTTTTTATTTAAGAAATAAGGACTGTAGGCAGAAGAACGACCCGGGGGGGGGGGGGGGTCATAGGCCAGAGGCGGGTCCCACCCGTGGGTCTAAGGGGGGCCGCGGCCACAGCCCGCCTCTGCCCCTCGGGTACCCCCTCGGCCGCCTCCGATGCCTCTAAAATCATCAACGACGAAAAAACCCTAACCCCCGAAGGATTTTCCCAAATACGATACAGAGCTCCGCTGCCATCGCCGACAAAGTTTCGGGGGTTCAGAAGGTCCTGTTCCGGCACCCTGCCGGGACGGGGATCGACCGCCGGGGCCATCTCCATCAACTCCGCTTCTTCCCGCGATGAGGAGGGAGTAGTCCCTCACTGGGGCTGAGGCTTATACAAGTAGCTATGTGGTTATCTCTCTCTCCCATGATGTGATCTTCGTTGTGATCATGAGCTTTGTTATTATAGTTGAATACATGATGTTTCTCTATGTGTAATAGATATGATGTTTCTCAAGTCGTGTTATCTAGTATAATTTGCGGAGTCACCGTTGTGATCACGGTACCATGGTGACAATGAGGGTGCCGTGTGTGGCTCTATGCATCAAGATTAGAGGGATCTTCATCATGAGTTTGTTCTTTATTATTGTTGTATTGAATAGATCATGAGGTTTCTTGATGCTTGTGTTATTGAAGAAAGAGACTATTCAAAAAATATGTTGTGGTGTTTGTTAATACTATCTTTGGATGCGGATAGTGACAGCATGAAGTGTCCATAGATGTGGAATACGAACTTTAAGGTGTGTGTCGTGGGGTTGTCACGACAAGTTCTTCCTCAGGGAAGATGAGTTCTGGGGCCATCGGTGATCGAAGTACGTAGGAACGGTTAATCTCGCCAGGAAACAAGGATTTACCCAGGTTCGACCCCTCTGATTAGAGGTAAAGACCTACTTCCTGCTTCTATGTTATTGCTCTTTGCTAGATCTCGATTACAAGGACCCGGCTCCTACAATTCAGGAGCCGGCGACTTCTCTCTGGTGGCTAGGGTTTCTCTGACTCGACTTGACTTAGCTCACTACAATCCAGGGCCCTCCTTATAAAGGTGGCGGGTCCCTAGACTTACAATCTGTACCGAGTTCTACTCATATACGGAGTCCTACTCTAGGCTTTGTCCTTCCAAACTAGAACTCCGGGCTGTACTTGGACTCCTTCTTTGGACGAGCCCCCTTCTCCACACGGGCCTTGGTCGGCTTGTCTCCAGCCCAGCCCATGTGACTTGTCTCGTGACTCGGCATTGGCCTTCTTGGTCTTGGCGGGTCTACTTTCCGGGTCCATGGGCCTACCTATAAAGTATCCCCCATCAGTAGCCCCCGAATTTATCTTGGGTGCAGCTTTGTCGGCTTCCTCTATCGTCTTGATTTTATTCCTGGTTCGACTCTTGGGGTCGACTCCTTCTGTCGACTCCTTCACTCCGAGTCACAAGCTCGGAAGTCGCTAGCTGCTAGCTCCAAGATGAATTCCTGCAATTAAAACACAATACACGTAAAATGAATCCATCCTCGCCTTTTGCACAAGTCCACCGCTCTAACCCTTTACAGCACTTGGCCGAGTCTGTGGCTATTCCTGTACACTAACTCTGAGGATTTTCAACTCTTTAAGTCATAGGACTCGGCTTTCCGGAACAAGCCAGCTCTTCTTCCACCTCTGTAACCTTAACTTTTAACTGTTGAATCGTTACCCACGATTTTACCGCGGGCCACCACTGTAAACCTCTAGGGTTTTTACCCTCTTATAAATGTCAAAGGGTAAGAACCAAAACCTCAACAGTCCTTTCATTCCCCAACCTTTCTGTCTTTCCCGCGCTCATCTCTTTCCCGCGCAGCGCTCCCCTCTTGCACCGCACGTACGCCATGGCCCCCAAGCGCGCCACCAAGGGCACCTCTAAGGCCAAGGCCTCCTCCGCAAGCAGGATCGTCGACATTGCCACCGAGGCCGCCGCCGCCGCACCTGCCTCGAAGAGATCTATCTCCGCCGATTGGGGCGGTTCAACCATCACAGCGGAGCAACTGAAATCGCACCGCCTAGCTGGCCTCCTTCCTTCAAGCGTCAAGGCACGAGCACCTGGGGATGAATCGGTGCCCTCTCCGGCGAAGGGCGAGGTCGTTATCTTTGCGGAGCATCTCTTCCGCGGTTTCACGCCCCCCGGTAACTTGTTCTTCCGCCAGCTTCTTGAGTTCTATAAGCTGCGCATCCACGACCTCGCTCCTAATTCCGTCCTTACCCTTTCCAACTTTGTCGTTCTCTGTGAGGATTACCTCCAGATTAAGCCTGACCTAGATTTATGGCTTGAACTGTTCTATTGCAACCCACAACCTGAAACATCTGGAGGCCCTCTCTTACAGTGCGGCGCTGTGGCTCTCCAGCGTCGCCTGAATTCTGTATTTCCAAAGCCAATTTTTCCCAACCGCATAAAAGACTGGCAAAAAACTTTCTTTTACTGCAAAGATACATCTCCTGAGGGCGAGCCCAAACTTCCTTTGTTCACTGAGGATCGCTTAGAGGCGACTCCTGTCATGAAAGCCAGGTGCTCAGAAACCGCCCGACCCAAAGTCGAGTCACTGATTCTTAGAATCCGGGCTCTTCTTTCTCATAATCTAGAGAACATGGATCTCGTCCGTTGCTGGACAACCTGGAGGATCCAGCCGCTGAGTCCTAGGACTCGACTAATTTGCTCTTATACCAGATGTGTCACTGATGATCTCAGGACAACTGACAAGTTGTCTGACGGCCCTGAACTTGGTCGATTGATCAAGAAGTTGACCGGAAAAATGGTGAAGGACCAGGCCCACTTCGGGCTCCAGCCTTTTTGCTCCACCTGTCCGGCTCCTGCTGTAAGTGCTTTACTTGTCTTTCCTTCTTACTTGCTTTTATTGTCTCAATTTACTAACTCACACTCTCTGTTTCCTTTTTGCAGCTTACCGACTCCTTCTGGAAGCTGGCCCTTGAAACTGACAAGGGCAAAGGGAGTACCTCTGCTGCTGCAGAGACTGTTGATGAAGAAGAGTCCAGCGAGGAGTCCTCTAAAGAGGCTGCTGCCGCTGGCGATGAGAATGAAGATGAGGAGTCCTCTCCTGAGGCTCCCACTGTCAATGTTGTTGAGGAGGAGCGCTCTTCTGAAGCACAGTATGCTGACGAGGAGCATACTGAATCGAGTCCTGCAGAAGCCCAACCAACTCCATCTGAGGAGTCATCGGACATCAAGAGTCGCTGTTCGACTCCTCCAGTTCCGAAAAATGGGTCTCGGGCTGCTGTGTCTAAGGTACCCGCCTCGCGAGTCCAAAGATCTAGCAGCTCCTCCAGCGAGCCTGAAGAAATTGCTGCGCAAGTTCTTGCCGCCAAGAAAAGGAAACTGCGCTCACGGGGCCCTGCAGAGACTCCTCCGCCTCTACCTGTATCACACAAAAGGAAGTCGGTTTCTCCTCCTGCAAAAGCTGACTCCTATGAGTCGGGAATGTCAATATTTTCCTCTGACTCTCAAGCCTCTTTGGATCTTGAGACAAACGTTGGGTATGACTTTCTCCTTTGTCTTTACTAGCATGACATCTGTATTTCCTTTTAATCGCTACTTGACTTTTAATCTGTCCTGTCTCAGAGCCCGGCCTTGTGCCAAGGTCTCCAAGCTACCAGGCATGGCTGACGTGACTTCCAGCCGTGGAGCTGTACCGCCGTCGACTTCTCAGACGACGAGTACAAAGACCGCTCCTACGACTCCTGCATCTGCAGGTGCAACAACTACTGGGACTCCCCCTGTTCCCGAGTCCGCTCCAAGGACTCAGTTGGGGACTCCTTTGGTGATCCCATCCTCCTCTGGGGGTGGGACTCCAACCACTACAATTCAGATGCCTCCAAGTCAAGAAAAGGCGGCTCCCACTTCTCAGCTGAACACCGAGCCGGCAAAGTCCTCAACTGACTACAGCCGGCTCCGGATATCTGACAATAAGTCTTTCAACGAGGCCTATATTGAGGCCGTAGAACTGAATGATCAAGCCTCCAGGCTAAAGGATGAGGAGCAGGCAGCCCTCAGGGCCCTTGAAATGATTCATAATGTAAGTGCTCTAACTTGTACTCTTTATGTTCTCTCCGTTAGTCTCCTATTACAGTAGCCCCCAAGCACCTTATCTGTGGTGACTTGGAGCTAAGATAGGTGCTTCAACCTGAACTCAAATCACTTGCTAGGTAGAAAAAACTTGCATACTGTAGCCCCCAAGACCTGAGTCCTTAGCTCAACTAGGACTCGGGGCTGTTTAATCACTCGCTCTTAAATTCAAAAAGCTTTTCCACGAGTAGCCCCCAAGCGCCGGGTTGTTAGCCTGCGGCAACCTGGAGCTAACCAATACCATGAACTAGCACTTGCTTAGATAAAAAATTCTGCTCTGCGAGTAGCCCCCAAGCGCCAAGTTGTTAACTTGTGACGACTTGGAGCTGCTAGCTTGCACTGCTTAAGAACTTGAATCTATGTAGCTGTAGAAAAAATCTGACTCCTGAGTAGCCCCAAGCGCCAAGTTGTTAACTTGTGACGACTTGGAGCTTATGAGTTGTAGAATTTGACTTGTAAAAATCTGACTTGTGTTTTTCGGACTTGTAGCCTGTCGACTTGTACTTTGCTGATTTCTGCTTTCTCTGACTTGTGCTTTTTCAGAATGTTGTCTCCAAGATGAAGAGAGACATGAAAAAATTGGAAGACCAAGCGACTTCCAGTGCCAAGTCTGCTGAGTCTGAGAGACAACATTCCCTTCAACTGGAGAAGGACTTGCAAATCCTAGCTGCTGAGCTAGAAAAGGTGAAAAGGGAGTCGACTGAAGCAAAAAAGGCTGCCCAAAAGGCACACACTGATCTGAGAGCCGTCTTGGACGTATGCCAAAAGGGAATTAGGGCTATGTGCCATCATATCTTTGGTAAGTTACTGCACTTGCCTTCTTTTAGTTTGATACAAAGAACTCAGCGACTTACTTCTCTTGACTTCTCTATTTTGCAGGGGCTGACTCCCCAAAACTCAAGCTGCCCACTAGCCAACAACTCCATGTCATGCTAGACCACTGCCATGGTCTGCAGGAGGGTGCTCGCTCTGTGGTAAAGTATCTTAATTCCAAGGGCAAGTGCCCCAAGGAGCCTGAACGATTGGTTGATGAGTTGTCAAGAGCTCCAGGGTACATGCGCTTGTGGAAACAATCTGCCATGAGGAGGTCTGCCATAAGGATACTTGCACTGGCACACAGCTACTACCCAACCGTTCTGGAGCCGGCAATGCTCACTATGGGGAAGCCAGAGCAGCATGAAGATGGGACTCCCTTCAGCCAAGATGACTTCAAGGCTGAGGAGAAGCTAGTGCGGCCTTACGCCTGCGAAATCGCCAATAAGATGGACCCGGAGGTATGGGTTCATCACTATGACTTGGAGAACAAGAGGGTTAATCCAGGAGTTCCTCCAACCATAAACTTTGGGCGTCCCTCACAGGACATGGCTGGTGCCCCATCAACTGTGCCAAGCTCTTCCACTCCAGCGGCTCCTGGGACTAGCAACTCGACTGGTGCAGAGCCCACGCTAAAGACTCCTGCTGCGCCCACTCCTTCAAGAGTCGCAACTGGCGGCTCCCAAGCTCAAGAGGAGTTGAACAAGCACATGAGGAACCCGAGGGGAACTGGCTTTCAGACAAAGAAAGTTGCCACAAAATCCCCTGCAAAGTCGACTTCCACATCTGCTGCCCAGGCGAAAGACAAGTCTCCAGCTAAGGACTCCACAGCTCCAGTCAAGGACTCAGCTCCTGTTAAGGACAATTCTCTGGATGACTCTGGATTGTAATAATGTACTACTGGTGTTTTTAAACTATGTAGCTTGTTAGCTATTTTGAGTTGTAATGATGCACTACTGGTGCTTTAAACTATTTAGCTTGTTAGCTATTTTGAATTTGTGCCAATCGGCTTGGTTCTTATAACCCGTCTAGTTTTTCACTGATGAATAAGTAGGCCCTGCATGACTTCTCTTACAGCTTGTGCTGACAGGTTCTTAACTCATATGTTCCTTAGGATCCTATGAGAGATAGAAACAAGTCATGCCTGTAGATTAATCATATTGTGCAGGATGCATCTGACTTACCAGCGAGAAAACTAGGAAAAGTTTGGCTACTGTGCCAGGTCCTAGGTCTAAGCTTAACTTTTTTCCTGAAAAGCAAGCCCCCAAGAACCTTGTGATCAAGCATAACGAATAAAGCGCACTCACTGGGTGACTCGACTAAAGGACTCATATTCACAGAAGCCGGCTTTATTTCATTTGATCACGAAAATTTGATTACATTTAGGCATGGCTCACTGGGCTCTTTGCCTTTGAATTGAAAAACTATTACAACTTTAACTATAGTAAGGACGTAACTGAGCTATATTCCATGGCCTCTTTGCCTCTGCATATGGGTCTAGAGTATGAGCCGTGTCGGCTCCTTTGCCTACACTTGCCGGCTCTCGCACATCCATTAGATAGTACGACCCGTTGTTCAGATTCTTGCTTATGACAAACGGTCCTTCCCATGGTGGAGATAACTTGTGCATCCCTTCCTTATTCTGGACTAGGCGAAGCACTAAGTCACCCTCCTGGAAAGTCCGGGTCTTGATTCTGCGTGCGTGATATCGCCGCAAGTCCTGCTGATAAACTGCTGATCTTTCAAGGGCTAACTCCCTTGCTTCTTCAAGTGCATCGACCGAGTCCTGGCGTGCAATCTCATTAGTTGCCTCAACATAATTGGCGACTCTTGGCGAGTCATGCAACAAGTCGCTGGGCAAAACGGCTTCTGCACCGTACACCATGAAGAACGGTGTGAATCCAGTGGATCTGTTAGGAGTCGTCCTGATACTCCAAAGTACTGCTGGTAACTCCTCAACCCAACTCCCAGCGGCTCTTAGCAGGGGAACCCGTAGTCTAGGTTTAATCCCTTTAACAACTCCTGATTTGCCCGCTCGGCTTGTCCATTGGACTGTGGATGTGCCACCGAGGCTAGGTCGAGTCTGATGTTATTCTCACCACAGAACTTGGCCATCTCCCCAACTGATAAGTTGGTTCCATTGTCTGTAATGATGCTGTGAGGATACCCAAAACGTGTTGCTATCTTTTTGAAGAATCGCACTGCTGATGCTCCGTCGACTCTGCTGACAGGTTCGACTTCCACCCACTTGGTAAACTTGTCAACTGCCACAAGCAGATGGGTCTTTTGGCAGGGCGACTTTGAGAAAGGACCCACCATATCAAGTCCCCAAACTGCAAATGGCCAAGTGATAGGAATAGTTCTGAGTTCTTGTGCTGGTACATGGTCCTGCCTTGCATACCTCTGGCATCCATCACAGACTCGCACTATCTTCTCTGCATCCAAATGTGCTGTCAACCAGAAGAACCCGTGTCTGAAAGCTTTTGACACCAAGGATCTAGTGGATGCATGATGACCACAATCTCCTGCGTGAATTTCTTGCAGGATTTGCCTTCCTTCTTCTGGAGATACACATCTCTGATAAACTCCAGTAACGCTTCTTCTGTACAACTCGCCATTGATAACTGTGTAGGACTTACACCGTCTGATGAGTTGCCTCTGCTTGACTTCATCCTTTGGGAGTTCACCCCGTAGGAGATATGCTAGGTAGGGCTCTGTCCACGCTGGGATTGCTCGTGCTGCTGCTACCAATACCGACTCTGGGTCTGGAAAGGCTAACTCCTCTTCTGAGGGTAATTTGACTGAAGGATGATGGAGTTCATCCAAGAACACATTTGGTGGTACTTTCTCTCGACGAGAGCCGAGTCGTGATAACGCATCAGCGGCCTCGTTCTTGCGCCTGTCAATATGCTCCACTTGATAACCAGAAAAGAACCCGGCTATCTGTTCGACTGCTCTTCTATAAGCCGCCATATTTGCATCCTTCGAGTCCCAAGTTCCAGATACTTGTTGGGCTACAAGGTCTGAATCTCCAAAACACCTGATGCGCTTGATATTCATCTCCTTGGCCAATCGTAGACCATGCAACAGGGCTTCATACTCTGCCATGTTGTTTGTACAATCAAAGTGTAACTGGAGGACATATGCTAGCTTATCTCCCTTAGGTGATGTCAACACCACACCGGCTCCTGAGCCTTCTAACTGTCTGGACCCGTCAAAGTGCATTGTCCAATACTTGGTGCAGGGGGTATTTGGTGAGGATGTAAAATCTGTCCAATCATTGACAAAATCAACCAAAGCTTGAGATTTAATCGCTGTCCTAGGCTCATATGTGATATGATAAGGACCCAACTCAATTGCCCACTTGGCGACTCGCCCTGTTGCCTCTCTGTTGCGTATAATATCTGCCAGCGGTGCTGAACTCACCACCTTAATTGGATGCTCTTGGAAATAATGCTTGAGTTTTCTACTTGCAAGAAAAACTCCATAAACCAACTTCTGCCACTGTGGGTACCTTTGCTTTGAATCTGTTAGGACTTCACTGATGTAGTAGACAGGTCTCTGTACTGGATACTCCTTTCCTTCCTCTGCACGTTCCACAACTACTACTGCACTGACAACTCTCTCGTTGGCAGCTACATATAATAGCATGGGCTCCTTATCTGTAGGAGCTGCAAGCACCGGAGCTGTTGACAAAGTTTTCTTCAACTCCTCAAAAGCACGGTCGGCTTCTTCATCCCATAGGAATTTATCTGACTTCTTCAGGAGTCGGTAGAGAGGACCCGCCTTCTCCCCGAGTCTTGAAATAAATCTGCTTAGAGCTGCCACACATCCAGTGAGCTTTTGAACGTCCTTCAGACAAGTCGGCTTCTGCAAGTTATGAATAGCCTTGATTTTCTCTGGATTTGCTCAATGCCTCTCTCTGAAACAATGAAGCCTAGGAGTTTGCCTGCAGGGACTCCAAAAACACACTTGGTCGGGTTGAGCTTCATCTTGTACTTGCGTAGGTTATCAAAGGTTTCTGTCAGGTCTGCTATCAGAGAGTCGGCCTTCTGAGACTTGACCACTACATCATGCACATAAGCATGAATATTCCTTCCAATCTGTTCCTTGAAACAATTTTGGATACATCTCTGATATATAGCCCCTGCGTTCTTGAGTCCAAAGGGCATTGTTGTGTAGCAAAATGCTCCAAAGGGCGTAATGAAAGACGTCTTCAGCTCATCCTCTACGTTGAGTCTGATCTGGTGGTACCCCGAATAGGCATCCAAGAAACATAGTAACTCAGACCCAGCTGTTGAGTCAATGATCTGGTCGATGCGAGGCAGAGCAAACGGGTCCTTAGGGCAATGCTTGTTAAGGCCCGTGAAGTCGATGCACATACGCAACTCTCCTGTTTTCTTTGGTACTAACACTGGATTGGCCACCCACTCTGGGTGCAAGACTTCCTTGATGAACTCGGCTGCGAGGAGCCGAGCCACCTCTTCTCCTATGGCTTTCCTCCTGTCATCGTGAAACTTGCGCAGACCCTGCTTAACGGGTCTTGCATTAGGGTTAACATGTAAGCTGTGCTCGGCGAGTTCTCTCGGGACTCCTGGCATGTCAGATGGCTTCCATGCAAAGACGTCCCGGTTCTCACAGATGAACTCGACGAGCGCGCTTTACTATTTATCAGAGAGGTGTGCCCCAATGGTGAACTGCTTGGAAGAATCACCAGGGGTAAAGTCGACTTGCTTTGTGTCCTGAGCTGACTTGAATTTCATCTTCTCCTCTGTGGCCGGCTTCTTAAGGACCGAGTTGTCCTCCGGGTCCACGTTTGCCTTGTAAAATTTCAGCTCCTCTTGAGCACAAGCTGTCTCAGCCATAGCTGCATCACCTAGCTCACATTCCAACGCCATCTGTCTGCTGCCATTAACTGTAATGACTCCTGCTGGACCTGGCATCTTGAGTTTCAAGTAAACATAACATGGCCTGGCCATAAACTTAAAGTATGCTGGCCGACCAAAAAGAGCGTGGTATGGACTCTTAAGATCCACCACCTCAAAGGGCATAATCTCTGACCGGTAATTCTCCATTGTATCAAAAGCAACCTCAAGGTAATCTTACCAATGGGTTTGGCCGATTTCCCTGGTACTATCCCATGGAACACTGTCTCTGTTGGAATTAGCTGTCTATCTTGCAGCTTCATCCTCTTGAATGTGTCATAATACAATATGTTGATGCTGCTTCCACCATCCATTAGCACTTTGTTCAGTGTATAACCTCCAACTTGAGGTGCTACCACCAAGGCTAGCTGCCCTGGATCGTCGACTCTTGGAGGATGATCAGCCCGACTCCAAGTGATGGTTTGCTCTGACCACCTGAGCCACTGTGGTATTGCTGGTTGCACTGCATTGACTGCTCGGACTTTCAACTTCTTTGCACGCTTGGATGTACTTGTTGTAAAAACATGATAATTACCACGACTCGGGTTCTGCTGCCGAGTTGTGATATAATACTGCCCATTGCCATCATGGAGCTGCTTCGGGTTCTGCTGGAACCCGCCCTGCTGGTTACCTCCTCCTTGGGGTTGGTTTGGATTATTGCCGGCTCCTCCGCCGTTATTGCCGGGTCCTCCGGCTCCATTGTTTCCTCTATGTCCACCATTGTTTCTGTTTCCAGGTCCTGTAAACCTGGCACGCTGCAGATCCAAACACTGGCCCAAGGTATGCCCACACCTGCCATTCTTGGCATGTTTAGGGCAAGGACTTGGTAAAACTTCCTCTGTAGTTGGGGTGCGTCCTTGATATCCTTGAGAATTATTGTCCTTGCGTCTGACTCCAGTGTTTGTATTGGCCACTAGGTCAGAGTTGTCACCATATGGCCGCTTGCTACCACCCTGGTTCTGGTTTTGATTCTGGTTCTGATTATTGCCACCCTGTCCTTTATTTCCTTCCTCCTGGTCCTTGGTTTTATCTGTGGCTGCGTGCTTATTAGCACCTGCCATGATTTCACCGATTGTCAGGGGAATGCCCTGATTCAGANTCTTGGCATGTTTAGGGCAAGGACTCGATAAAACTTCCTCTGTAGTTGCGGTGCGTCCTTGATATCCTTGAGAGTTATTGTCCTTGCGTCTGACTCCAGTGTTTGTATTGGCCACTAGGTCAGAGTTGTCACCATATGGCCGCTTGCTACCACCCTGGTTCTGGTTTTGATTCTGGTTCTGATTATTGCCACCCTGTCCTTTATTTTCTTCCTCCTGGTCCTTGGTTTTATCTGTGGCTGCATGCTTATTAGCACCTGCCATGATTTCACCGATTGTCAGGGGAATGCCCTGATTCAGACTCTCCTTCATGCAACCTAGCTTCCAATTCAAGGGATTGTAGCTGCAATTTCTCTCCATCGCCATTAGTACTGAAACTGTTGGGAGTCCTTGTGAGGAGTTAATGATCTCTGAGACCCGCTTCATCCAGTGCCTTGCTGATTCGCCCTTCCTCTGAACACACCGTTCCAGGTCCTCGATGGTACTAAGATTTTTGCATGTGCCCTGAAAGTTCTGAATAAAAGCCGCCTTCAATTGCTCCCAAGAGTTGATTGACCTAGGAGGCAAGTTGCGCATCCAACCTGGCTGCTCCCTCCATCACAAGATACATAAACTTGGCACACAGATTACCTGTGGCATTACGAATACTCATAGCCATCTCATAAGTGCCCAACCAAGAAGTCGGGTCCATGTTGGGCTCATAATTTGGAACCTTGCGCGGCTCCTTGAAACTGCTAGGGAAGGACTCGGACCTGATGGCATCAGACAGACACTCTGGTCCTGTTAATGCTGGGGAAGCACCAGGAGAAGTCACCTCTTCGTGCGCCCGGGTTGGCTGAGGCGGGTTAGCTGTACCAGCTAACGCTCTGTCCCTCTCTGCCTCCCGAGCTCTTGCTGCTTCTCTTTCTCGTCGTTGCCTTGCTTCATCAACCACTAGCTGAGCTCGTGAAGAAGTTGGTATATTTGTGCGATTCCTCTCTTGTTCACGACGCCTTGCACTTGTAGAGTTGGCCGGGTTGGGACTCGCCGTGCTGACTCCTCGTGCCTGAGTTAAAAGGTGTTGAATGTAGCCTACTTGTATCTGGAAAAGCTGGATACAAGGCTTGCTGAGTCAAAGCTGTCTTCAGTAGCTCGATAGCCTCACGAGTCTCCTGACCTGCTAGTCCCTCTGGTACCATGATATTCTCCAATCTCAGAGTCGCCGCATGAACGTTGTCCATAGGATTAGAGTAATGTCCTCTAGAGTATGAAATCTGTTAGGCTGAGATCCTAAGCCACCAGATGCTCCTCCTCCGACTCCTCCTTCAGGCGGTGGTCCGTTGATACGGCTGCCTCCCGGTCCTTCTGGGGGTGGTGGTGGTGGTGCTCCTGTTCCTCCTCCTGCGGCGCCTCCTGCAGCCGCTGAGCTTCCTAGTCCGGCTCCTCCACCTGGACCATTGGGTGTGGTAAATAGATTGGTTGGATTGATGTGGACTCCATCACGCAGGCGACTCCTGGCTCTGCGGTGCTGAATTGAAGTAAGCTCCTCGCGGCGCCTCCGCACGACTTGAGCTTCATCTTGGACTCGGGCCTGCTCTTCGGCCAGTCTACGGTTTGCCTCTGTGATATCAGCTAGTTGCCTCTCCAACGCAGCACGAGCGTTGGTTAACTCAGCCGCCCTCTCTGCGGCATTATTTGCATTAATTTCCTTTGTCAATAGAGCTGGATCAAATTGATTTCCACCGTTTCCAGACATGTAGACTCCCACAACACGGGCGCGTACCGGCGACTCCTCATAATCTTCTTCCTCTATACCATACCCAAGCCGATCTTCAAACAAGGGTAAGATAGACTCTGAATCTGCATCGTAATCTGGATCTGACTCTTGCAGCATCTCCGGCTTCTCAGCTTGGGGCTCCTCAGACTCGCGATGATGCCGACTTCTGAAGTTCCGACCGACTCCTCGCCATCGGACTCGACGACAACGGTTGGCTCTGATACAGATTCCGCCGAGTTCGCGCGAAGACCCGACGCGCAAACCATGCCGACGAACACGTTGATTCCTCCAAAGACAAGCTGGTAGCCCTCGTCGACTTCGTTCATCTCCGAAGTCCAGCCTGAGTCATCGATCTCGGTTTCTCCATGTTCATCAGTGTAGACCCGCCCGATGGCGAGTTTCTCCATAGCCCGACGAGCAGCTCCAACGATCTCAACTCCTTTCGTCACCATAGGCCCCACGGTGGGCGCCAACTGTCGATGGTTTAGATCAACGGTGAAGATACGGGACTATGTACGCGCGGGCATCGTCGATGTGGGTTAGTAGACGAACGACACGGGAGAAAGGATTTATACAGCTTCGGGACCCAGGAAACATCATCCGGTAATATCCCTACGTGTTGTTTGTGGCTAGGTTGTATTCCTCTCATGGTGAAAGTCACCGATGAGGCGGCCCCTCTATTGTATAGGTCGGGCTCTGTCCCGTCTATCTTGGTTGTGTTGGGTCTGTCGGGTCTGTCTAGGCCTTGCCTCTTGGTGCGCCTTGCCCCTCCTTATAAAGGTGGAGGAGGCCGGCTTACAGGTAGAGTCCTCTTAGGACTCGGCTAATCTAATACAAGTCGGTAAGGCGAGTCCTTTTCCTATTCTGACTAGAGTCGGCCTGCTGGGCTTCCTCCTGATGGGCCACGTTAGTACTCCTTACGGGCACCCGTGTCCCATATCCACGACAACATGGCAAAGCATTTTAAATGAGATCGGTGCAAATGTAGGTGCACCGGACAAACCCCATAATTAAATTGATTTAATTTGACTAAATGGGTTAAGGTTCGATGTTAATTAATGATGCATGATTTTATAAGATACATATATAAGGTATAGGGTTAGGGTTGGGGTCACACATCGGATCGGAGAATCGTCGGATTCGGAGAGGAAGTAGTCAAAGTAGTCGTCCGTCCGGAGTCGAAGTAGTCGAGGTAGTCGACGTCGTGGAAGTAGTCGTACTCGGGTCGTCGTCGTTGCGGACCTTGGCGTTCCGGGCTTCGGGGTCGACGGGGTCCTCGGCATCGGGGAGTCGGGCATCGGGCTTCTCGGACACGCACGAAGGCGGCCGGCACAAAACACAAACGAAGAACTTGTCGCATTTCCGGTGTCGGGGAAGAACTTGTCGTATCGTCATCCGGTCGTCGAACTTGTCGTATCCACGGTGGTCGTCGTCGTTCACACGTCGGGTTCACGGCACGGAGAACTTGGCGCATCCACTGAGACCTTGGCGTCGGGTTCGGGCTTCACGACGGAAAACGGGAAACGACCGGGAAACTGCCTCGGGGATGCGTCGGGGAACTGTCGGGGATAGAAACGAGAACCTCATCGGGACGGGAAAAACACCGAGGACGCGCATCGGGAACGGAGGCGTGCAGCGGCAACACGTCACGGAGGCAAACGAGAGACGCCGGGAAACAGTGCAGCACAACAGCATGTCACGGCGTGGACGGGCTGCACACACGGCACAACGTCGGGAAACACAGCGGGAACAGCAAGAAACACCAATGGGTCGGAAGCATGGGACACGGCCAGAGGCGCTGGTGGGAGCACGTGGCCGGCCGGAGCATGGCGAGGAGACGCCGGCGCGGACGAGCTGGCGGCGGCGCGGACCGGGCGGTAGATGAGGGCGGCCAGACGAGGAGGAGCCGGAAAAGGAGGAGGAGGGCGACGTCGGGATGGACGCGTCCAGGCCGGGGGAAGAGGACGGTGCGGAGGAGAGAGGAGCTGCGGCGAGCCGGCGACGGGGACGCGCGGGGACGGCGGGAAGGAGGTGAGCACGGCGCGTGCGAGGTGGAGGATGGCGCGGCCGGGGAAGGTGGAGGAGAGGCGGTCGGGGAAGGGAGGCCGACGGTGAAGGGCGTCGCGGGAGAGGACGGGGAGGATGCAGAGCAAGGGGGTGGCCGGAGGGAGGCCAGGACGGCAGCCGGTGAGGTGGTGGTGGAGGAAGGCATCGGGTGCGGGAGAGAAAAGGAAGAAGATGAGAGAAGAAAAAGAGAGAGAAAAAGCAAAAGGGATGAGGTCCAAGGACCTATTTGCAAAAGAAAAGGACCCAACCGTGAGGTGGAGGGATCTGAAAGAAAAAGAAAGAAAAGGAGGAGGGTGGCTGCAAGAGGCAGGGGGGTAGGAACAGAAAAGACCAGGGGGATCCCAGGGGAAACCCTAGGGTTTGGAGGTTAGGTGGGCTTGGGTCAGGTTTGGGCTACTCCCTCGCAATTCTCAAAACATTTTTATTTTGCAAAATTAATTTTCAAAAACAGAGACGACTGTCTCGGTAAAATATTTTCCAACAATTTTAGAAAAATAAAATAGGGTTTAATAAAAATAGTTTTTGTTGCTAAAAATATGCGATGCGCATGATGCTGATGTTATAATGATGCAAAAAGGAAAAACAAATAAAAATCTAATTTGGGGAAAACCCCGGAACATTATAGCAGTTCAAACCAGCCCGTTTAAAAAAAGAAACGATTACTGCGGATCGGGGAGCCTTCTCCCGTGTCCAAGATAAGTGGGGTGTGGTCAGACCCAAGGCTGGTATCAACAATTAACAAGCATAGCGGAAAAGTCAGCACCAAACTCGCGGAAATGAAGACCCTGTCCAGGACGCAACGCACCGGGTTTAAGCGCTTATTGGACCAAGTATAGCGAGCTCCAGAGCGTTGCAGCTCATGCATTCCCCAGTCGGCGATGTGAGAGTTAAAAAGGTTCACTCTTGGCCAATTGATTCTATCGTTGTTCTTGCCGTGCCTTCCCCGGATTAAGTTAAAATCCCCCCCCCCCCCCCCCCACCCCCCCCCCCCCCCCCCCCCCCACCCCCCCCCCCCCCCCCCCCAATGATCACCGGAGACTGGCTCCTAGCAATCTTCCGGGAGATCTCATCTAGGAACTCGACGGTTTTGGAATGGTCTGCCGGACCGTACACATTGATCATCCATTATTTTAAGTTGGACGGCCGATGCAGTACGTGGAGGCTGAGGAAAAGTTGACCCCTGTCTATGTCTCCTACCTCAAAAAGGCTGTCGCGCACCCCCATAAGGAGCCCCCCAGAGTGCCCACACGCTGGGAGCCAGCTCCAGAAAAATTTCTACCCTACCTCCAACCCTCGGAGTTCTAGGTCGGAGAAGTCTTGCTTGATTAATTGTCTCTTGAATACAAACGACGTCGACTGTGTTAATCCGGAGAAGGTCTTTAAGCAGAGTTCGGCGTCCCGGCATGCCGAAACTGCGAATATTCAAGAAGAGAGCATGCATTTGGACACCCCCTTGGTGACCCGTGCTCGGCGGGTGTACGGCTTGGGTTTAGGTTTGGATGGCGAGGCCAGCTTACTCACACGGCGTCGGGTGACGGGGCCTGACCTGTGTACGGTTTGCTTCGTCTTGTCTGTAGAGGACGAGCGCCCTCCCCTCTCCTCCACCATCGCTTACGGCCGCAGCTCAGCCCCTGTTGTCGCTGTTGCAAACTCTCTGGCCTCCTTTTCTCTTGCAGCAAAGATTTTGTCTTCTTCAATTTTCGCGGCAATCGCCGCGCGGGTCTGGGACAGCTCAGCTTGGGCTAGTTCGGTCGCACGGATGACAGAGAGAGTTTCGGAAGGACCCCCCTCGGCAGGAAGAAAGGAAATGCAGCAGTCGCTAGCTACTTGAAGAAGGTGCTCGTCGGAAAGATCAGGAAGAGCCGCAAAATTAGAAAGAGGAGTAGGGGAGCAAGCAGTACCTGAGTTGTTGACGATCTTGGAGCGCGACATCGCGCGGTCGAGCACCGGCTGCTCCGTGAGCCCTTCGCCCCTGGCGCTCTTCCGCAGCGGGGTCACCGGGACAGCCTTGCTGCGCATGCCCTTGGCCACCGGAGCAGCAAGAGCCGCCATCACCCCCCAACCCTGAGAGGAGTCGACAGAGAGGTCAGGCTGGGGGAACTGAGATGCCGCCGCCGCACGCAGCCTTGTCGAGCGGTCGGCGTTGGACTTACTGCGACGCTCCTTGTCGCGCATGGCTGCCGGGTCCGAGGCCCAGCTTGTCGGGGTAGCAGCGGTAGGTTTCGTTCCTGCCGAGAGCGACACCGAATTGGTCACGGAGGGAGACCGATTATCACTTTTTAAAACTTGACTTTAGGACTCAACCGAAAAGCTTATTTAAATAATGTTTAACTTTAACAGCTGGAGTGGTCAAAAGCTGACACTCAAGGTACACATATAAGTCCTAGGATCGGTCATGCTGGTACAATAATTGATGAAAACTGGTACATGTGGAGATACTGCAAGTGGGTAATGCCTGAACGTATGATGCTGTATTTACTTAAGATTTTCTGTTGAAATGCTTGCAAAAGTATGGCTATGAGCACAGTTTCGAAATTATTTATAAATGATGGCTATGGCTGCATGATCCTGAAATAGGATGCTAGTAAACATGCATGGACATGTTTTATTTTCTGATTAACACTTGGTGCACTCAGGAAAGCTCGACTTGGTAAGAAAACGACATGCAAAATAGTCCTGGATGTTAACTCTACAATATGTTTAGGTTCTGGATATTGATAAACATGAATTATCTCAACTACTTCATGGCGACTGCATGCGGCCATAGCCCATATATATGGCTTACCATCAAGACCACATGTTCCGTCTGAGAAACTCCCCATAGACGATGCTGAGTCTGAGCAACGACAAGCACATTAACTGAGGGTTCTTGTATCAGTGGTTCGTCAAGGTGAAACACAAAAGGCACGATCTTGGAAATTACGGCAGTAAATTCTTAGTTGCAAACTTTGCAATGTCATGGTTGTGGTGTACAGATAGATTTATCGAAGGGCCAGAATTTAACTGTTTATTTTGGAATTCAATAACGGCGATAGCTGAGTGAAACTATAACTGACATACGTTTTAGGGGATTCTTATAGTTCCAGTGTGCAGTTGTTTGGCAGAACTGAGAGTGTTTTCAAGGAGCTGATCTGGCAGATCAAAATACCAGGAAAGGTGAAGTTTTTCGCTTGGTTGGCTATCCAGGAAAGATGCCTAACTGCAGACAAAGTTGCTTGGCAGAACTGAGAGTGTTTTCAAGGAGCTGATCTGGCAGATCAAAATACCAGGAAAGGTGAAGTTTTTCGCTTGGTTGGCTATCCAGGAAAGATGCCTAACTGCAGACAATCTCCTCAAGCGGAATTGGCCTCATGACCCTATTTGCTCTCTCTGCAAGCTATGTCCGGAAACTGCTACCCACCTCCTTGCTACCTGCCCTTTCTCAGCTGGAATATGGGGTTTCTGCTTAACAAGGTTCAAGTTCCCTTTTGGACTTATGCCACAACAGAACACCACTAACCTACAGGAATGGTGGATCAATGCTCTGAATAGAATGGGAGCTCAAAGGCGCAGCCATTTCTCTTCCCTGGTCATGACAGTTTGGTGGTTCATTTGGCGCGAACGGAATGACAGGATTTTCAACAACAAAGCGCAAAGCTTCTTCGATATCTGCGACAAGATCAGGACTGAACTCGCCATCTGGGCGAGGGTTGGTCTAAAAGGAGCGACTTGGACTGGCGCGCTATAGTTTTAGCCGTTCTCCTGTACAGTTTAGTATAGTGTTTCTTGTTCTTGCTCTCTTTCGACTTGTATAGCCTGTAACAGACATCTATTCCGTTGCTCTCTCTTAATATAAAAGATCACAGCGCTCGCTGTTATCGTCAAAAAAAGTGTGCAGTTGTCATGCAATTCATACTACTGCTCTACTGACAATACGGTTTAGGGGTACGGTTTAACAGCCCAACGACTGAACCTGCAGACACATGCAGGGGAAACGGAGGTGCTCTGCCGCTGCTGCCCGCTGGCCTTTGTCCGCTTCTCCACGAGTTGGCGCCCGCCATGAGTTGGCCGACGCGGCGCCATTCCGCCGGCTGCCTCTTGAGTCTACTTCCATGGGCCACTGCCACCGATCGATTCTGTCGGCCGCCGCGCTAGTCTGCTTGTCAATCTGCAGTGCTAGCAAACTTCTAATATGATGATATCGTTGAGTCCAGTGCTATAGTTAGTAATACTTTGATCAGCGTTGACACATGATAGATTTATTCTTGCATTATGAGACAATTTTGCATTGCTAACTAGCAGATATGGTGTTGAAGGAGTGATACTCAACCAGGCCCAGGCCTAGCTCATGTCAGGAATGACACATGAATGATCATCCAGTACTGGCACCTGTTGCTAGATATTTCAGTGTTTGGTGCTTCAAATTTTCAGCTTTTGCTTGTCTAATTTGTCATTCCCTCTTATAATCTCTCCATGTAATACATCAATTCTGTTTTTGTTGGTATAAGCATGTCCCTGTAGTCTGCATTGTGTTGACTTTAAAGTTTTAAACCTTTGATTTGTCCATTGAACGCAAGTCTATAATACAGTTAACTGAATCCACGTATTGCTAAGTGTGCAGCTGTCACTGAAGAAATTCGTTTGCATCGCTGCTTTCCTTCAAAGGGGAATGGATTGGATCACTGTTTCCTGTCGGAGGGGAGCGGCGGGAGCCGTCGGAGGTGGGCGGAGGGCGCCGCCGTGGCCATTTTCTCCAGGGCTCCGTCGCGGCCAGAGGTGGGCGCAGCGGCGGCAGCAAGACCGTCAAAGCTCCGCCCGAGAACTAGCAAGGCGCTCGACACCTCGTCTCTATGATCGATTTCGACAGGGTCTATTTCTTATTAGGGAGGAACTAATGGGGAGGCTGACCACACAATCTGTGGGTGCACTTAAGTCACCCAACTAGGAAACTGACGAACCCGTCACTGAAGTGAACAAACGTGTGCAGCCTGGTCACTTGCCCGTTTGTTGACCGGTTTTTGACCGAGAATGGTCACGTGCGGCTCACGTGCGACCGGTCCGGCATGTAAATCTTGCAAAAAAAACACCTCATGTTTACCTTTTTTTATTAAGAAGACCAAGCCAGAGTTAAAGTCAGCGCCTCCCTTGTATCCCAGTTTCCGTTCCCAAATCGAAACCCTAGTATCTCTTCACATCTGAGAGGATGGACGGCGGCTGGACCATGGCTGGCGGCGGAACCGTGGCTGGGCTGGGAGGTGGCGGCGCGACCGTGGGTGGCGGTGGCGGCGGCGGCGAGCCCATGCCGGTTTGGGCCCACATCCCTTCCGACCGACGGTACATTGAGGAGGCATACCAGCGCGGGGAGGCGGAGCTGCGGCCGTACGTCGACCGCATTGTCCTCCCTCGTACGGCGGGAATGGCTGCCCGAGAGAAGCAGTTTCGCGGCCGCGCATTGTTCGCAACTGTGATGGGCGATGCCATGTCGGTGATGCCTGCGGCTCTGCTCGCGGCAATGGAGGTGCACTGCGGCGTCACGCAGTCGGCGGCGAGGGTGGAGGTTTGTTTGCCGCCTTTCCATTTCTTCATCCGTTTCGATTCCGACGAGGACTGCACACGCGTGTTGAACGCGTCCAGCTGCGGTGCGGCCGGAGCTGGATCTGTTTCCAGCGCTGGCATTAAACCTCGCGTGGCACTGTTGGGAAGTTCATGTACAAGACAGCGCTAAGCATCGAGGGCCTTCCGGAGGAGGCGTGGGAGGCGCAGACTGTTAACTTGTTGATGGCAGGTATCGATGGCGAGCTCATTGAGATGTTGCCGGCGACTGATCGTTGGGTGTTGCCGGTCACGGCGTGGCTCCGTAACCCATCTGATGTACCCAAGACGGTCACTTTGACCGTGCCAGTGGCTTCTGTGCCTGACACTCATGGTTCCGACGAGGACGTGGAATCGCCGCCTCCACCAATGTCCCCGAGAGAGAAGCGTACCATGGATTACACACTGATTGTGCACGTGAAAGAGGTGATCGACCGTGGCGATCTGTTGACTGAGGGTCTGGACCCTAAGTATCTCCCTGACGACGACGAAGACCTGAGCCGTCGACACACTTTCAAGACCTGGCACGGCAAGATCGACGGGACTGGTCCTAGTGACCTTGGCTTTGCATGATTGTATTTCAGTTTGTTTTGTATTGAACTCTATCGGAACATGAGTAACTTGTTATGTTTGAATCATGAGTAACATGATTGTCACTTGGTATTTCAATGATGTAATGGAGATTTGAACTATGTAATGGAGATGTGAGTTATGTTTGATATGTCTGTTATGATGCTTATTTGAGTTGAGTTGACGATGTATTGAAGTTGCAAAATATATCATACAAGATGATGATCTGCTCAAGTTTGCAAAATATATCATATGAGATGACGATCTGCTCAAGTTTGCAAAATATATCATACGAGATGACAATCTGCTCAAGTTTGCAAAATATATCATATGCGATGACAATCTGCTCAAGTTTGCAAAATATATCCATAATACAAGTTTCCAAAATATATCCATATTAAAAGTTTGCATCATATGTCAGATTGTTGCGAGTTCATCAATCCTCATCTCCTGGAGCTCCTTGTGAGTTTTGGAGTAATATGCCATGTCCATGATTCAATTGCTTCTTTCCTTTTTGTGTGATGTCTATGCATTAACTGTGAACTAATCTTCTGAAACATTGACATAACAGGGAGTTCACGAGCATCTAATATGTACCTACAATACAGCAAAATATTTATTAAGGCAGTAAACTATTTATTAAGGCAGTAATATTCAGCAATACTTATTAAGGCAGTAACATGTACTAATATATACCTGTTGAACACCTCGCAAGTGTTGTTTAGTAGAAGGTCACACTTAGGAAATTCACTAAAAAACGCCCTGCTCCATGTACTAGGTGCCATCTCTTCCACAAATGCATGCGCTCCAGGGTTATCCTCCTTTAGTTTTGCCATATTTCTGTCCCATGCTTGCACTGTTGTTGACTTGGCACAAGCCCAAACCTGCTGCCTAACAGTTTCTCCTTTGTGGACCTGTTGAATGTTCTAATATAGATGGCTAACACAGAACCAGTGCTCAGCATCAGGGAACTGTTCTTGCACACCTTTTATAAGGCCCTAAGCAAAAACAATACAGTCAAATGCAGTACAGTACACCAAAATGTAATAAATAAACAGCAAATGCAGTAAAAGGCACACCTTTTGTTTATCACTCATGATTGTGAAAGGAGATGTGTTCACTATGTTCAGATCCTGCTTCAATGTTGCCAAAAACCAGGACCAAGAGTTGTAGCACTCTGTCTCCATCACGGCCATTGCAATTGGATAAATTGCATCATTGCCATCAATGCCTACAGCAGTGAGTAAATGACCACCATATTTTGTCTTGATAAAAGTTCCATCAATACAAATTACAGGCCTACATCCCTTGAGCCAGCCAATTTTGCAAGCAGCGAGACTCATATAGCAAGTGCTAAACAAACCATGCTCCAAGTGGACATAAAAAGAGGAACCAGGATTTCTAGCAAGAATTTCCTTCCCAAACTGCCAAAGCAAGGAAATTGCTTTATCTCATCCCCATGTACCACTGCCAATGCAGCTTTCCTAGCTCTACCAAGCTTATACCTGCTGGGCTCCATGTTGAATTTCTTCCTCACTTTCCTAGCAAATGTTTTCAGTGTCATATTTTCATTGTCTCTGAACATCTCAACATATTTTTGTGCCAAATATGGGGCTGTCAGCTCTTTCACATCCCAAACTTTCTCACATGTGTGCTCTGAGATGAGATATTTGATAAGAAAACTGCTGGTCCTATTATCTTTGGTTGCAATCATTTTCCATGTGCAACCTTCAGCAGCACAGCATGCCTCATATCTCTTTTTTTTGTTCCTCTTCTTCTCGATTTGAACCCTATTCTTTACTGCATAATTGGAAACTGCAGTCCTAAGCAGCTCCACCGAGTCAAACACCATGCCTAGTTTAAATTGAGGATTTTCCATATCACCAGAAGAGTTAAATGGTTTGAACTTGTACACGACTACTTCTTTTTTCTTCTTCTTCTTCTTCTTATTTTCCTCATCATCAGAGTCTGTCTTATATCTCTTTTCATTGTCATCTTCAACTAGTAGCTCAAGATCATCCTCATTGACATCATCAGATCCAGGCACATATGCATGTTGGTTGCCTATTTTTTTCCCTTTCTCAAACAATTCGTCATCCTCAGACTCATCCACATTCTATGCATAAAGTTCATCGTCTTTTGCCACATCATAGTCACTATCATGCCAAGCATGATCCCCTTCTGAGTCACTGTCAAACTTGAGTTCTTCGTCTTAAGAATTATTTGAGCTATCTGAGTCACACTCCTTATCTCCCGCTGCTGGTGCTGGTGGGACAACCAAAACATCTGGGAGCTCAGGGCATCCATCATAAGAAATATCATCCACCGTCTTTGTTCGATTTTTTTCCTTTTTGTGATGCCAAAAAAGAACAAGCACTTTGTTTTCCATAGATGCTTTTGAAATTTTGGCACAATGACTTTCAAAATTTATTTGGATCATCTCATCAACTGATTTCCCAGGTGGACACCAGAATACAATAACCAAACCACCGCTTGCATATCCTAACTCAGAAATCATATAGTGTATGCTCTCATAACCGAAGTTGTTTCGGTCCAAATTATCAAACCAAGCTATTTTTTCATCCACATATATAACATTAAGTCCAGACCCCCACGAAGAAACCTCCATGATGGATTTCAACACTGAATTTAGTTGACTCAAGACCTACATTACAAAATTCATAAATATTCAGACCATGAACCAAATAGGGCGACAAAATTCAGAAATAAACTACCAAAACTACTTCAAATTGACACCTGACAGCTAGTCACATGCCAATCTGCACCAAAATTCCCAACTCATTGCTGCTATCATCACTATCGACGGCGGCGGAAACCCTAGCTTATCTGCGGGGTGGCGATGGAACTTTCGATGGACAGGGGCATCCCGCGCTTCACTCCTTCCGCTGGCACTGTCTGCACGTTTGGCGGCGACGACGAACTCGCCACAGCCTCGCCGCCGTCGGGTACATCGGCCGCCTCCTTCATCGTTGCGAACAAGTGGAGATGATATGGAACTAACTCTCGCTTGGCCTTCTTAATAAAAAAGGTAAACAGGAGGTGTTGTTTTCAAGATTTAGATGCCGGACCAGTCGCACGTGAGCCGCACGTGACCATTCTCGGTCAAAAACCGGTCAACAAACGGGCAAGTGACCAGGCTGCACACGTTTGTTCACTTCAGTGACGGGTTCGTCAGTTTTCCCAGCTGGGTCACTTAAGTGCACCCGCAGAACCACTTGCGTGACCGCCAGTGCTATTTACTCAACACTAACACCTGGGTTTGATGTTTTCTGATGGAAGTTACAAACCAGTGGTATGTTTTCGGTAAAATCGATATACCAGGTGTTAGTCCAAATTGATGCACCAATTAATAATAAGAATACAAGACGAAGGTTTCTTTAAAAATCAGTATTTTTCTTTGGTATCTGTGAAGGGGCGTCATCTTAACAAAAGATAACTTAGCAAAACGTAATTGGCATGGTTGTAAAAAATGTGTTTTTTGTCACCACGATGAAACTATTAAGCATTTGTTCTTTGAGCATAAATTTGCTTGGGAATCATGGCTATTATTCAATTGACATCTAATATATATCAACCTCGTTCAGTTTCAAATTTGTTTGGGAATGGGTTGCAGGGAATTTCATCTTCTTACAAAAAACTCATGACGCTATTTGTAAGAGCAGTTTATGAGATTTGTTAAGATCTATTTTTGTTTGTTGGACTGTGTGCATCTTTTTTATGCAGAGATCAGATATAACTCGCTTGGTCGTATCACATTGATGCGAACGCTTGAGTTAATAAAAAGAAGAAAGTCCATTTTTCATACTCGAAGTTTTTAGAAAGTTCACTTTTCGTCCTAAATGTTTGGTTTGATCTAAAACAAACCTCCAACTCTGTGAAGCAAGCACTAACACGGTTTCCTCCGTTTGGGGCTGACCTGGACACAAACCGGCTAAAAAAATGCTTGCACTGCAACAACTATAGCATATGTCAAGATGATTTTTTTTTTGCGATAAAGTAGCTTTTTCATTCCAAGGCAGCAGGGTTACAATCAGAGATTAGGAAATTAGAGATGAAAACCGGTGCACTGACAGTCCAGGTGCACCGTTGCATATTCTCTACACAGTTCTGAGCACATAAGTGAGCGGCAACATTGCCAGTTCGATGAACAAAACAAAGGGAAAAGTAAGAAAAACCCCTGCTAAGCTCTTTGATGTCCGTTAGAATTGAAGCAACTTTAGAGCGGTCAAACTTGTCCTCCTTCCAAAGTTTAGTGAGCACCTGGGAATCACTTTCAATAATAATTCTCTGAAAACCGTGTTCCCTGGCAAGAGCCAAACCATTACGAGCTGCATTTGCCTCCATAGCTAAAGCTGTAGCTGCATGAGGATACCAATTAGTTTCGGCCGCCAGGAACCCGCCAAGATGATCCCGAGCAATAGCACCAGTGGCACCTTCAGAGGCAGAAGCATTGAAAGCTCCGTCCACGTTGATCTTGACCAAGCCGTCGTCAGGGGGGACGCCAATGCGCCTGAATCTTAGGTTTGCTCACCATGTTGTGAGTGATACCTGCATTCCAGAGGTCAAAAGCCGTGTCAAGAGCCCACCGAACAGCCTTCAGAATAGGCATGTCATTGTTCCCGTGTCGGCGATCATTCCTCGCCTTCAAGATCGTCCACATCCCACATAACACCATGCATGTATCTTTTTCAGGTAAAAATGATCCATCGATTAAGTCAGACTCCCAAGACAGAGGGTGCAGGTTTGGGATTTTAACTCTCGTAAGAGCCTTTACCTCATCCCAGAAAATCTGGGCCCAATCACATTCCATTAGAGCATGCATAGCAGATTCAGACTCAGCACCACAATCCACGAAGAAAGGAATTCTTTCAATGTGTTTCTTGTGTAAAACTTCACGGCAAGGCATGAAATTGTTGATCACTCTCCACCAAAATTTTTTGACTTTTGGGAGGAGCAGGCAGAGCCTCTTCCAAATAGGATTTGCAGCTCAAAGCGAACTGGATTGAGAATTACAAGGTTGATTGGAGCATAAGAGGCGATAAGCAGACCGGACAGTAAATTCTCCATGGTTTTCCGCTCCCCATGCCCAAAAGTCATCAGCAAATTTTCCACAAGGGATAGAGCAGATAGCTTTAACATCAGCCCCACTGAAGTTGGCTTTGACCAAGCTGACATCCAGGAATTAGCATCCTCATTTAGTAACTCATTTGCAAACACCGCAGTAGCACTAGCCGGCTTGATTATGGGTTTGTAGCCTGTATTTGAAGGAATCCAGGGGTCTTCCCAAATGCGAATGTTGGATCCGTTACCAACACGTTTGATGATTCCTTTTAGAAGACCTTCCCTACCATGGAGGATAGCTCTCCAAGTGTGGGAGGAGTTCTTCTTCTTTGTGGCGTTGATAAAGTCACAGTGGGGGTAGTATTTTCCTTTAAGCACTCTTGCACAAAGAGAATACGGGTTAGTGAGCAGCCTCTAGCCTTGCTTAGCAAGCATGGCTTGATTAAATTTCCGAAGGTCACGAAAGCTCATTTTGGAATAGCAATGTCAATCCACTTTTTCCAGTGCATTTTCCTTTTATTTTCATCTCCTCCCCACCAGAAGTTGGCCAAATAGCTAGTAATTTTCTTGCAAGTTTTGACCGAGAGCTAAAAGCAGCTCATGGAAAAGGTAGGGATAGCTTGGGCAACAGATTGGATAAGAACTCTGCTGGCAGCGCCACTTAATTTTTTAGGACACCACCCATTCACATACTTCTTGATTGAGGTAGGTAGATGTTCGAAAGCGTCAGAGCTAGATCTTCCTAGAGCAGTAGGTAGACCCAAATATTTTTCCACAAGGGCTTCCGACGCAATATCCAGCCCCCTGTGCATAGCTTCCTTCATTTCATCACTGCAGTTTTTGCTGAAGAAAAAAGCCGATTTGGCCTTGTTCACCAGTTGTCCGGACCCCATTTTGTATTTCTCCAGGAGATCATGTAACCTGGATGCACTAGCAGGGGATGCTTCAAAGAAAATCATGCTATCATCAGCAAACAGAAGATGAGACACCCATGGTGCATGAATTACCACCCTGACACCCCTTGATAGGAAAGCAGGCCCACTAAACTTGAGCAAACTGCTCATTCCTTCACCACACAGCAGAAATAAATAGGGCGAAATCAGGTCACCTTGGCAGATTCCCCTTGCCGGCTTGAAAAACTCAGAAAAATGACCGTTGACTCTAACTGAGAGAGTAACGGATTCAACACAGACCATGATACGGTTCACCAACCTCTCATCCAGCCCAAGTTTCAGCATTATTGCCTTCAGATAGGACCATTCGACACGGTCATAAGCTTTGGCCATATCTAATTTGATGGCACATGCCCCTGTCTTACCCTTCTTTCTTTTTAAGTAGTGAACACTTTCATAAGCGGTGAGCACATTGTCAGTGATCAGACGACCGGGGACAAACGCACTCTGTTCTTCAGAGATAATCTCATCAAGAATCGGACGTAATCTGTTGGCCAAAACTTTGGAGGCAATCTTGTACAGCACATTACACAGAGCAATTGGGCGGAATTGAGTGAGGTCCTGCTGCTTGACTTTCGGGATGAGCACAAGAACAGTTTGGTTCACTTCTTCAGGCATAGGGCCACCTTCCAGGAATTTCCTGACCACCTCACAGACCGCCTCTTTCAACAAGTCCTAGTGTTTAACATAGAACCCAACAGTGAAGCCATCTGGGGCTGGGGAAGAGTTTGGCTATGTCAAGATGATTGTGCAACACTGCTATAAACCTAGGACGGATCACAGGCGTGAGACTACTACACCACCAAAATGGTCTCCGCCGCCGCCGGACATGGTTCTCGTCAATGTTGATGCTGCACTTTTTGACAGTGTTCAGCGAATGGCTGCTGGAGTGGTGTTTCGGGACAGCACTGGACAATGTCTGTTAGCCTTCAGTGAGCCTTTGATGTGTTTCACATCGCCAGAATTAGCGGAAGCCTTGCCTCTACGACGAGCTCTGTCACTGGCGCTGGATAAAGGCTTTGACAAGGTTATCTTCGCTTCTAACTGCCTATCTTTGATCCAGCATGTGAATGCAAAAACTTCTGATCGATCTCCTGTGGGCAGCGTGGTAGCAGATATCAAGGGTCTGGCAACTGGTTTCTCTTCAGTTAGCTTTACTCATGTTCCTCGGTCCATCAATGGTGCGGCACATATTTTGGTTAGAACTTGTGATGTTACTAGCTCAGGTGTTATTTTAAACTATGCTGCGTATTGTATCCGGGAGACTTTGTATATTGATATCATTTAATCAATAAAGTGTTGTTTACCTAAAAAAAACGGCTAAAAAGCCATCACAACTGAACCGAACAGGGTCAGATTTACTCGTATGAACCGAGTCTCATCGGTGCCCAAGCTAAATTAACGGCAACAGAACATAAAGATATCCTGAATGAATCACGCACATTCCATGTCGCTCCCCATAATGATCTTTTGATTTATTAGCGCTGATTGACTATAGCCGCCGGCCGGACGCACGACGGCACGCCCACACGGCTGTAGCAGCGACACACCACCGCTGATCTCTTCAGCGCTGACCAGCAAGCCCAGTCTCACAAATTCACCTGCATCAACAAGAGGAAGGAGCACTACGTGAGTAAAGGCGTGAGATAGCAGAGGAACGTCTTCATGAATGCACGTGCTGATCAGCAAGAGGTTCTCTTCACGTCTCCCTTTTGCGTTTTAAATTTCACCTTGTTCCGCTACATAGTTGGTATAATTTACTAAGTAGATCGGAATTGGCTAGGAGTTTTTTTTAGATAAAGAGTATATATTAATATCGCGAAGATAATAAATACACCCAGCCTCTGCAACAACGCATTGCCCTAGCGGCATTACGGATGCACACAGCCAAAAAAGAAAGAAGAATTACAAGAAAACAAAAGTCCCGCTGCAGCGATCTATTCCTTGAAACAGCAGCACTAACACCACCAAGACAACACCAGAAGTCCAGCTTCTCCATAAGCGACGCCTCCAGGAAGGAAACAGTGCATAAGTGTTGGTAGTCCTTATGTGTAGTATTGGAGGTAGGCAGGGTCCTAAGTGTAAACTGAATATTGTATATACTGTCTGTAGATGAACGAGAGAAGATGACACTTCCAGAAAACTCTGTTCTTCTCCAGCGACTGTGCTCTCCCTCTCCACTGTTGATTCATCCCAAATCCGACGACATGGTATCAGAGCAAGTTGAGGAATCGAGCCGACATCGTGCTGATTGGGGGTGCTGGCGTCAGAAGGTGCAGGCGGAGGAGTTTGGATCCATCTGTGGTGGTGGTGAGTTGAATTGGGGCAGGAGCTGCGGCTGGAGTGGGGAGCTACAACAAGAAGAGATTGGAGCTGGTGAGTCTGTTTACCTCTAGATCTGATTGGCGTGGAATGTGGCCAGAAAGTACAATGGCTGTGGAGGTGAAGCTATGGGGATGTGCAGAGGTGCTAGTTTGTCAGGTGTAGGGACTGTTTGCAGAGAGAGGAAGATGGATTGTCGGAGTGGCTCACAGGGGGAGGTGTACTTGTGAGTTGTGACAAGCTTGAGGTTAAAGATTGTGAGATTTTCTATTGAGCCTAAGATGGGAGACGACAATGATGCTCCGGCGGCTATTACAACCGGAGACCTTGCCGCATTGTTGCAGGCGATGGACCAGAGGTACGGAGCCTTGTTTGACGCAATCAGCAAACAAGCTGGAAATGCAAGAGCAGAAGTTGAAGTCAAGGAGGAAATTCATCCGTTGCAAATGCCACATGTGAAGCTTGAAGGTCCAGAAAGCTATGCCAGTTGGGCAGAACATGCTGAGACTATTTTGGTCTCAAGAAAATTGGAAGGATACATACTTGGAACTGTTGCGAAGCCTATGGAGGAAAATTCGAAGGAGGGTCAGAAGTGGAAGATGACCAATGCTTTGGTGAGGGCTTGGCTCCTGAGCTCATTATCACCTCAGATTGCTAAACAAGTAGAGAGGATTAAGGAGGCTTCTGAAATTTGGAGACTCCTAAAGGGCACATACTCGGGAGTGGGGAATGAAATGTTGGCATGTAAAATCCAGAAAGAATTACAAGAGCTGAGCGAAGGTGAGAAGACGGTGGTAGACTACGTGTCTGAATTAAAGAGGTTGTGGAGCGATCTTGACTATTATGATCCTGTTGAGCTGGAATGCGGCAAGTGTGTTGAAAAATTTCACAAATGGACCGAGAAGAGGCGTGTCAGGGATTTCCTAAATGGGCTGCATTCTAAGTTTGAGAATAGAAGGGCTGCTCTCTATGGTAGTGACACTCTACCAAATCTAGAGCAAGCGATCTCTGCAATATTAAGTGAAGAGACTCGGTTAAAATTGGAGGATAATGCACATGGTGTACATGGCATTTCACAGAGACGCTCAGCCTTACTTGCAACAGAGGGTGGTATTTTTCAACGGCCAGGAGTAAATTCTTTTTGATAAAACATGCTTTGAATGTGGTCAACCTGGGCATTTGAGGGTAGACTGTCCACAATTGATAGGAGGGAGAGGACGAGGTTGGCGTGGCAGAGGTCGTGGGCGCATGTTTGAGGACCGTGGAGGCCGTGGTAGAGGTATGCGGCATGTAGGGAGAGCCAATACCGCTGCAGCTAGTGAAGAGGCTTCCCAGACCTTAAGTGTGGAGATGACAATTGATGATCTAGAGAAATGGCGCCAATTTAAAGAACTGAACATAGGAGAGAGGAAGTCCTCGGAGGCATCTGCATCGGCTGCTTCGGCCAATTTTTCGGGTAATAACCTCCATAATGAAAAGTCTTATGATAATTATGAAAGTGCCCCATGGCTTATAGACTCAGGTGCATCTAGACATATGGCTGGGTCACTTAGAGAATTTATCAATTATGTTGCTGATCAAAACAAGGATAAAGTGAAATTGGCTGATGGATCAACACAAATGGTTGTTGGGTCTGGAACGGTTAATTGCAATTATAATTTGGCTCTTTCATCTGTATTACATGTTCCTTCGTTCCCAATTAATCTCTTGTCAATAAGTTGCATTACCATGGATTTGAACCGTGCTGCCATATTCTTCCCTACTTGGTGCATGTTTCAGGAACTTGGGACTGGAAGAAAGCTTGGGATGGGGAGTATGCATGATGGACTCTATCTCTTGGATAAAGCTAAATACCCTGCTATGGCTGCTGCTTTACCCGCCTCACCACTAGAAGAGTTGCTGCTACAACATCGCCGACTCGGACACTTGTCTTTTTCTACATTGAGTCAGTTGTATCCTAATCTTTATGGCAAGATCAGCAAGGAGAAACTAGTATGTGATGCTTGTCAGTATGGAAAGCAGACTAGGAGTTCTTATTTGTCATCGGACAATAGAAGTGATGTGCCACTCCAAACTATCCATTCAGACGTGTGGGGTCCTAGTAGAGTGGTATCTTTAAATGGGTATCGGTATTTTGTCACGTTTATTGACTGTTGTACTAGAACCACTTGGGTCTATGTTCTACGAAAATAAGTATGATGTGTTTGAATGTTTTAGAGATTTTCATAACTTAGTGATGACCCAACATAGTGCATGTGTGAAGGTACTACGTACCGATAATGGTACGGAGTATGTGAATAACGAGTTTGATGAATATCTATCAAGCTATGGAATCATTCACCAAACTACATGTCCAGGTACTTCTGAACAGAATGGCCTAGCTGAGAGGAAAAATAGGCATATCCTGGATATTGCACGATGCATAATGTTCGCTATGAATGTCCCTAAGTTTTTGTGGTGTGAAGCAGTGATGACTGCTGCCTATTTGATGAACAGGATGCCGTCCAGGGTACTTGACAATAAGACACCAATAGAGTGTCTCACTGGGAAGACTACATATGTGGTTCCACCTAAGGTCTTTGGTTGCACATGCTTTGTAAGGGATTATAGGCCTTCAGTTGGTAAGCTAGACCCAAGGGCTTTAAAATGCATATTTGTGGGATATTCCGGTAAACAGAAGGGGTATAAATGTTGGTATCATCTGAAAGAAGAATGTTCGTGAGTATGGATGTGGTTTTTAGAGAGCAAGAACCATTCTATGGAGAATCAACTGATTTAACTGACGTGTTTCCTGATTATTTTACTAATAACAACTCAGATGCAGAATGTGAGACATGGGGAGATAAAGAGGAGGAAGACAATGATACAACATCGACGAAGGTGATAATTGGAGCAATAGCGCTAGGATATGACCGAACAAGAGCATCAAGAGATGCCAATGTGGCACCACGGTGGACAAGACCAAACGAGGAACAGGAGATTCGGGTGTATAAGCGGAGGCATAGAATTGGGGAGCAACATGTGCAGGAGGAGGAAACCACTTCACTGGGACATGATTCTGGAGCCCAAGAACAACCTGACATAGACTCTTCAACCTCATCCCATACCCCAAAGTTACCCTCAAGTAATGATAATACTTCTCCTCAATATAATGACTTAGATATTCCTATTGCACAAAGGAAGCAGCCTCGTAACAATGTAGGGAAATTGCCCTCGAAATTAGCTCCTTATAATATCTCCAACTATGTATCTTACACATCTCTTGGAACTTCATACAAGTCTTTTATTGCAGCATTGGATGATGCTGGACCTATTCCACATAATTGGCAAGAAGCAAAAATGCATCCATGTTGGAGAGAAGCGATGCTTGAGGAGATGGCTGCACTCGACAAGAACAATACTTGGGTAATTACCACACTCCCCGCTAACAAAAAGGTTGTAGGCTGCAAATGGGTATTTACTATAAAACAAACTCCTGATGGAAAGGTAGAGAGATATAAGGCCAGACTTGTGGCAAAGGGTTATAGCCAGACTTATGGTGTGGATTATGATGAGACGTTTGCTCCCGTGGCAAAGATGAATACCATTAGAGCATTGATCTCAATTGCAGCGAACAACAGATGGAAACTCTTTCAGATGGATGTTAAAAACGCTTTTTTGCATGGCGACCTGCAAGAGGAAGTATACATGGAAATTCCACCTGGGTTTAATAGTAAAGAGACTGAGGGTAAAGTATGTAAACTGAAAAAATCACTCTATGGGTTGAAACAATCACCGAGGGCTTGGTTTGGAAGGTTCCGCACGGAGATTTGTTCTCTTGGATATCAACAAAGCAATGCAGATCACACTCTATTCTTTAGGTATTGTCATAATAGAATTACAATACTTGTGGTTTATGTGGATGATATTGTTATTACAGGGAATGATGATGATGAGATAAGGAGCTTGAAGAAAATGTTGGCAAAGTCATTTGAAGTCAAAGATCTTGGGCATCTCCACTACTTCTTGGGAATTGAGGTGGTAGCATATGGGTCGCAAGGTATATATCTCTCGCAAAGGAAATATGTCCTTGACTTACTTGCTGAAACTGGGATGATGGAATGTAGACATGCTGCCACACCAATTGAGACAAATCACCGAATTATGGCAGATTCTGGTGATCCCGTTGACAAGGGTCAATACCAACGACTAGTTGGGAAGCTAATCTATTTATCACACACTAGACCTGATATTGCATATGCTGTCAGTATTGTGAGTAGATACATGCATGACCCTCGGTCCACCCACCTAGACGCAGCAAATAGAATTTTACGATATCTTAAGAGTTGTCCTGGAAAAGGAGTTCTATTTTCATACTGTGGACATCTAAGGATAGAGGGTTATACAGATGCTGATTGGGCCGGGTGCCTTGATGATAGAAGGTCTACATCTGGCTACTGCGTGTTTGTTGGGGGTAATTTGGTAAGTTGGAGGAGCAAAAAACAGACCGTAGTGGCTAGATCTACGGCAGAAGCAGAATTGCGGTCGATGGCATCTGGTTTGTGTGAGCTAATGTGGCTACGGTTGCTACTTACTGAACTCCAAATGTATAAAGGGGAACCCCTTCAGCTCTACTGTGATAACCAAGCCACTATCAATATTGTGAATAATCCAGTGCAGCATGATAGAACAAAACACATTGAAATTGATACACACTTCATTAGGGAAAAACTAGAGGAGGGTACACTGCAAGTTAACTTTGTTAGATCTGGAGATCAACTTGCAGATGTTTTAACAAAAGGTGTTAGTATTGTGTCTTTCTTGAAAATATGTGACAAGATGGGGCTTCTAAATATTTTCGCCCCATCTTGAGGGGGAGTGTTGGTAGTCCTTATGTGTAGTATTGGAGGTAGGCAGGGTCCTAAGTGTAAACTAAATATTGTATATACTGTCTGAAGATGAACGAGAGAAGATGACTCTTCCAGAAAACTCAGTTCTTCTCCAGCGACTGTGCTCTCCCTCTCACTACTAGGAAAAGGCTTATAGGTAAGCCACGTATCCGTGGCGCACTGTCAGCGTGGTCGCCATGGCTAAGTATGCGTGGCGCACCGCTTGGTGCTGCGCCACTGACACCAACTTAGCCGTGGCGCAGGTTTCTAAGAATTGCGCCACGGCTAAGATGGGCCCTGGCCGGCCGGCCTGTGCGCACTCAGGCGTGGCGCGGCACAAACATGTGCGCCACGGGTAGCCGCGTAGCCGTGGCGCATAGTAATACCCTGCGCCACGGGTAAGTGTAGCACCCGGCCCACAGAGGGGAAATAAGAGCGCATCGCGCGCCGCGCCGCTCGATCCCCTGGCGCCGCTCGATCCCCGATCTCCTCCTCCCTCCCCGCGCCGCCTCCGCCTCCTCCCCGGCCGCCTCCGCCTCCTCCCCGCGCCGCCTCCGCCTCCTCCCCGCCCCTCCTCCGCCTCCTCTCTGCCCTCCTGCTCCCCCACAGAACCCCGCCCCTAACCCTAGATCGACGGGCGTATGCGTCCCTCCCCGCGCCCGCCGCCTCCGCATCAGTCGATGCGCCGCCAGTCGCCACCCACCCACGGGCGCGAGAGGAGGAGTGGCGCGCCGCCATGGTCGCGCTCGGTGAGGAGCGGCTCGCGCTGGTGCGCCGGTGGTGGGAGCACGAGGACGCGTGGAGGGTGCGCGTCGAGGAGCGTGAGGAGCGCCGCCACCAGCTCGTCGCCGCGCTGCTCGCCAAGCTCGGCGGCGGTGACACGTCGTAATCCATCCATCCATCCGCGCGCACACATCGACCGTTCCTAGTACGGATCAAAGACACTCAGCTGCTCCATCGATCGATTCCTAGCTAGGATCCCAGCTAGCTCCTCGTCAGCACTAGCTAGGCAATGTAATGGTAGTAAAAAAATATAATCATCTCATTTTGACCGAGATCGATCGATCGTAATTCTTGGATGCTCAATTGCTCAGGACGTACAATTGATCATCAATCCATCGCCGCAAAGCGCGCCGTCCAGCCGGATAAGCTAGCTCTTTTAATTAGAATCAGTTTGTACTTTTGTACTTTGTAGCGACAGATCAAATCCATGGTCTTGCATGGCATGGCTAGCTAGCACCTTTGTTGTTAGGGTTTCTTTAGACAGTGAGACAGTGAGAGGTCAGGAAAGGAGGCGCCTTGCTAGCTTTGCCCTGGTGAAAAGGGTTTTGCCTGCAAGTAATGCAACATGAAGTATCTCTTTACTTAGCCCATGACATGCAACTGCAAACTCACTGTCACTGGTCTTATCAGCTTCATGAGCTTTCCAAGTGCATAGATGCATGCGTGACTTTGCTATAGGCGGCGCTCGGTGAAGCTAGCTGATTCAGTGGCTATAGTTGGTGACGAAAAATGCTGTCTTTTGATGTTTAGGCACTGACGCAGGTGGGAGTGTGAGGGTACTTGCTGTGTAATTTCTCTGTTCTGGTTGTATTATGTTTTAGTACACTGATTGTTCCGGTCAATGACACTAGTTAGGCTTATTAGGTGAGCTGCTGGCTTTAATGGCCCTAATGGTTATGGCTTTAGCTAATTGCTCTGGTTGAGTAGGTACACTAGATGTATATGGTCCGTGGCTGCTACTTGCTGGTATTCTCTTACATTATATGTGCTATTTTCTTTCCTAACCACCGGACTGAATTCTGTGCTTGTTTGGAACTTATTTTCTTCGAAAGCCGATGATTAAAAATGTTGTGGCACTATGTGGTAACCCTGAAGGTCTGCGGAGCCTTGTGATATGCACAAGTACTAGTCCTGTGCATCCTACTTGGCTCCGCCGATCCTTCAGGGCTACTAATAATTGTGTGTCCGACCTAAGTATGAGGCACAAAATCTAAGTCATTTTTATTTTGTTTTGTCTGTTTATTCGAAAGCCGATGATTAAAATGTTGTGGCACTAGGTTGTAGGCCTGCAGGTCTTGTGAGCCTTGTGATATGCACAAGTACCAAGTCTTGTGCATCATACTTGGCTCACAAGATCCTGCAGGTCTACTTGTGTGTCCGACCTAAGTATGAGGCACAAAATCTAAGTCATTTTTATTTTGTTTTGTCTGTTTATTCGAAAGCCGATGATTAAAATGTTGTGGCACTAGGTTGTAGGCCTGCAGGTCTTGTGAGCCTTGTGATATGCACAAGTACCAAGTCTTGTGCATCATACTTGGCTCACAAGATCCTGCAGGTCTACTTGTGTGTCCGACCTAAGTATGAGGCGCAAAATCTAAGTCATTTTTATTTTGTTTGTTTGTTTCTTCGAAAGCCGATGATTAAAAATGTTGTGGCACTATGTGGTAACCCTGAAGGTCTGTGGAGCCTTGTGATATGCACAAGTACAAGTCCTGTGCATCCTACTTGGCTCCACCGATCCTTCAGGGCTACTAATAATTGTGTGTCCGACCTAAATATGAGGCGCAAAATCTAAGTCATTTTTATTTTGTTTTGTCTGTTTATTCGAAAGCCGATGATTAAAATGTTGTGGCACTAGGTTGTAGGCCTGCAGGTCTTGTGAGCCTTGTGATATGCACAAGTACCAAGTCTTGTGCATCATACTTGGCTCACCAGATCCTGCAGGTCTACTTATGTGTCCGACCTAAGTATGAGGCATAAAATCTAAGTCATTTTTATTTTGTTTTGTCTGTTTCTTCGAAAGCCGATGATTAAAATGTTGTGGCACTGTATGATTCAGGGAGGAGCTAGTGAACCTTGTGATATGCACAAATAAACATTTTGTGCATCCTACTTGGTTCACTTGCTCCGTCTCTGAAATGTGTGTCCAATTTAAATATGTATGAGGCACAAATCCGAAATCATTTTGTTTTTTCTCTCTCTTTCCGAATGTCGATGATTAAAATGTTGTGTCACACTATGTGATTCAGGGAGGTGCTAGCGGACCTTGTGGTATGCACAAATAAACATCTTGTGCATACTCTTACTTGGTTCGCTTGCCCCATTCCTGACCAATGTGTGTCCAATCTATGTATGAGGCATAAACTCTGAAACATTTTGTTTCTTCTCTATGAATTGACAAAGCCGATGATTTAAACAATGCCACGGTAAAGGCAAGTAGAGTCTGTACAATGCCTTGTAGTATATACAATTGGAGTGTTTGTATTAATACATGGTCTTGTACACACTCTTTTTTGCCTTGTTTGCACGGCAATGATATATGAGGCTTTACATCGTTAACTTCTCGCATTTCGTAAATTTTAATATTACTTTTGTAACGAAATTTTGACTTAAGCGTTTTTTACCCAGGCATGTTCTATTACGACGACGCTCCATTCGATAATGCGGAGGTGGAACGGCGCATAAAGACACAAGGCGACATCCGTCCCTTCACGACGAAAGACAGAGACACATGTGTGATGTATATAATTTGTGTTTGTAATGTGATGATCTAACTTGCTACTCGATTTCGATGGAGACACATGTGTGATATATATAATTTTGTCTACTTATATCTATTTTCAATAATAATGCATGTGATCTATGTATTATAGAATATATCTATAAATATCTGTATTAGCATCTGTATAAATACACAGTATATAAAAATACAGAAAATACCTTAGCCGTGGCGCACCTGTCAGTGTAGCCGTGGCGCACCTTACCCGTGGCACACGATGGGGCTGTGCTCCACGGGTATATTTCATTAGCCATGGCGCATACCCAAGCCTGCGCCACGGCTAACTACTCGTGGCGCACAAAGGGTCCTGCGCCACGGCTAATTGCTTACCCGTGGCGTGGCAATTCGTGGCGCAGGCGTCTACGCCACGGGTAGCCCAAACTGGTGCGCCACGGCTAAGCTTCTCCCTAGTAGTGTCTCCACTGTTGATTCATCCCAAATCCGACGACAATAAGCACCGTCATCACCTGATAATAAATCATAGGTTTTCACCCTGAAGAAAGTCCTCGCCTCAAAACAATGCCTCCAACAAGGTCATTGCCAGGCACAACCAATTAAGGCCAGACCTTGGATTTTCACCCTGAGACATAAGACTTTGGACTTCTCCTGTGCAGTCGCCCCCACTTACAAACCGCTGCTCCAAGTCACGAATCACCCAGCCAATTCCTCATCACCACGAAGACACAAACCACCATTGCTAGTTCCCAGATCCCGCCTTCCATGACATTCTCCGCCAGCACAATGGAACGAGAAAGCGCCGCCCTTGATTTTGACCAGTTTTGGGATCGTACGGCTGTCCACCCGGGGGATCGGACGTAACGATCCCCTGGGGGACGCTCAGCGCCGCCCTTGATTTTGACCAGTTTTGGGATTTTAGATGGGTTCGATCCTGCTGGTCTGGTGCTATTTTTGTCGGTCCGGTTCACTTCGGCTGAAATGTGTTTTTTAGTCAGGTTTTTTTCATCTAAAAAGGAAACAGTGTTAGTGGTCGGTTCACAGAGTTCGAGATTTATTTTAGACCAAACAGAACATTTAGGACGAAAAGTAAACTTCTTGAAATGTTTGAGAACGAAAAATGGACTTTCTTCAAAATAAAATTCCCTTTATCAGAAAAGAATTCATTCATCGATGGTACTGCTGCTACAACCAGGTATTTTGGGAAATGCCACAAATTAGGATTGCATATATTAATAAAAGATGCCACAAATAACAAAGAATGACAATGCCCAGAACCATTTTTTTAGCTTAAAATGTAGTCGTTTGCCTCTCCATTAGATAAAATAGAATCTTATTTACAAAGTTTTGAGATGAAACATTTCAACTCTTGCTACAGGGCCGCACCGCTAATTTTGGCCTAGGTCTCCGGGGTCCTGTGAGTGGGCATATGCCCGCTGCTCTATCTCTTCCGACACTAAGTGTGCCCCCGCATCCGGCAACAAAGCCGTGTTCTTGAACACCCGTCTATTTCTTTCTTTCCAAATTCTCCACATGGCGTAGATAATCGCCCCGCTCTCCTTCCTTCTCCTTTCTTTCGGTATCCCGGATATTGTTTTGTCCCCCCATTTGTTGACAGATAAGCCCAACGGCGGCGGAGCAACCCCAATTGTTCCCTTCCAAGCAAATATTTTCTCTCTGACCGCCACTGAGAAGCTACATTCCAGCAATAGATGTTGGATCGTCTCCGGATGGATTCTACACAGCTTGCATATTGGGTCATTGGGCCACCCCCTGATGGCTAGATTGTCCGTTGTAAGGATCTTCCCGTGAACAACCAACCATGCAAAAAAATTGCATTTCTGCTCTGCATGAGCCTTCCATATCTTTGCAACCCGGAAGGCGGGACTGCCCCAACAAACTGACATCTGTCGAATATATCCCCGATGTCGTCCACCTCCACGAGATCGCGTCCGGCCTCGGCTGCAAGACCACGTATCTAATGACCCCCCATAGCTGAACAAATTGCGCCATCTGCACCGAAGTCGACAGCCTGAATAGTGAACACATCCATCCCCTATCTGTTAACTCCCTCTTCACCATCCTAGATTTTCTTGTGACGATGGCAAAGAGGACAAGATATTTTAGTTTTAGCGCCCTGCCCGGCAGCCAACGATCATGCCAAAAAAGGCACCTTGCACCATCCCCAATAGAAATGTCCGTGCAAGCTCTGAACAAGTCCATATCAGCCGCATCACAACGCAGCGCAGCCCCATTCCATGGCCGTGACGGGTCAGTCCATGCATACCACGTCCATCGCAAACGCATCGCCCTTACGAGTTTTTTGATGTCAAAAACTCCCAATCCTCCAAGCTTCTTTGGTCTGCACACCGATCGCCAATTAATCAGAGATTGGGGTCTAGCCCCGGTTTCGCCCCCGGTTTCATCCACAAAAAACTTTTGTTGATTTTCTCAATTCTCTTGATGATCCCTTTCGGAAGCTTGAAACATCGCCAGGTGGTAGACAACCATCGAGGAGAGCATCGTTCGACATAGCAGCACCCTGCCCGCCCTGGTGAAGTGCCTCACCAAACAGCCGGCCAACCTAGCACCAATCTTATCAATTAGTGGCTGGAAATGCACCGCCTTAAGCCCGGAGTGGTGAAGAGGAAGGCCGAGGTACGTGCAAGGGAAGGCTCCGCGCTTCGCCGGTAAGATAGCCAAGGTAGCAAGAATCTGCTCCTCCGTACAACCTATTGGAAAAGCTTCAGAATTGTGCAGGTTGGTACACAACCCAGATGCGTCACCGAACACCTGAAGGATGCGGCAAACGGCATGCATGTCCTTCTGCTCCGGCCCGACAAAAATACTTGCGTCGTCCGCGTATAGACAGACGGTGAATCTAACCGGTCGGGCTCTGATCGGCGTAAGCATCCCTTCCTTGATCGCCACCCTAAAAAGATGGTGGAGCGGGTCGGCGAGTATAAACAACATGGGGGATAATGGGTCTCCCTATCGAAGCCCATGAGCGTGCTTGATTGACAATCTAGGCTTGCCGTTGAGAAGAATTTTCGACGATGCCGACAAAAGAAGAAGGCAGATCCATCGCCTTCACCTTTTGTCGGCATCGTCGAAAATCCTGCTCAACGGCAAGCCTAGATTGTCAATCAAGCATGCTCGTGGGCTTCGACATGGAGACCCGTTATCCCCCATGTTGTTTATACTCGCCATAGACCCGCTACACCATCTTTTTAGGGTGGCGATCGAGGAAGGGATGCTTACACCGATCAGAGCCCGACCAGTTTGATTCACTGTCTCTCTATACGCGGACGACGCAAGTATTTTTGTCGGGCCGGCTCGGGCCAAACCCCATCGCCTCCAACATTTCCATAAGGTATGCCCAACTCAAAGTGTCGAAAGCCTTCGCGATGTCAAGCTTTAAAAAGAAACTCGTCGTCTTTTATTTGTGCATCTCCTTGATCAGGCCCTGTACGTGGAGGAAATTGTCTTGTATACACTTCTTCTTAATGAATGTCGATTGGCATGAGGAGACGATCTCAGGCGGGAGAGGCGCCAGTCTAGTTTCCAACACTTTTGAGAATATCTTCGAGAAACTATGTATCAAACTTATTGGTGTGTAGTCTCCAACTTCCCTGGCGTCTAACTTATTTGGCAGCAGCACGATGTTGGCCTTGTTGAGGAGGCCGAACGCTACCCCGTCGTGCTCAGTAAGAGCCGCCATGACCTCAAACAAATCCTCAGCTATTGGTTCCCAACAGGAATGGAAGAACTGGCCGATGAAACCGTTGAGGCCCGGAGCCTTCTCCGCTGGCAAGACGAACACTATCACACGAATCTCCTGCATGCTGAACGGGGCATCTAGCTGAGAGAGGTCCCTTTGCACGTAGCCCAGCCCATCCCTATTCAGTGTCGTAAGTCGAGGATGCGCCGCGCCTAGGAAGTCACAAAAGTGGTTTCGGAGGACCTCCTGCTTCTCAACATGCATCACCGCGAGCCCTCCCGAGGAAGCTAAAGTCTGAATGAGAAATTTCCGTCTCCTTCTGTTTGCCCTGAGATGGAACAGCCTCATGTTTGCGTTGCCGAGTGATACGTCCATTTTGCATCACTATTTTATATCATAATTTGCTATTATTCATGGATATACTTCATATTATAATGCAATACTTATGGTATTTCACCTTATTTTGCATGTTTGATGATTGTTGGTGATTTAACTGCCGGAGCCCGAAATCAGCTGGAAAAGGCACCGTCAAGATACTGTACCTCTACATCGCCAAAAATTCCAGAAAAATTCGGAGATTATTATTTTGCCAGATGACGGAAGTAGCCAGAAGGACGACCAGAGGGGAGCCACCAGGGCGCCAGGTGGCACCTAGCCGCGGCCTACCCTTGGGCCGCGCCTGGGGCCCATCTGGAGTCCCTGTGTCGCCTCTGGCTCCCCCCTTTCACATATATCACCCCTCTGACCTAAAAATCTTGGGGGACGCTTCGAAGAAATATTCTGCCACCACCACGGGGGCGGAAACCACAGTGAGAGAAAAAGCTCTCCGGCAGGGAGAAATCTGCTGGGGGAATTCCTTCCCGGAGAGGGGAGATCGTCGCCATCGTCATCGTCATCGTCATCGTCACGGGCTTCATCGGGATCATCATCAACATCATCCTCACCGACAACACCATCACATCCACAGCTCCACTCCATTCCACTATTGCATCTAGAGTTATACTTGTTGTAGTTCATTGGGATCACTTTTCCGGTGTTGATTGTCTTGTGTAGTTGATGCTATTGAGTTTTATCGCTGAAATACTTTTATAACCATATTGTTCATCATTCATTCATCACCACTGATTATGATCCATATGATGTCTTGTGAGTAGTTCGTTTAGTTCTTGAGGACATGGGGAAGTCTCATTGCAAGTAGTGGAATTATGCTGAGTCTAGTGGTGTTGTGTGAACGTTGACTACATTACACTTCACCTTTATGGGTCTAGGGGAATGCATTGTGTATTTAGTTTGCTTGTGGGGTGGTTGCGGGAATAACAGAAACCTAAACCCCCACTGGTAAACTAGTGCATGAGGGAGTGTAGGATCTCAGAGTTTAAGGCTGTGGTTAGTTAATTCTTAAATACTTCGTTGCATTTGCGGAAGCTTGTAGGGAAGTGTAACCACAAGTGTGTTCTAGTCCAAGTAAGGACGGTTCATTAGCATAGGTTCACCCACACAACACTTAGAAAAACATTAAACATTAAGCAGCGATATGAAGCGAAAGTGACTTGACATAATTCCCATGTGTCCTCAAGAGTATTTAGCCATCATAAGTAGAACCACCGGCTTGTCCTTTGTGCTGAAAAGGATTGGTCCACTTGCTGCAATAATTATTGCTCTCTTTTATTTACTCGCACTTTATTTAGTTGTTACTATAAAAACTCATAAAAATCCTTCTGTTAGTGTTTGCAGTGAAACCTTACTCGTATCTACAAGCCAATACATTCTGCTCCTCGTTGGGTTTGACACTCTTATTTATCGAAAGTACTGCGATAGATCCCCTATACTTGTGGGTCATCACCGAGCATTATATTGGACAGTTGGGCCCTTTGCCTGATCCGGATCTTGTTGATCGACGAGATGCCTAGAATTTTCGACCGTAGACTGACCTGCAGCCTGCGCTCCACATCCGTGAGGACTCTAGACTCCTGTGCAAGTCCAGACGGCCGATCACCTCCCTCACAATAGCTAGCTGGAGCCTAAGATGGGTGAAATTCTTTCGATGCTAGTGTTTGAGGGCTCACGCCGTACGCTCCAGCATCACGTGGAAGCGGCGAATGGGTTTCCCTGTGATCACTTTCCTGCCTGAAGCCTCCTTCACAATCCCCTGGAACCCATCATGGACCTTCTACGGCACTATGGTTTCCCGCCTTGTTTTTGTGATTGGGTGTGGGCGCTTCTCTCTACTTCGACTTCGAGGGTCCTGCTTAATGGGGTCCCATGTGAGCCTATAAGGCATGGGAGAGGCCTTCGGCAAGGTGATCCTTTTGTCGCCTCTTCTTTTCGTGTTGGCCATCGACCCAATAAATCACATTCTAAACAAAGCGACCTCTCAAGGTCACCTTCACCCATTGAGGGGGAGAGCTCCCCTGGCCCGCACCTCTCTATATGCCGATGACACGGCAGTTTTCGTGTCTTCTATCAAAGAGGTCATCCATTTCCTTGCCTCTACACTTGCCTCTTTTGGTCATGTTACCGGATTGTGTGTGAATTGCCTTAAAAGTCTTGTTGCCCCTATCCGTTGTGAAAGCATTAATCTTGATGATGTCCTCGAATCCTTTCCGGCAACCAAGACCACCTTTCCGATGCGCTATTTGGGTCTTCCTTTGAGCATCTTGAGGCTCCGTAACATTGATTTCCAATGTTTGGAAGATATGATTGCCGCCAAGCTTAAGGGCGGAAATTGGAAGAATGTTAATGTGTGATATCTATAATTTTTTATGTTCCATGCTTGATTATATATCAGTGCCACATGTTTTTATAATGTTTTTATATCATTTTGGCATGATTTATGGAACTAACCAATTAACAAGATGCCTAGTGTGAGCTGCCTATCATGATCAAGATCATTTTATCTGTAACTGCTATATGATTGTGTTTGCATAGATCCGATGAATTGTGGAAGTCATTGCTTTTGTTCATCTTTGTCTTGTGTTTTATCTATGATCTTGCTTGCTCTCCGATGCTAGTGGATGCTTTGGCCAAGTAATTATTAGTGTTGTATGAGAGAGTATTTATGCTAGATAGTGGGTTCATGCCTCTCTTGTCTGAGCTCGGGCTGACAGAAACGATTAAGACGAGAGATGTGCTGTTGCCACCAGGGAGAAAACTGCGGTGTGATTTCCTTGTGTTATTTACATTGCTTACATTATGCACTTTGCTTATTGCAATGATATGTTACTTGCAACTTAATACTTTTAGGTGACATGCTGGATAGCGATTCTAAGATGGATTATTAGTCATAGATGCAGTTGGAAGACGGTCTATGTATTTTGACGTAATGCCCATATTAGATGAAACAGTGAACTATATTATTTTATGATAGCCTTGTTGTGCGGCCACAATTCTGTCAATTGTCATGCTGTAATTTATTTATCCATCATGTATATCTTTTGGAGAGACACCTCTAGTGAACTGTGGATCCCGGTCCTATTTTCCTACATTGTTTACAACCGTTTTAATAGCTTTTCATCATCATTTGCTCGCTGGTCATATTTCACTCTCATCATATTTTACATCCACACATTTAATCTTTTGTGTTCAGCAAGCCGGAGAGATTGACAACCTCTCTGTTTCGTTGGGGGCAAAGTAGTTTGTTTGTGATTGTGTGCAGGTCCACGTCAGCACTCCTAGCTAGCAACACCTCTTTTTCTGGCGCCGTTGACACATTGCTAAGCCTTCTCCAAGTCCTACTGGTTCGATAACCTTGGTTTTGTAATCAAGCGCAACTGCTGTTTTGCTGCATCATACCTTCCTCTTGGGGTCTCCCAGTGAACGTGTGATCCACATCATCAATGTGGCCGGCCGCCGGGTATTGATTCGATCGGTTCTCACTTCCCAAGCTATTTACCACATCACCTCGCTTGAATTGCCCTCCGAAGTCATGAATAAAATCACCGCTCTCCTTCGTGCCTACCTTTGGGCCGGTTGTGATAAAGTCACCGGTGCCAAGTGCAAAGTTAATTGGGAGGCGGTTTGTCACCCCACTAAGCTTGGGGGCCTTGGCATATTGCACCTTGAAAAGTTTGCCTCCACGCTTAGACAACGTTGGCTATGGCTTGAATGGGCGGATGACTCCAAACCTTGGGCCGGCCTTGGTAACCCTTGCAATAATAATGACAAAGACCTTTTTGCGGCGGCTACGGTGGTCACGGTGGGCAATGGAGAAAAGGCGAAATGTTGGTCCTCCTCTTGGTTGAATGGCCTCCGTCCAATGGATATTGCTCCAAAGCTCTACCAAAATGTCAAAAAGAAAAAATTGCTCGGTGAAGAAGGCCCTCGAAAACAATAGTTGGGTGAACAATATCAATGTCCCACAAGGTTTTGAGATCGACCGCATATAACAATTTGTCTCTCTTTGGGAAATGGTTTCCGAGGTCAATATCCACAACGACGTCCCCAAAACTATTAGATGGAAATTCTCTAGTGATGGCGCTTACTCCGCCAAGACGGCCTACAAGATGCAATTTGAAGGCATTGTCTCCACCTCTCTTGATGCCACGGTTTGGCAAGCTTTTGCGCTCCCCCAAAATATTATTTTTTTGCATGGTTGGTGCTACAAAATAGGTTATGGACGGCCGATCGTCTCCAACGAAGGGGGTGGCAAAATTGTGGGAATTGCCCTTTTTGTAACCAAGTGCAAGAGTCCTCAGGGCATCTCCTCTACAAGTGCCGTTTCACAATAAGGATTTGGAAGGAGATTCTCACTTGGTGTGGTTGCCATGACATCGTCCCGACGCAATGGGTCAATGAGGCCTCCGTGGAGGTTTGGTGGACTAAGCTTGCCTTGGATGACGGTGTTGCGAGAAAGGCCATGTCCTCCTTGATTATGCTCATCTCATGGGAGGTGTGGAACGAGCATAATGCTAGGGTTTTCCGACATGTGGCGTCTCCGATGGCCATCGTGGTTTCTAGAATTAAGAAGGAGGCAAGAGCATGGTGTTTGGCCGGGGGCCAAGTTTTTGGGTAATGTAATTCCGGGAGAGTAACTCACTTTTAATGAAGTCCTAGGGCGTGTCCTAGGCATATGTCTAAACTTCTTCTTATTTAATGAAAATGGTAAATCTTTTGACTTGTTTAAAAAAAAAAAAGCGAAACGTTGCAAATCTGGGGATGTCGGCCTTGCCCACCAGCAGCAAAGGTGCATGGTCAGAAATGGAGGAAGGCATGGCTTGGAGGATTGCCGATGGAAAAGCGACGTCCCAGTCGTCAGTGCAGAAAAACCTGTCTACGCGAGTCATCGTGGAATTACTAGACCAGGTGAACTTGCGGCCCGTCAGATTTAATTCGCGAAGTCGCATCGCATCGAGAGCCGCTTTGAATCGCCCCATGAGCCTGCGATTCAGATTTCCTGTGCTTTTATCAGCCGCTTTGTAGATCAAGTTGAAATCACCGAATATTAGCCTGCTCGAAGCTCGTCGATGAAAGCATTTTTTCCGCCTCCCCTTGCGGCCCGTACACCCCGGTTGCAGTCCAGGATGATCCGCTCGCTCTGCAGGTGATCGTTGCTGAAATTGTGTTCTGCGTGTGGCTCGTGTTTGACAAACTAAGAGGTTGGCATTCGCCGCGAGGATGATTCCGCCCCGACTGCCGTCCGCCGGCAGGAAAACAAACTCGTCGGCGAAGGCAGCACCAATTGCCGCGATGACGGTCGACAGTCTGCAGCTTGGACTCCTGTAGGCAGACCACCGTGGCCTTGGAGCCCCGCACGACGGCATCACAGCGTGCAGGGTTATTCAGGCCTCAATCGATCTTCGTCCTCCATCAGACGAAACCTGTCCGCGTACTGGTGCTGGAACCCAGCCTGAGGAGCCAGCAAACAACTCTCCCACACACAACGACGGCCAAACACAACGATTGATTTACTTCTCCATCCCGGCCAAACACAACGACGGCGTCTCATCAGCACACTGCCGACGCGGCTCCCACAGGTGAAGTGCCATGGCAACAAACTGCCGCACCTCAAGCAACTCGATAACAAACTGACGGCTCGCAGGCCTCAACTCTGACAGCAAACACACGCCCATATCAGACAGGCTAAACGGATCCCTCAGCAACATTGGCTGAGTGTGATCCACAGACAGCAGCTGGAACATCTAAACGCCGATCGGCGGCAGCAGCCGCGCACCACCTCCTCCTTCGCCTGGTTTGGAGGTAGCTTTTTTTTTTCTTTCTAACGCGCAGTTATTGCGGGCACTTGGAAACTGAAAACAGAGCTCATCTCCGTGGTCGCTTCCTCTGCCTCTAGCCGTTTCCGTCGAATCCAACGGCAAAAAAGAAAAATTAGCACTGGAACGACTATGACAACGATCAACGCAATAACAACCTTGACTCCGGTACCCACTGCAAAATATAATAAATTTGTTACTACGGCCGAGACTTTTTGTTCCAGAAAACTGTAAATTGTGTATGTTAGAAGGGGGAGATACCTGAATGATGATGTTGTCGCTGTGTCGCAGCCATGGTGAAGCAATTGAACTGATCCACCTCCCCATGTTTGACGCTGCAAAATCCGCCAGCCTTCTCGCAATCGCGGCAGTCCGCACTCACCGCCGGCCTCCAATGCAGCTGGAATCCCATCATCAGCGCCGGCATGACGCCGTCGAGCCAGCCCGTGGAGTTCACCACCGAGCTCCGCAGAACGGGCAGGCCGACCACGCCGTCGCACAGCCTTGCGTCGGAATACGGCAGTGTGTCGTCGTCCAGGAGCACGTAGGTGTGCAGGCGGCCGTCGGCGCTCTCCAGGCAGGGGACAGGCTGGATCGAAGTCGCCCCCCTGAACTCGCAGTTCGTGTAGAAGGTGATATTCCTGTCGCTGTCGGTGAGGGACATCGGCGGCGGCGACCCGGCCGGGAGCGTGAGGTTGCGGCCGGCCACTTGGGGGCATGAGACGTTCTTGGAGACGCCTAGGTCGAAGACGACGATGGTGCTGTCGCCGTAGTCGATGCTGGTGACGCCGTACTCGCCGGAGGGAAGAGTTAGCACCGGCGTGCCTCCGCGGCACTCCAAGCCGAGGCTCGGGTAGCCGCAGCCGGAGAAGTTGGTGCCGACCCAGAACGGGTACCGGATGTCCACGGCGTCGCCGCACTGGTAGCTCGTCGTCAGGCAGGGAGAAGTGGTGGCCGTGGCGTTTGGTGGCGGTGGCGACGCGGCGGCGGCGAGGACGCCGGAGAGGAGGAGGAGGAGCTTCAGCATGGCAGCGGCCCCTTGTTTGCTCGTTCGGACGGACGGTGTGAAACACGATTTCTTTAATAAAGTACAGTAGAACACAGATAGGATTCATACAAAGATCGTGGTTCAGCTTTGCATACAAAGATCGTGGGAGCGGTATTTAGTTGGTAAGCGGCCTTCATACAAAGATCGCGCGCAGGAAGGAGGCGCAGCTGTGGGGGCGCCTCCGAGGAGTGGTGCTCTGCTTCGGGTATCAGTGCAACAGACTAGCCGAATCCGCATCTTCTGCTCTCGCCGTCGAAGAATGCCACACAGCAGGTATTCATTTGGTCCTGTGCACATAACCTGTTCGATGAAATGGCTGGAGAAAAAAAATTCGAATCTGGCAGGAATTATTGCAGGTGATGGAAGAGGAGATAGACTTAGGAAGGAAATGATCAACTGTTGTTGCATCTCCTACTTTGTAGGTTCGCTCCACTCTTGCCTCATGTGTTATTCGTCCTGTATGGTTTTGATTTGCATGATGTCCTCCACACAAATTCTCTTGCATAGTTGCTGGTTAGAGTTGCCTACAAGATGTTCATCTCTGACCGCAGGCTGAAGTGAATATGTAAGATTTCAGTTTATGTCCAACGTTTTAAGATTTAGCCCTGGCTAATCATCTAAGGAATACATAATGGGATCTTTTAGGAGAACAAACAGTCGGCTCCTTTCATATTTGGTTTGTCGCATCCGCCGTCTCAATCAATGACCATGGTGGCGCATCCTTGAACCGACAGCAAGACATGAGCATGAACTGCATATTGCTTGATATTTTGCTGCTTCGTGTTACAGATTTTTAGTATTATTAATTGTCTAAAAGATATCTAGAATGAAGTGTTACATAAACTTCTTATATGATTTTCAAGACCACCCCTCCTCCTGTATATAAAAGATTAATACAAAGTCATCTCCTCTTTGAATTATTGTATGCCATCTATGGAGTTGAATGGAATGAGAACATCAATTGCCTGCATCATAAATGGTAAGGAGATCTGAAACTGTATGTCCCGAGGAATTTCAGAGGTGATTGTTTTTTCAAATTATTGTTGCACATTTGCATATTAGACTTTGTAGACGACCTGTTTTGTCATTTCATTCCATTGAATTATGGCACTCAAGTTGCAGGACCTAAAACATTTGTCATTCGGCTTGCTGCATCTCAATTGTGCTGCCCAATTCCTATTCTGGGGCTGTCACATAATAATGACTATGTAGAAATATATCTGTTGGCGATTAAATTTTAACATTTTCTTTCATGTTCAACTCTAGACTACCTTTTCTTATACCTGCTTCCTCAAATAGCAGCATCTTTACCAAAAATAATGCTAGCATCAGATTATGGTTTCTGTTGTTGTTCTCAGGGTTGCGATGCTAGCTGCTGCAAAGGCACGTCATATAATCGACTTATGTTTTCCTGGTGATATTTTAATGACACATAGTCTTTCACTGGATCAATGCAGATTATCGTTTGTGGTGTTGGTCTTAGGATTGCGATGCTTGCTGCTACAAAGGTTCACCATTTCAAATGTACAGAGTTATTTGATGTTGAAACGGATGTGACACTTCCAGGTTTACGCTTACATGATACTCTTGCTGCCGTCAGGTATCAAACGTGTTTTAGAACAACACAAAAGATCCTATTCTCCAAGTGCTTGAATTGCTCTTTCTTATTTTCGGGATGCCATATAGGTGTCTAAAAGGCATTGTATATAGTAAAATTATAATCATTGTAGCCAAAATTTCTTACAAATTTCATCATCTGCACACGACCATTATGTGTTGTCTTTCAGCAGCCATTCTTGTTAAGGATTATCTTAAGTTCATGGATGATCATTTGCAAGAGTCTGCTGATCTTACCTGTCTCGGATATTGGCACCGTACTTACTCAAAGGTAAATAACAACCTTTTGCTTCTCACAATTTTGCACGTGTACAACATAAAAGTCGTGTAGTAACCCGTGCTTGCCTGCTGATGGTGAGTACAAATGGATTAGCTTTCTTCTTAAGTAAACATCAAAATAAATTTGAAAAGGTCGTGGGTGTGGGGGGAATAAATTTGCGGTCCAGTTTATTTTCTAGAAAGTAACTGGGAATAAATTTGAAATTTGTTTCAGTGTGATCCACCGTAGCACTTGATTTCTTTTTTTTTTCGTTGGTTGCTCGAGCGGATGGAGCATGCCTGCTGGTGCCTAAAAGAGAATAAATACTATGGTGTGTCATATCCCGTGGCCACCGGCGACTGCCGTGACGTGAGATGGATACAAGGTGCTTGTGGTAGCACAAAACCCTAGGGTGCTTGTGGTAGCAACCGGACCCGAAGATATCAGAGGAAGAAGAAGACAGACGAGAGGAGAAGACCAGTTCGGTTCTGTTCTGTTCGATGTCGTCCCCTGTGCAGCTCCTCTCGCTAATATACATATCTCTTCGAGCAAGGCTGGCCCAAGGCCCATGGCGACAAGGCCCATGGCGATAATATGTGCGGTCATGACATTACCGCCCCCAAGAAACATTGCTTGCCCCCAAGCAATGGCACGGTGATGTCGACGCGATATCAAGGCAGCATGTGGATATTCTGAGCAAACCTTAAACCTGGCAGTGAGTATTTGTCGATCATGGATTGAGAAGCATTGGAAAACCTTTTGGCTGATACCAGGATCCCATTGCTTATACCCAAGCTGACTGGCCCGCTGCATGAATGAAAAGAATTTTGTGTCTTTGCTTGTACTGAGTGCTTCATCCAACGTACGAACAAGAATGGCACCCTCTATCAAATGTGAAGCAGCAGCATATACTGTATAACCAGATTCTAATATCATCATTGCATTATTGGCCGGACAGTGATGAGAGTAAATTCTCATAGATATATCCAGCACCTGACTTGGTCGCAGCAATTGATCATAATTCAAGCATTTGCACAGCAGTATCGAATAACAGCGAAACCCCTCTGTGCTAACAACCCTCAGCAGTTTATCCATGCCGGACAAATGAAGATGCATTACCAGACGCTGCGGCAACAAAGTGCACCCCATTTCTGTAGATGGTAAGCAAGAGCAAGACAAGAGAAAACTAGGGAAAAATATTGAGTGTGAGCTGACCAATAGATCAATACACCACTAAGATCCGGATGACAAAAACAACTTCTCATTGCTGCAGGGTCCAGCAGGTGCAGACTGTTTGGTAAATGACTATGAGAAATGCCAGGGTCCCATTGGTGTGTAGCATCATAGGTTACCTTGCAATTTGAGGTGCCACATCGGATATGTCGCAGTCCATCAAGATACCCATGTGCAGAAAGGTGTTCCCTTGAAGAACAAAACAGGAGGTACTCAGATTTAGCATTTGTGACTCCCGGGCTAAAATCATCACACTGCCATGACGGCCAAATCTCAAACACTGTGCCCTCTACCGGTACATCAACCATGCCGGAACTAAAGGTGCTTTCCTGGTATTTAGATACAGCCTGAGATATCTCATCACTAGAACCCAAGCCCTCCTGGAGAAGTAGTGACAAGCCTCCAACAGTAGTGAACACTTCACCCTCAAGCTCCATGTCATGTGATTCCGAGAACACCAGCTCTACAGGTTCTAAACAAGGCTCAATGAACAAGGATACACATCCAACATGGGTTAAAACCTCTTCATAACATGCAGAAATTGGCTCTGTCATCCGATTTATATCTCCCAATCTATCTGACACCAAATCCACCTGGGCAATCTGAAATTTGCGGCGTTGTTCAATTTGAGCAATTGTTGGCTCAGTCAGTTCGGCAGTTGTGTCCATCGCCTCATTGGGGTTCGCGGTCAAGCATCTGGTGGGTGGTGCGGGTGAGATGTTTCCACTTGCTTGAACAACAACACTTGGTGAAGCAACACCTAGAATTGGTGCCAACGGTGGAGGATCCCCAACACCAAAGTGTGCTTCAACATCATTTATAAACTCAGGCCAAGCACCGACCACTTGACGCAATCTGTATGCCTCAAACCACTCCTTGGCTTTACCATCCATGTGCATTCTAGCAGCGACAACCCACATGATTTTATGTATATTGAAGTGAGTGAAGTACTGAAGACACCGAGTTCGCTAGAGACGTGGATTCATACCATCAAAGTGAGGGAAGGGGTTGTTGCACGGCCGGTCAGTGTTCACAGCAGAAGCACCATCAACGAAACCTTCCCGTGGGCTGGTGAGGAAACTGGTCAAACAGCCTGCAGGCGTGTTTGTGCCAATACCACCTGCACCGTGCAACGCTCTGTCCCTGGTAGCAGTCAAGGTCGGAGCAGGGAGAGGCATCGTGCCACTGGCCGGAAACGCGAGCATGGCTGGGTTGTTGCCGACATTGACAGAAGAGCCAAGTGTCGAACACCTTGAGGGCATGTTGGCGACGAAGACAGAGTCTGCGTGCGGAGCACCAGCGCCCACGTCTTGAACCACCGAGAAGGGCGAGGATGACGAGGTCTTGGTCGTCTGCTGCTCCGGTACGCGACCCGATATGGACAACGGCGTGGTTGCTGCGGTGGGCACGGCTGCCGCCGACATCTTCTTCAGATCCACCACCATCTTGTCTTGCCGCGCGGAAATACAGCCCAACATCACGTTCAGCTGGTCCAACCTCTCCTGGATAGCGCTCATGGTCACCGCCGTGGTTGTGGTCGCCACCACCATCGCTCAAATCGATTGGGATTTTTTTTGTGGGGAATTTACTGGGATTTTCGTGTGTGTGGAATTTTCGGTGGAGGAATCGCTAGCTCTGATACCAAATTGTCATATCCCGTGGCCACCGGCGACTGCCGTGACGTGAGATGGATACAAGGTGCTTGTGGTAGCACCAAACCCTAGGGTGCTTGTGGTAGCAACCAGACCTGAAGAGATCAGAGGAAGAAGAAGACAGACGAGACGAGAAGACCAGTTCGGTTCTGTTCTATTCGATCCCGTCCCCTGTGCAGCTCCTCTCGCTAATATACATATCTCTTCGAGCAAGGCTGGCCCAAGGCCCATGGCGACAAGGCCCATGGCGATAATATGTGCGGTCATGACATGGTGTCATATGCCAAAATAATATATGATGTTCATAAGTTAAGTACAGTCTTGCAGAAACAGGTAAAGTGAATAGACAGCATAGTATTGGTTATGTGTCATGCAGTGCAGTGGATTAGTGTGGACGCTCAGGTCTGATATTGGGTTGCCTGGTCAGTTAAGCATATTGGTAAACAACTCCTGGTTCTTGTGGTGCAGTTGATAGAGTAATTGCTCAGTCCAAGCAGTTTTGTGTATACTGTATAGTGCTAAAGCATTCCATTGTTATATGACAGAACTAACAAATAACGAGTGAGCTACCATTGTCCATCAGCACTAATGTGCACGGGCAAAGAAAACTGTGTACTTTTTAATCCATTGTACGAATTGTTATCATGTGTACTTGGAACGTTGTGTTGTATCGGTTTGGTAGTTACAAGAAATCAATAAATACAAATTGATAAAACTTGGAGAGTGAGAATTTGAGAATCCATTGAACTGACTGTGAACTGAAGATACAAACTTTTTAGAGAGGCTCCCAAATTGACATATAGATAGTCAAATTCGACGGCTTGACGCTTTCGTTGAACTTCACCACCACATGATTTGTTCGAGGAGATAATAGGAAAATGGCGAACTGAGAGTAGGGTTACGCGGGCTGATAGATTTTCCAGCAACATATTTCTGTCACCTTGATGTTTTTTAGCTACAACTTTATTCTGTTCTTCATTTTGCAAGTTGGAACCAGACACTACCTGAAGGCTTTTACTCCCTCCGTTCCATAATATAAGATGTTTTAGGACTTTTCCACATTCATATTTGAACCACATGTATCTAGACATGTTTTAGTGTATATGTTCACTTTTTTTCCACTTTTTTAGTCCGAATCTAGACAATATGTGAAACATCTAAAACATCTTATATTTTGAAACGGAGGGAGTATGTTTTTTAATGAGCTGCATGCTAAAATTCATACGCCTTCATTGTCCAAGTTTACCATCTGATGACCATGATCTTTGGCCGACTTGCTAGTAAAGTATAATCCTGATATCTCCATGAGAGCAGGAGCTGATTAGTTTCGACATTACTATTGTCCTATAATTTGCTACTAAGCTTTTGCTGCGATACAGTATATAGTAAATATGGTACTGTTTCTTATTACACCAGTGTTCATAGCTAACCTTCATTCTGTAGTTGATTTACAATCTGTGATTTTAAGTGTTGTAGATGAATCGCTGAACACATTAAAACTCTTGCTGCTATTATTTGTATGATTTATCAAGCGTTCCATTAAAGCAGCTTTTTAATTGTGTGCAACCATCAGAAGATAACAGCTTCTAATATAATGTTCACCTCAAAGGAGGAATTAGGAACTACTCCCTCCGTTCCGTTTTATAAGACGTTAAAGACTTTTTCCGACAACCACAAAAACGTGCAAATGGACATATTTACCCCTGTCCGAAAATCACGAAGCGGTACATAGCGAAGAGAAACAGAAAAAATTGAATCGCAGATCGTCGCCATCGCCAGCAGATCGTCGCCGCCCAGGTTCCTCGCGGGCGAGCACCTCGCCATGAACCTCCTTGTCTTCTTCCCCGCGGCCCGGATCATCGCTACGCCAAGTTACCTCGCCCAGATCATCGCCGGCGCGATGCGAGCGTCCCGTCCCCGCCTGGCCAAGATCGTCGCTCAGCTCCTCTCCTCGACCAGATCCTCGTCGGCCCAGCAAGGCGAGCATCTCGTCCCTGCCCAGCTCCTTGCCCAACTCCTTGCCCTTCTCCTCCCTGCCTCGCCAGATCCTCGTCCCCTCTCCTTATCCAGATCTTCTCTGGCCCAGAGAGGCGAGCGTCTCGTCCACCGTCCAGCTCCCTGTCATCTCCTCATCCCCGCCCAACCCTGCAAGCATACGAGACACAACACAACAGGAGTACTCAATCATCTCGACACGGCACGACACAACGATATGGTACTCTTGGACCTTAATTATTTGCACTCCACCCGAGGAAGACGAGAACACTTTACCTGGAGGAGGCCTTGTCGATCAACAGGTCGAAGAGGAGGGCATGGATGTTGATCTTCACGTCGATCATCAGGCTGCTGGTACTATCTTGTCTCTGCTAGAAACTGACATAAACATTAGAATTGAAGTAAAATTTGACAGAAACATTTGCAGAATTTGTGTGCACTGATTATTGGGAGTAATATGTGCCCAAGTTAAAAAGCAAGGAATCTCAAGCTGGGAGTAGGAGTACTACAGAAGTTATGGAATTCCAGCCATGGTAGTAGCTGAAAAGAGCAAGATAAATGAAACTGAATTCAGTGCAAGTTTATTGATTTTTTAGACTCCTAGCAGTATTAAATTTTTATACGTCTGGCATGCACTACACTACACTACACGACAAATTAAATTGAATTTTATGAATTTTTACAAATACAGAGAACAATCTGTGTACTGAACACATTAGAACAAAGATTCTAAGCAGCAAGGAGTAGAGCAAATAATCTGTAAGCAACTACTCCAGCTACTAGAGCAAAGAAGGTTTTTCCAATCAAGTTCACAGATGTCATATGCCCATCTACCTAGTCCAAACAAGAAGCAAAGGACAAGTTTCAGTCTGCTCCAAGGAAAAAAGTTGTGTACAAGCAATACATGATTAACTTTGTGTCCAAGTTTTAAACAAGCTACTGCAAGCAAGAGAGAGAAGTTACTGCACTGCTGGCAAGCAAGCAAGTGCAGTGCAAGGTGTATTTGTGTGTTCATGAAATTCAGAGAGAGGAGAAGCACTGACAGAGAGAGGATAAGCACTGACAAGGAGTAGCACACACAACAGAATTAGCAAACAAACTTGTAATGTTGCTACTCCTATTGCAAGCAAGCAAACAATTTAAGTCTAAATTGATTTTCACAGAAGCAGTTACGAGCAGCAAACAAGACTTAAGCCAAAAACAGTGTGTAGCTCGGAGAACATGATCATGTCACCATCTAACACCATTGCATATTTCAGGATGCCAAACTAATTAATAATATCAACAGTTTCTATTTGGAGAATTAGGAAAGGGCCGAATCAATAATAATTAATACCCCAGTTTCTACTGGGAACTTACAGAGACAGAGAGACTCTAAAATTTCAGGGATTTCAGGACTAACATTTCATTTGTCTTTGTAAAATTGGGTAATCAGCTGCAAAAAGAAAATGCTACCGATTCACCACCATTATTATCCAGAAACTACAGTAAAATTGTAGTAGTATGGCCGTACAGGAACTTAAACGAACAAGTGCGGCGCCGTGGACTGAAACGCTAAGAGCAGAACATGTTGAGCAGTTGAGGAGGACGCACTGACCGGAAGGCGGTGACGGAGGCAAAGACGCCAGCGGAGGCAATGTCGGTGAGCGCGGCAGCGGCGAGGCGGGCCTGCACGAGGCGGATCCCGAGCCGCACCCCTGGTCTCATATTGGGTTGCCTGGTCAATTAAGCAATATTGGTTAACAACCCTGGTTCTTGTGGTGTAGTTGATGGAGTAATTGCTCAGTCCAAGCAGTTTTGTGTTACTGTATAGTGCTAAAGCATTCCATTGTTATATGACAGAACTAACAAATGATGAGTGAGCTACCATTGTCCATCAGCACTAATGTGCACAGCAGCACGGGCAAAGAAAACCTTGTACTTTTTAATCCATAGTATGAATTATTATCATGTGTAGTTGGAACATTGTGTTGTATCGGTTTGGTAGTTACAAGAAATCAATAAATACAAATTGATAAAACTTGGAGAGTGAGAATTTGAGAATCCATTGAAGTAAACTGAACTGAACTACTGAAGATACAAACTTTTTAGAGAGGCTCCCAAATTGACATATTTTTTTTCGAGAAAACGCAAAAGACTTTTGCGTTTCTTTTCATTGCAAAGATAGAGTTTGTTTTACAACCCTCCTAAGAGGTGATTACAAGGTCTGATCAGAAATCAGTGTACATCCCAGGTTTGTGGCATGACTGCTCTAAGCCCTAGCGCGCCGGCTCGAGCCCAAAGGGCTGCCTCCTCCTTGATCTTCGCGGTCAAGCTGGGGATCGAGGGGCGTCCGCTGTCAAAGACGCAATCATTCCTGAGCATCATGAGGGAATTATCAAACACATTTAAGTCTAACTCTCTTCCTATGCATAGGCATTTATAAGAAAATAAATCAATGACGCATAAAACATGAAGCATAGGAAGGTAAAGCAAGTGCAACTTCAAAACTTTTAGCATAAAGAGAGGTGTTTTAGTAACATGAGAACTCCGACAACCATATTTTCATCTCTCGTAATAATTTTAGTAGCATCATGAACAAACTCAACAATGTAATTATCACTTAAAACATGCTTTTCATGATCTATAAGCACATAATTTCGGTCCATCTCAAAAATAGTGGGATTAAACCCACTTTCAATAGCATTATAATTTTTATCATCAAGTAATCTAGGACCATCATCAAGAGATTTATCATAAGACTTATCAATATAGCACGGATTATCATATATAACAAGATCATTTTTATCAAAAAGGGATGTTTCAAATGAATCAATGGGATCATAGCATTCATTCTCCTTTTGTGAGGAAGGAGGACAATTAAATAATGTATGAGTTAGAGAGTTACTCTCATTAGAAGGTAGAGAATGGTAGCTACTCCATTCTTCCTCCTTTTGTTTGTCACTCTCCTCCTCTTTTTCATCTAATGAGATTCCAATTTCAGCAATTTCTTCTTCCATAGGCTCCTGCATGGCATTAGTCTTTTCCTCTGGGGGAGATAAACCCTTAAGATATTCAGTAATATAAGCATTATCATCTTCGTAATTATCCATAAAATATTTAAGTATAGCAAAACTTTCAGATTCATAAGGAGCATCATCAACATTTTCAAGCAAAGAAGTAATTTCATAAGCACCCTTCCAAGTAACAAATTCTTCTATTTGTTCCACATCATAAAAATCATAGTTTCCCTTAGCATAAGATGCTAAGGTTTCATTATCATTGCAAGCACATTAGAAAGGAAGGTGTTCAAAATTCAAGCAACATAAAGATTCATCACAACAATAAGATTTGTCATATTTAAAGCACAAGTCTCTAGCATAACTGTTCAGTTGATTTATTATTTTCCATAAGTGTATCCCTTTTTGAGACAAGCGGTATTCCTTATAATATTCTTTTTGTTCCTCTGTGAACCCGCCTTGCCAATAAGATCTAGTTTCAAAGAAGTTAACCATTGAGAACAAGCAAATAACTAAGCATACTAACAAAACGAAAATAAAGACAACACTAATTTTTTTAGGTTTTAAAATTTTGCAACAAGAAAAATAAGCTAACGAGAAATAAAACAAGCAAGACAAAAACAAAGTAAAGTGATTGAGAGTATGAGACTCCCTTGCTGTAGCTCCAAGATCCCCGGCAACGGCGCCAGAAAAGAGCCTTGATTGCTACTGATAAAGAGTTGGGTGGTGCCCCAAGCGAAGGCGTGGATGTAGCAAGCAGCAGTTTTCCCTCGATAATGAACCGAGGTTTATCAAACCAGTAGGACCTTGAAATCAACAACAAAGTGAATGTTGAAGATCTCTGGCGCTTAATCTTCAATAGACCTGGACCTGCACACAGTCAACCAAAATACTTTGCCCCCAACGACGGAAAGGTTGTCAATCTTTCCGGTCTCGCAGAAAACAAAGAGGTTAATTGTATAGTGAAATAGATAAATTATTAAAATGGACCAGTGGAGTAATGATGATGAATAAAGGTTGCAATTAATGTAAAAAGATGGACCGGGGGCCATGGGTTCACTAGTGGAGTCTCTCAAGTAAATAGAACAATCATATGATGGGTAAACAAATTACAGCTGGGCAATTGACAAGATTATAACACAAACTTAATCTAGCTATGAAAAAGAGAACATGATAATATTTATGGAGGCATCACAACAAGGAACAAAGACCGTTGAGTCCAACTGCATCTTTGTCTAAAAAGTCCACCGTGGGATCGCTATCCAGCCTGTCACCCATCGGTATTAAGTTGCAAGCAACAAACATTTGCATTAAGTAAAGTGCACGAAGTAAACAATACTAATATCAAAAGAGACATTAACACTGCTGTTTTACCCTTAGTAGCAACATCACACCCTCACCCTTAGACGTTTCTGTCACTCGTGCCCAGGAACAAGAGGGGGCATGAACCCATTATCTAGCATAAATACTCTCTCTTGGAGATATCGACGATCAAGTCTCGGGCAAATTAAATATCGGTGAGACAAAGGGAATCGTATATGAGATTAAGAATCTCCGGCATCGTGGTTCAATCATTAGGAGTAATGATGTGATGGACAAGACCCGATAATAAAGAGTTGCAATTGATCGTGTCACACAGTTTCATTGCCAACGCTTTTAGTATATGCCAAGTATAGTTTCCTTAGACCATGAGATTATGTCACTCCCGTTTACCGGAGGAATGCTTTGTGGACATCAAACGTCACTTCGTAACTGGGTGATTATAAAGGTGGCTTTCAGGTATCTCCGATGGTATTTGTTGGGTGACATGAATCAAGACTGAGATTTGTCCTTCCTTGTGACGGAAAAGATATCTCTGGGCCCTCTCGGTAATATAGCATAAAAAAGGTTGCAACCATGTGATTAAGTGTTAATCACGGAGATCCTATATTATGGACGAGTAAAGAGAATTTGCCAGGTAACGAGATTGAACCAGATATGGAGATATCGACGATCAAGTCTCGGGCAAATTAAATATCGGTGAGACAAAGGGAATCGTATATGAGATTAAGAATCTCCGGCATCGTGGTTCAGTCGTATTATGTTTCCGGTTAATACAATTATAGCATGGGGAATAAACTATTATCATAAACATGAATATGCTAATAAACCATTTTATTATTGCCTCTAGGGCATATTCCCAACACAAAGTAACTACGCACATCGGAGAGCATACAAGAACATAAATCAACATATAAAAATCATGCACAATCTGATCATAACTTTATAATCCATCGGATCCCAGCAAACACATCACATAACATTACAATAGTCGATCTTGATCATGCTAGGCAGCTCACAAGATCATAAACATGAAGCACAGTGAGAGAGACTACCATCTAGCTACTGCCATGGACCCAAGCTCCAAGGTGGGACTACTCACATATCATCCCGGAGGAAGGTATGGTGATGAAGAGCCCTCCGGGATCGATCTCCCCTCCGGTAGGGTGCCGGGAACTGCTTCAGAATCACCCCCGAACTAGGGTTTGAGATGACGGCGCGTCGGGATGACTTCTCTGGAAAATAATGGCCGTCTTGACGTTTTTAGGTTAATTGTGAATTTATAGCTGTCGGAGGGGGCCGAGGGGACCCACCAGGAGCAGGGGTGGGTCCCACCCACGGGCCAAGGGGGGCCGCGGCAGGAGGCCGTCCCTGCCCTGTGGGTGGCCCCCAGGGCTGCCCTTTGGTCTTTAGGTGTGTTCCGTCGAGTAAAAATTCCCCGTAAATTTTCGTTCAGTTCCGAGAATATTTCTAGAAGTAAATTTTCTGAAATAAAAAACAGCAAAACAGTAAACTGGTACTAGGCATCTTGTCAATAGGTTAGTCCAACAAAATACATAAAAATGATGTAATATGATAATAGAAACATGTGACAACATCACAAAACTAGCATGGATCACTCAAAAATTATAGATACGTTTGACACGTATCAGGTATCAACGCTTTGCTCACTATGCTCATCGTCTTGGATTTGTGGCCTCTCAGTCGGATGTCTCCCTCTTCATTCTTCGCCATGGTGACGAGCTCGCGTACCTCCTACTATACGTTGATGACATCATCCTCACCGCCTCGACACCCCGGCTTCTTCAGCACATCACCGAGCGGCTTCACCAGGAGTTCTCCATGCGGATCTTGGGGATCTCTCATACTTCCTCCGGATCTCCATCACATGCTCGTCGACATGGATGCTCCTCTCTCAATGCCAGTATGCTGTTGATCTTCTCCAGCATGCCGGCATGCTCAACTGCAACCCATGCGCCACGCCGATTGATACACGCTGCAAGCTTTCCGCAAACGAAGGACCCCTAGTTGCTGATCCGACGGAGTACCGGAGTTTGGCTGGCACCCTACAGTACCTCACTCTCACCCGTCCTGATATTGCTCATGCCGTCCAGCAGGTGTCCTTGTACATGCATGCGCCCCGTGAGCCACATCTCAATTTGGTGAAGCGCATTCTTCGGTATATCAAGGGCTCTCTCGACTTGGGTCTTCGGCTCCATGCTACCCCTGCCACCTCTCTCACAGCTTACTCGGACGCTGACTGGGCAGGCTGTCCGGATACTCAATGCTCCACCTCCGGATACTGCATCTACCTTGGCGATAATCTGGTGTCATGGTCCTCCAAGCGTCAGGCGACCATTTCTCGCTCTAGTGCTGAAGCGGAATATCGTGTTGTGGCCCATGCAGTCACTGAGTGTTGCTGGATACGGCAAATATTACAGGAGCTCCATCATCCTCTACGATCTGCGACCGTTGTCTTCTGCGACAATGTCAGTGCAGTCTATATGGCATCCAACCCTGTGCAACATCGTCGCACCAAGGACATCGAGATCGACATCCACTTTGTCAGGGAGAAGGTGTCTCTCGGTCAGATACGGGTTCTTCACGTGCCATCGTCTCAACAGTTTGCTGACATAATGACCAAGGGTCTACCCTCGCAGCTCTTCCTGGACTTCCGGTGCAGTATGTGCATTCGTCCACCTGACGCACTTACTGAGGGGGGATGTTAGCGTATATCTCCTGTATAGTTATTTAGGCATGTTTTGTACCGATCCCTACACCGATTCTGTTGTATTTCGGTTTGGTAGGTTTAGATCGTTTCCTTGCATCGCAAGGCTCCCTGTACGTTGCTTATATATTGACAAGAGCCGATCGCCCCAATGTGTGGCGTTTCCCTCAATCCCTCTCGTTCGCATATCATGCTAGGTAGTTTATTAGGCAACTGGATGATGAAAAGAGAGTCCAAATATACTGCTGAGATCAATCCCCTAATGAATTAGTGAGAAAAAAATGTAAGTAGCTTTGTTTCTTGGGGAGATTATACATAATACATCTGAATAACAATTGATGACCTGCTTCTGCCAGTTTCTATGTTGAAGAAGGAATATTGTGTTCAAGTTGTATAAGTTGATCTGTAGAAATTTGTTGTAACCCAAGTGCACGATTTGCATGATGTTGTAATGTGTGGCAGGAACATGCATGTAATGTTCATGTTGTTGAAATATGCTGTGCGTGAAGTATTCACGTGGAGATATATATTTATATATATGGATTTTTGCTTTTTTTAAATAAGATGAACAAAACAAGTGTACAAAAATATTCCAGAGAAACATGCGGATATGTGTTATTTCTTTAAATAAAATACATGTAAAATACCTATATTGCTCATTTTTAAATGGGAAAAAACACATGGATCTTCGGAGAATCCATACTTAAAATATACGCATTATGATATGCATGATAACAGAAGTACTACGATGGCTAGGTGCCGGCAAACGCGATGGCTTGATGAATGAATATGGTATGCCACTTTGGCATTGATACGTCCCAGACGTATTGTAACATTTAAAATTTAGAAAGATCAAAAACCTTGTGTTGTGTAAGTTTCAAAACTCAAAATCATGCATGTCATTCATAAGCATCATGTTTTATTGCATATAAAATCTTGCTTTGAACCTTTAAATCAAAATTTTGGTTTAAATATTTTCTTTTGACATAATAGGGTGCTAAGCAACCCTTGTCACTAAATCAATTATTTTCTCTTTATTTATTGGCAAACTATGTGCCAAAGTGTTCTATATTGAACAAGCTTATAGAGATGAAATTCATAAGTACAGATCACAACACATATAGAGATGAAATTCATAAGTACAGTTAATAGCATATATAATCGATCAACGATTAATTGTTTTTAGAGATTTGACCGGCCCTCTCCGCCGCGGCCAAATCTCAATCCATCGATCCCGCGGCCGGCCGGCCGGCGCGCGCACGAGATCTGTTAATCCTAGCGATATATTTACCGAGCCCCATCACCCGCGCAACTTCGATCAATGTGCTGTAAATCGATCCCCCGGATCGATGATCTAACAATTCCTAGCAAAATATGTACGCCAGACACAGATCGAGCTAGCTAGCTATATAGATCGATCTGCTCGCGTCATACGTACTTACTCCTCGTCGCCGGAGGAGATGAGAATGACGCCTGCGTTGGTGAGCCCCAGCCTTCGTCGTCGCCAAGATCGGGCATTTCATCGTCGTCGTCCCCGCCGCCCGCAGCCACGCCGCCATCAGCGTCCGGTATCTCCTCGTTCGAGTCCCCCCACCACTCGGCGTCCTGCTGGACTGCCGCAACTCCATCGGCCTGGCCGCCATCGGCCACCGCCGGCTCGTCTTCGTCGGAGTAGGTGCCCCACTCGTCGTCACCGTCCTCGCCCGCCTCATCGTCGTTGTCCTCGCCTGCCGCCGCCTCGTCTTCGCCGTCCTCCCCACCGTCGGCCGTGCGCGCCACCGCCATGGAATTGAGGATGGCGCGGTTCTGCACCACAAGGACGACGTCTTCCTTCAACTGCGTGATGAGGACGGCGTCGGCGCGTTCGTCCTAGATTTGCTGCCAGGCCGCGCGGTGCTCTGCCTCGATGGCCTCCAGTGGAGCGAGTGGTCCCGCCTCCTGGCGGTGGCTCTCGCCCTCTCCGGCAGCAATCGGCCGCCGCCGCGGCAGTGCCCTCCTCCGCCACGTTGTCGCCGCCATCGCGGCCCAGCAAGAAGTCCGCGATGGCCTTCTCCACGCCGGCCGCAATGGCTGCCGACAGTGTGGCCTCCACCGCATATGCGCGACTCCGCCACAAGGGCGGCGTAGCGCTCCGGCGTGAGCATCGGGTAGATCGGTGGCAGGCGGCGAGGCATGGTGCCGATCTGGATTGCGCCGGCGAGATCGGTGGCAGGCGGCAGAGCTAGGGGGATAGGGTTTACTAGCTAGCTAGAGTGGAGTGTGCGTACATGTGCTCTCTGTTCGGAGGGGATGGATTTCTACCGTCCGGGCGCCGGACTTAATAAAAAGTCACAAGTCCGGACGAATCGCAGGCCCGCAGACGGGTGGGACCGGCCGGTCATGTCAACGTACGCCGCGTGCATATTTCGTAACAAATAGCATGCATGCATATTTTGGAAACAAATGTCCGGGGGGTACGGATAATCCGGGGGTTCCGGGTATGCTCCAAGTTTTAACGAGTTTTTCTTAACTAATATTTCTTTTAACTTTGTCCAAGAAATTTTCTAATACGATATATAAGAAACTAGATGTAAGTAATGTATTTTTTTGTAAATATTTGAATTTGTTTTGCAAGGTTTCGTGAATTAATAGAGATAATTGTTATTTTCCGTATTAAAATGAAGTTCGAGCAAAGCGCGCATGCAAACATTCTCGTTTATGGATTAATAATTCGTATTTTTTGTTGCTCTGTATGACCTCTATATCAGAAACAATATATGTTAGTTCCAATTTTGAAAATTGCTTTCTTATAGATTTGAAGTAAACTTACGTCGACACATCTTATAAAACATCGGAACTTATTCGTTGAAGCTGCAAGTTTTGTACTACATGATAAATTTTATTCATTATATGAATCAAACTATTATTTATACAACTTAATGTAACAAAAATAAGTATACATAATCATTTATTTTTGTTTTTTTATTATTTTGAAATGATTTGGATTATGGAAAATATCGGAGGGAACACATACATCCGGACGGTACAGATTGTGAATATTGGCGGCAAACTAATTTTTTTCGAGCTAGCCCTCCAAATCAATATCGAGTGATGACCCACAAGTGTAGGGGATCGCAACAGTCTTCGCGGGTACTTTGACCCTAATTTATTGATTCGACACAAGGGGAGCCAAAGAATATTTATAAGCCTTAGCAGTTGAGTTGTCAATTCAACCACACCTGAAAAAGGATTTCTCTCGAAGCAGCTTATCAGTAGTAACAGTGATTTGATGGCAGCAGTAGAATAGTACGTACCAGCAGTAATAAAATAAAGAAAGCAATGATGACAGTAAAAGTATTGATTGTAAACAGCGGGATTAAAACACCGTAGGCATAGGGACAGATAGACGGGCGTTGCATGAATAAGATAGCTCATGAAATAAACATAACTAGGCACAAAGCAAATAAATATGTAAATAGCATCCAAGTATCAAACAGTAATAGGCATGTATTCCTAATTTAGCCGTACGTGCTTACAATAAGAACTTGCACGGCATCTTTTGTCCTGCCATCCGGTTTCAGTCAGGCCAATTAAGAAACAAATGGCAATTAAGGTGTTCCTTTTAATAGAACACCATATCAAAAGCATTAACGCACAATGAATACATGTAACCCTCGAGTTGCCAACCATTCCCATCGATGTCCCTGTTTCTGTCACTCGGGGTCTCCGGTTCCAGTTGACAACAAGTGCATACAACTAGTAGATAGGATGCAAACATCAATTATACTCATGCAAAAATAAAGTGTTCATATCTGAAATTATGGCACCCGGGCCCAAAGTGACAAGCATTAAGCATAACTAGTTGCACCAACGATGATTAAGACAAATAGAGGATACTAGGCATCGTGCCCTAACAATTTGGCATCGAATTACATGAGCAATCTTATTAAATCCCTTCCATCCCCTTGCCTACAGCAGGGAACTACTCACACATGGAGGGGGACGACATGGATGGTTGATGGAGAGGCGTTGGCGGTGACGATGGCGGCGATCTCCACTCTGGCAGGGTGCTGGAACAGCGATCCTGGACCCTGAATTTAGGGTTCGTGATGGCGGCGGAGCTCCGTAAGGTTTCTGGAAAAAGTGTTTGGGGGCCGTCGTTTTTAGGTCATCAGGGAGGTTATAAGCGAACGGGGCCAAGAGGCGAGGTCCCAGGGGCAGGGGCGCCCCCCTGCCGCGGGCTAGGGCCCACCCGCAGGTGGGATCCACCCCTGCTCCTAGTGTGGCCCCCCTCAGGGTCTTCTGGCTCCAAGGCTTATTCTTCTTCAAAAATCCCTTTTTATTTTTCCTGGAATTTTGCATGAACTTCTGAAACCTGCACAAAAGAAAGACACCAAATGCAATTCTGCTGAAAACAGCGTCAGTTCGGGTTAGTTCCAAACAATTCGTTAAAAATCAGAGGCGAAACAATAGCAAAGTGTTTGGAAAAGTAGATACATTTGCGACGTATCAACTCCCCCAAGCTTAGCTTATTGCTTGTCCTCAAGCAATTCAGTTGACAAACTGGACGCGATAAAAGAAACTTTGACAAACACATTTGCATCATTTAGAGCATAGAAGTTTAAACCATGATCAACACTTTAATAAGCACACGAAAGATATTGCAAGAGACGATAGAGCTTAAGCGATTATGAGAACTCACACAAAGCACACAAAATGCTAACAAGTAGTAATTAGAACATGTAGTCAACAACACACCGATGCAATGCTTATAACAGGGTATGGTATAGTGATATCTCGCTTGCCCCTTTTGTGGAGCAAAACATAAATGCTGGGCACCTCTCAAGATATTAAAAGGAGACTAGATGTAAAGTTTTCAGAACTGAAATAGTATCACAAACATGCTCTAATCGTTAAAACTTTGGGACAAAGCACATTATACTCAGAATGACAGCAATGCTCTACAAGATGGTGCTCAAGGAGAGGTGATGACTCAACATAAATGTAAAAGAAAGGCCCTTCGCTGAGGGAAGCAGGGATTAGTCATGTGCTAGAGCTTTTTATTTTTATAGAATAGAGCTTTTTATTTTTATAGAATAGAAATAAATGGTTTTGAGAGATGCATGCTTTCGTCAACAGTTCCATAATAGAGAAGCTATCTAGTCCCTCATAACAAGCAAGGCTTTTAGACTTGTGAGAGCAGCTGGTTTTTGGAGGAGCGAGTACGCTCCTCCTTCTCCTTGGTTTACCACTGTCCAATGTTTGGCCTGATTTCTCAGATTTGCATCGCGCAGAGGAGAATTGGTTGGTTATATTTATCTTTTCGCTTAATCTGCTCTTGGGTTGATTCAAGTGAAGACGTAATCCATCAATACCGGGTGAAAGGGAGGAAATTACCTTGCTTGTCATAAGTTATATCTAGCTCTCTACTACTTCCTCATGAGCTAAAAACAGAGGCATAAACGTTTTGAATGAATTAAAGGTAGCACATGACAAATTTACTTGCAGTGGCCAGGAAATACCACATCTAGGAATGTATGGTGGACTCTTATGGAATACTCTTTGGCTCAGGATATTGCATGCACGAGCAGAACTCCCACTCAGTACAGGTGAAGGCTAGCAAAAGGTTAGGGAGCGACCGATCAAGAGCACTACTGTCATAATCATGCTTTGCGACAAAATTAATGAATGAATAAAGCATAGGAGTGATACTACAGTTCTAACCACAATAGACCGTCAAGGCATAATAGACCGAATTTTTAGTCTTTAACATGTGTGAGCATGCGCCAAGTCAATCCAACTAAATCTTTTGGAGGAGGATCTCACTTCAACATACAAAGATATAAACAATGCAAAACATGCTCATGTATACATGACAAATTACTCATTCACTACTAGGGAGAAGGCCATTAGTGGCGCACCAGTATAGGGTTTCTATGGCGCATCCTGGAAATGTTGGGATGCGCCACAGAAACCTCGGCACTAAAATATATTTCTGTGGCGCACCCCCTCGGTGCGCCACAGAAATACCAAGATTCTGTGGCGCACCAGCCACAGAAATATTTCTGTGGCGCATCTGTTGCCTATGCGCCACAGAAGTCCATGCGCCACAGAAAACTTAAAAGATGCGCCACAAAATTATTTAAATGTATTTTCGATTTTCTGCTGCCTGCTGTACAAATACAGGTATATTACAGAAAATACAGGTATATCACATTACAGGAAACACATGTATATTACAGTAAATAGGAAATACAGGTATATATTATAAAAAATACAGGTATATCACATTACTTAGAGATACACAATTTTTACACAAGTATGATACAAAAGTTCATCGTGTGTCACACAATAATTACAAGTGCCGAATTTTTAACATCGTTTCACATTACAAATGAATAGGTCACACCGCCTACACTAGGATCCGTGATGATGGTGAGGAAGAGCGGGGGACGATCATGGATCCTTCTTTTTCGTCGGCGCCGGGAACGGTTTGCAGCCCTCTTTCGTCGTCCATGTCCTGGTGTCCTGCTGAGCCTCTAGGATTTCTTCGATCTCCCTCTTAGGCAACCCTGAAGATGGATTGGGATATAAATATATTGGTTAATAATACAAATCTAAGTGGACAAGTCTATAATAAAGAAAATAAAGAAGCACTTATTGCTACCTCTGACGTTGTGTAAGGACCCCTGATGATTGTTGACATCTTCGACGATGATTTGTGATAACTGCACCTGGATGCGATTGGAAGTCTTCTCTAAGATCAGCATCGGTGATATCCCCCGCACATTTGGTCTATTCTTGGAGGCTAGATGGCAACTTCAATTTCTCAGCATCCCGGACAAACCCTTTAAGGTGATGGAGGGCGTAGAAGGCCTCCTTCACGCTGCCAGAGTTCTGCTTCATGCAGCAGAACTCGGTCACATGCTTGAACCAGTGTGTGCCATCATTGCTGAAAACTTGTTGCTTCTTTTCGAAGGGGCCTCCCTTTTTGGCGTAGCCCTCGAGAGCCTCATCGAGAACACCCTTTATCTTGGTGTAGTCTTTCTTCATATCCAAACTCCCCGAGTCGAGATTAGTGGCACTGGACCACCTCAGGTTCAGGATGACGAGTGTGCAGTACTTGTTCCTGCTCAACACAATTGAAACGAAATGTTGGAAAGGATCAGGAATGGAACAAATCTACAAGAAAGCATAAGTTACGACNCCATTCTTGGAGGCTAGATGGCAACTTCAATTTCTCAGCATCCCGGACAAACCCTTTAAGGTGATGGAGGGCGTAGAAGGCCTCCTTCACGCTGCCAGACTTCTGCTTCACGCAGCAGAACTCGGTCACATGCTTGAACCGGTGTGTGCCGTCATTGCTGAAAACTTGTTGCTTCTTTTCGAAGGGGCCTCCCTTTTTGGCGTAGCCCTCGAGAGCCTCATCAAGAACACCCTTTATCTTGGTGTAGTCTTTCTTCATATCCAAACTCCCCGAGTCGAGATAAGTGGCACTGGACCACCTCGGGTTCAGGACGACGAGTGTGCAGTACTTGTTCCTGCTCAACACAATTGAAACGAAATGTTGGAAAGGATCAGCAATGGAACAAATCTACAAGAAAGCATAAGTTACGACGGCGGCGAGCGAATGTGTACTTACTCGGGAAAGAAAGAAAGAAGAACGTTGTTCTTCCTCTTGTTGGTCAGCATGAAACTCCCGAGGTACTCTGTCGCCTTGGTCCGTGTCGCTGATCCTTCCACCAGCTGGCAGTCACGCATATAGTAGGGATCCGCTACCGCGACGGACTGGGTATTATCTCTCTTGATCTTCATCGACATATCGAGCGCGTATAGGCGGACCAAGTTATAGTCCAGCCGTCTAGAGTGAAAGAGATTGAAGACGTCCTCGTACGCGATGAAGAACGGATTCGCGGGGGCATCATAGATGAAGTCCAAGTCCTTTGGCACCCTAACCGTGAACACCGGGTAATTTGGCTCCTTGTCTTGAAGAAGGAGGCGCTCTAGCACCAAGATAGATTCATGCAAAGCGTGCATGGATCCACGTGCAAGGCAGAGCAGCTCCGGAGGCAGTATCGCTTTACCAGCTTCATGAACCCGGGTCAAGCCAACAACCGCACGGGGTGATACCGTGTCTTCATGACCCCGGATAGTCTTAGGAGCTGGCTGGCTCGCAGAGGCGCCTGGCCCCCTCTTTCTCTTCTTGTTCTTCTTCTTCATCTCCGGGGATGGTGAGGGTGGTCGGGGTGCGGACTCCGGGAAAACCGTCTTACGTAGTGTACCAGGGCTGAAAATGGTAGACGGTAATTTGCGTGGAGGTTGATCGCCGGCCTCCGGAGGCGTGTCTTGAGATAAACCCTGGAAGTCCAGGCGCTGCGTGCATGTACTGGGACGAGCAGCTTGATCGCCTTGAGCGCGGAAGGGTTCTTCATCCATAGGAGGCATGTACATGTCCAAGCTGGCGCCAGTGTTGAGGTAGCCCTCGACGTCGACATCATCACCATCGTCGTCGTTGGCATCAAGTTGAGGTGCATTGGCAGCGCCTTTGGATGGTTGCGGTACAGGCGCTCCCAACAGTTTTTGGTGGCGACTGCTGGTGGCGACGACCGTCGGTTCCTTCTGGGTGGCGGTGATGGCTGCAGGCTTCGAGGAGGGCCGAACGATCGGGGGCCTCGAGGGCCGAACGATCGGGGGCCTCGAGGTGGCGCCGGTGGTGCGCCTTAACCCTAGAAGACCAGTCCCAAGACGAATCTGGGTCTTCGGCCATTTCATCGGCCACTTGATGCAATCTTTAAGGACCATGTGATCCTCGTCGGCTCCCGGAGGTTGAATGGGGGGCTCGACGTCGCGAAACTCAGGCACTATCGTAACCAACCTGACCCTCATCACGTCCTCGTCCATTTTACTGTGGTGCATATCGCGGCTCATTGGTTGTACGACAGTGCCCTGAGCACAGTCCTTCAACTCGCCGCCGGGCACCAACCTATGCAGTAGTATGCAAGGCATGTCCTGAGTCAAAACATGTTGGACATCATGAGATGGCAGTCATCATAGGCATAGTTATAGAAGATTCTGCGGACTAACTAATTAGTTACCTGGGTGATGGCGTCGAGCTCGGCAACTGTCGAGACAAGGGCGCCGGTGCCGGCGGCCGGCCTATCATTCTCCGGCCGCTCGGTTGCATTATGAAGAACAGCCGCCGGGCTGCGGCTCGGTATCTTTCGCGGTAGGGGGCGTCGTTGCGTTGGGCTGTGGGGTCGTCAGGTCCGGCGACACGTTTTGGTTCATGATGGAGTTGCTGCCGCTGACGCTGGGCACGTATATCGGCCCCTGTCGACCAGCCGCATTCCAAGCAGCTAACCCCTCCACCAACCCAGGGGGTAAGAAACTTTTCAGCCTCTCGTCCACTAACCGCTCAACCGTGGTGGAGTCCACTTTTTGATTCTCCAGTGTCTCCACCTTCTTTCTTAGCTCCACAACCTCGGCTTTATCCTTACTTGGCCTCCTCCTCTCCTTTTTCGTCTCGGCGTCCGAGTGGGAGTAGTTATGAACTTCATGCTCGTACCGAAGCCGGACCACACGGCCAGCTGACCGTCGGCGGCATCGACAGGGGCTACCCTTGTAGGCGTTCGTCGCCCTGTTGAAAGTTGTGTCCCACGGCTCCATCGACCCCTGGGACGACGGGCCGCCGGCCTCAGCGTCAGCCTTCAACTCTGCCTCCTGTAGACAAATTAGGCATTAATTTAGATATTTGGCTTCGTTATCTAACTAGATCAACGCAATGGACTTTGAGATATCCGCGGTAATTAAATTCCTTACCAGATACTTCTCAAAATCCTTCACGGCGGTATCGTCGGTAACAAATTCCCCCGTGGTCTTGTCCAGATAGTAGCGGGACCGGACAAAGAACCTCGTCTGCTCGTCCGTGATTTTTCCCACGGGTTCTCTTTTCCGAGACGTGCATACTCGGCATCCTCCTTGTCCCAATGGGCTTCTTTCCTCGGTAACCGCCGCTTCCACAATGGTGGTTACCTATGTTTTGCTCCCGCATGTCCTTCCCCCACTTGGTCCATTTTTTAGCCTCCTCGGTTCTTAAGGACAACTTGAATTCCTCGAACTCTTCTTGGTCGAGCATCGGCTCTTTGGCTTTTATCTTCTCCCAGCTGAGACCCTTCTCAATCTTCCGCTTCACCCGGTGTTTCCAGCTGCTCAAGGCGGTGCTCATCTTTGAGATGGCTAAACTGTCCACCTTTTTGTTGAACGGCTCCGGGAACGTGTACCATTGGTGAAGCTTCTGGAGGAGGACGTCGCGCAAAGCCTTATTGGCCGTGCTTCTGATGTCCTTCGTGTTGATGGACACGCTTTCCCGGAGGATGCACCCTAGTTGCATGTTGTACCCTTTGGCAGTGGCCTTAGGCGCCACTGGTAGGCCACTTGGCGTGACCTCGGTGAAATGGTCTGTGACGTTGGCGAGCACTTGAGGTGTCCTATTCCTCCTTTCCTTCTTCTGCTTCGGAGCGGTCGGGTCGACACCACCATCCGTGTGGTCGCCGCCATCGGTGGTGGTGGTGTCATCCTCATGGCCACCACTAGCAGCTCCATCGGTGGTTTCGGCGTCGTCGCCCTCCAGGGCGTCTTGCTCATCGTCGGCACGGTCGCCACTAGCAGCTCCAGCGGCGGCGGCCTCGTCCAACTCTTGGGACGCTTCCCAGAACGACTTGTTGGCGTCTCTAGCTATTTCTTCGACGCTCATCTTCTTAGAAGGGCCCGCGGAGTCCGACATGTTTGCACTTAATTAAAAAAAGGCAAAAAGTTAGTACAACAGAAATATAAGAAAAAAATCAATTAATTAAGTACTAGGATACCCCGGCACATGCATTAGTCGCAATACCCCATATGTCCCTTTTTTAGCAGTCATGCCAAAATTCACGAAAAATTTCGGCATGACCTTTGCTAAAAAGGGACATATGGAGTACCCGAATTTGCCAGAACGGAAGTTAATCAACGTTCCGGCAATCTCAAGGGCCTCTCGGGGTACCTACAAGAATTTCACAAAAAATCCACATCTCCGGCCAGCATCTCCACGACACGATGGTCGGAGCACAAACAACCACAACAATCTCCACGACACGATGGTCGGAGCATAAACAACCACGACACGATGGTCATGGTAGCACATAACACATGCTCCAAAGTACAACTTTGGAGCATTTCGAAAGCATGAAGTCGCCACATCCACATCTCACCTGAAAGAACGCAGATCTTCTTCCAAATTTCCTGCATACGGCAAAATAATGCATTAGTTAATTAAAAATGCATGAACCAATGCAAAACTATGGATACTATTTACAACTAAAAATGTTATTACTAAAATCCAATTCCAACTAAAAATGCATCTTCAAGACAGTTAAAAAGTACCAACTTTGGAGGCTTACAAAATTATGAAATCTTGATCCTATTTACAATGTACCTTCATGGATCTATTGGATTACATTATTACATCATGATAAAGCTTAAAATTAGTTTTTTGAAAATTTCTAGCACCTTAATTCACTTCAGTTTTAAAGGTATGTTTAAACAGTGACCATTTAACACTTAGCAAATTTTTTATCACGATATATTTTGCACATTGCATCATCATAGGCAGAGGAGCATCACAGCATCACCACAGGAGCACTAGAGCATCACAGCATCATCATAGCCCAAATTCTGCCCATATTATTGAAATATGGACTGTAAGCTGGTTGTTTATACTAACAGCAACTAACAGGTTGTTTATACTAACAGCAACTAACATCATCATCATAGCACCTAACATCAACTAACAGCAACTAACATCAACTAACATCATCATAGCACCTTGGTTGTTTATACTAACAGGACTGTAAGCTGGTTGGTTATACTAACAGCAACTAACATCATCATAGCACCTTGGTTGTTTATTTTTTTCATCTCAATTTTTTCATCTCAAGTAACAGCAACCAGCACTAAAAGAAATTATCAGCAAGGCTACTAGCAATCAACAACAGAAATCAAACAACAAACAACTTGGATGCAGCAGTTTGGTAGGGGAATTTCTACAAACACCTTGGGTGCAGCAGTTCGGTAGGGGAGGGAGGAGGGGGAAAGGGGAAGCACCTCCAGGAGGGGAGGGAGGGGCGGTTGTCGAGCATGGTGTACAGGTCGTCGCTGGTGTGGAGGGAAGGGAGGTGCGAGGGTGGGAGGTCCTCGTCGGCGGCGCCACGCGGGGGCCGAGCGTGCGGTGGAGTGGCGGCGAGGACGCGGGGGCCGAGCGTGCGGTGGAGGTGCTCCTGGCCGTCAGTGGCGGGGCGGGTTGAGCGCGGTGGAGTGGCGGTGAGGACGTGGTGGTCGTCGAGTGCGCGGGCGGGAGCTGCCGACGGCGAGGACGCGGTGGTGGTCGTCTCGAGCGCGCGTGCGAAAATTTGGGACCTTGGCCGTTTTCGCGAAGCGAGGGAGGCGCGCAGGCGGACCCACATGTAAGTGGGCGCGACAGAATTCTGTGGCGCACCGTGCGAAGGGTGCGCCACAGAAATGCGTGATATTTTTTTTCTTTTAAAAAAATAAAGTTTTGGTTAAATTTAAAGAAAGAACACACACATATTTGTTGTTCTTTTTAAAGATTTTTTTTTGTTAAATTTAAAGAAAGAACACACACATATTTGTTATTCTTTTTAAAGATATTTTTTTCTCTTCAAATTTTTTTGGTTAAATTTAAAGAAAGAACACACACATATGTGTTAGTAGACCACACATATTTTATTCATGGTATATATATATATATATTTGTCTCTCACACATGGTATATAATATATAGTAGCTAGACCACACATATTTTAATACACAAAAAAGTCTTTAATTTCTTTAAAATGTGTTTGTGTTCTATATTTAAATTTACACAAAAATATTAAACACATTTGTTATTCTTTAAAAAACATTTTTGGTTATATTGAAAGAAAAAAACATTTTTGGTTATACACAATTGTTAGTAGACGAATATATTCTTTTCTCACACACACATGATATATAATATATAGTAGCTAGACCACACATATTTTAATACACAAAAAAGTCTTTAATTCCTTTAAAATGTGTTTGTGTATTAATTTCTGCACTTTTTTGTATTAATTTCTGCATAACCATTCTGTGGCGCATCTCCGTGGATGCGCCACAGAAAGTGTAATTTCTGTGGCGCATCTTCTACATGTGCCACAGAAATGGCTACCTCAATTTTTTTTGCCGGGGCCCACACATATTTCTGTTCCGCATGTTTCCAGATGTGCCACAGAAACACATGTTTTTGTGGCGCATCCAGGTCCATGCGCTACAGAAATTGTGTGGTAGGATGACATCCAGCCGTTGGTGGTGGGGCCCACATGTTTTCTGTGGCGCATGGTAGTAAGTGCGCCACAGAAAGTGCTAATTTAGTGGCGCACTGGACAGGCATGCGCCACAGAAAACCTCATCTTTCTGTGGCGTATCCCAGATGGTGCGCCACAGAATATTAGCAGTGGCGCATGGCAGCTTTGGTGCACCACAAAAACAACTTCCACCTATAGCTAGTTTCCTAGTAGTGTAAATTCTTCTAAATCATCTAAATTCAGAGAAATGCATACACAAACCTCTGTTTTCTTGGATTTTCTGCTACTCTTCACAAGGTGTACATTCTTCTTCTGGCCTTTATCTGGATTTTTCTTGCAACCTGCCCTGTTGTGTCCTTTATCACCACACAATCCACAAGTGATTATAGTTCCATGTTTGCTCATCTTGTTGCTAGCCTTGGGTTTCTCTGTTTCCTCCCTCTTTCTATCATTCTTCTTTGGCCTTCCTGGCATTCTCACATATCCTGGAGCTTGAGGCCTAGGCTTTTCAGAAACTGGCCACATTTCCTCACCTTCTACAGGCTCCAAACAGTGCTCATAAATTTTGTTGAAAGTTTCAACAGAGTAACAAGGAGCAATGTAATCTTCCACTTTATTGCCACACTTGTAGATAGCAGTTATTGCATGTGAGCATGGAAGACCTGCCAGCTGGAAATAACCACAAGAACAAGTCCTTTTTTCAAGACTGACAGTGTATTGCCTTTTTCTCCCTGTGAGTAGTTTCACTTCAAATCCATCTTTGCCATTCCACAACACTTCCATGAACTGTGTCCTTGCTATGCTGCTCTTCAATTTCTTAAATATGCTTGGGCATATTTTTCCATGAAACTTTGCACCTTTCTCCCTCTGTTCCTGAATTCTAGTAAATATTTTCTTCCTGATTTTCTCTTGCATGGAAATTAAGGGATAAAACCTTGCATCAACAATGGCATGATTAAAAGATTCACACAGGTTGTTGTCAACTGACTCACAGTTGCTACCAGATGGAAAAAAGGCTCTTGCCCAATGCACTGGCTCTGTTCTCATTATGTCCTGTGCACCCTCTGGAGTTTCTTGTGCAAGTTTTGCTTTATGGTAATTGAAATCCTGTTTATTAGCTGCTTTTGCCACTGCCCAGAATTTTTTTTGCCATTCATGAGCCCTGTGCTTCTTCCTCCAATTGGCATATATATGCCTAGCACACATTATGTGCTCTGCATTTGGCAAATAATCCTTCATTGCATTTATCAGTCCCTTCTGCTGATCAGATATGAACACACAGCCAGCTCCATTGTTGTTGATGTCAAGATCTTTAATTAGTAAGCCAACAAACCATGCCCAGGTTTCATTTGTTTCCTGCTCAACAACTGCCCAAGCCACTGGGTACATCTGATTATTAGCATCTCTGCCAATAGCACATAACAGCTCTCCCTTCACAGCTCGTTTGAAAAAACAACCATCTAAACCTATTACTTTTCTGCAGCCAGCCTTGAAACCTAGCTTCAATGCATTAAAGCAGACATAAAAGCTCTGAAAAATGTTTTGGTCCATGTTGGTAGGATCCAAACAAACTGCAACAGTAGAACCATGATTACTTCTAAGCAACTCTAACTGGTAATCAAAAATCCTGGTGTATTCATTTTTCAGACCACTCATTAGCTTCTCCATTACAAGCTTCTTTGCATGCTTACACTTGGATGTCGACACATCTGCAAACATGTCCTGTAGTACTATTGCCTTCATGCTATCAATCTTCCACATTGGATTTGCTAGTATGAAATGCTCATATCTTTGGGCAATAACTTTGGCAGTAACAAGTTTGTTGTCTCCGTTCTGTGCACATCTGTGCTCATCATTAAAAGTTATTATCTAAAACATGTTTGTTCTTGAGTTCCTTTTAGCTGCATATAGCAGCCAAGGACAGTTAACCCACCCACAGGTGGCCCTAACTCTATCTGCCTCAGATTTCCTGAACTCGATGCTTCTTTTGGTGACAAGACCATATCTCTTTAGGGCTTTCACTAGCCGATTCTTGCTTAACACCATAGTCAAGCTAAAGTGAGGAATTTCAGTGTCATTATTATATCTTGGAAACTTGCTCTTTCTCCTAACTGAATTTCCATCAGAATCTTCATCATAAGAGTAATCCTCATCAGATGAATCATACCCCCATTCCTTCTCCTCTGCCTCTAATTGTTCCTCAACATTTGCAATGAGCTCAATTGGAACTGGATCTTTCCCAATCCAACTCTTTGTTTGCTTCATTCTTTTCTTGAATTTTCTCGCATGCCTTCTAAGCTCCACCACTTCTGAATTTTCCCCACTGTCATCACTGTGTGGCAAATATTCAGTGTCTTCATCGGACTCACTAACTGAATCTACAGCATCCAGCACTGCTTCTTCCGTGCTTAGTCTTGTTCCACCTTGAGTAGCGTTAATTACCTGAGATATTGGTACCTAACTGGCTGCCACTTGCTCTATTGGCTGTTGATCTTCTGCCACTTGCCTTCTTCTTGTAGTTGATTGCTTTATTGGACTACTAATCACTTGAGTGATCACACCACTGTCGTCAGGAACAAGCACATCTTTTTCAAACAAAATGTCATCATCTAAACCTGACTCTGCATTAAGAACAATATCAGGTTCTGATTCACTTATGTTCATAATCTCGTCCATTTCAAAGTCACTGCCACTGATGCTATCCTCACTGTCCTCCTCTCCATGGTATTCAACATAAATCTCTGCTACTCCACCTACACATGTGTACTCTCCCATCTGCACACATCTCATGTCGTCGTTAAGAAACATCAAGCCAGTAGCCATTGATTTACCAGGAATCTGAAAATATAATTTCATCGATTCCTTCAACTGTATGTGATCTTTCAAGAACCCTTTGACCTCCTGCAGTGAGAGCTTGTCCCTCTCAATCTCTGACATCTCCTCATCTCCCCCAACATATTGCAAATTCGGACCATTGCCGATGAACTCGCCGCTGATGTGGAATCGCACGTTCAATATCTCCGTCGGGTCCATGATTGAACTGAATTTAATAGATATGTATCACTTCACAAGACTAAATTCAACAATACAACGACATATCGCTCCCCAATCGCTCCTTAATCGCATCAAAAACCCGGAAAACCCTAACTTTACCTCCCGCCCAACAGTTGCAATTTCCCCCCAAAACCCTAACCCTAATGCCGCGGAGATGGAGGCGGAGCATATCGAAACCCTAGCCCTACGGCTACCGGAGGCGGAGCATATCGAAATACATACCTTCAACGTCACTCGTCGCCGCCCCGCAACGATCGCCACCGATGGCACCAGTCAGCTCCCCGTCGCCATTGCCGTCGCGGGAGCAGATGGAATTCCAGGAGACGCCGCCTCGAGCGCTACGATGGATGGGCTGCCGCCGTAGTGGGCCGGGCCAACTTCTACGCGCGGAAACAACCTCTCCCTAAGCAATCCCGGACTAACTTGCCATGTCGACAATCCCTGTTTGGGAACGGTTGTCAGGGTCAAATTAGACCAGGATTTGAGAGTTGAGGGTGCCGATTTCGGGGATTGACAGTTCAGGGTTTGATTTAGCTTTTCGCTACGAGTTCAGGGTTTATTTTGGACTTTTTCCATTTCCGCGTGACAAAGAATGAACGTTTGGTCAAGTATATATTTGTTTGGGCCGTTTTCCACTTTCCGTGCCACCTGGTTGCACCCACGCTGGCCCGCTGGCGGCACAGGGCCGTTCTCAAAAGGCCATGGGTTTTGGCAACGAAACCGGTAGTTCATCGGAATAGGAAACCCTTTCCCACGCGACGGAATCAATCTGAAACCCTCGCCGGCCGGCCGGCCGCCACCCTACTCCGTCCATGGTGCGGGTGATTGTCTGTGGCAATATCGTCTTCACGGTACCCTCCTGCTCCCATAGGGGGGACCAATTTCGCGGGTTGGAGGAAGGCGTCGACGTACAGCGGCAAGCAGCAGACGCCGCCCGCTTGAGGATCTGGAGGATCTGCGTGAGGGTAATAAAGTTTCTTCTTCCTCTGCTGCCCCCAGTACATATCTCGCAATTGGAAGATTATTACTCTTTGAACATAACATTAGATTTCTAAGGAAATTTCCCCTGCGTATTTCCATATTTTTTCACGAGAAGACACGCACTCCATTGGTTGTCGAATCACGTCCTCAATTCTTGAAATGAGTCCCACAAGTAGTTGTGGTCTTGTAGATATGGTTTTAACTTGTTTCCTCCTATCTGTTTTTTTTTTTTGCTATGAATCACGCAGTCATTGGTTGTCGAATCACGTCTTCAGTTCTTGAGATGAATCCTGGGCAGACCAGATGGCCAGATCTCCCACAAGTAGTTTTAACTTGTTTCCTCCAAACCGTTTTTGCCTGCTATGAATATTGCGCCAGCCTGGGAAAGATTTATCCGTAAACGAAAATTGAAGAAATACTGATGTAGTATTACCCTATTATAATGTTTGGAACTATCTTTGTTGTCGTGTCAGTCAAGTGTCGTCACGATGGGTTTGTTTCAACTTTGAGCATAATCTGAAAAAGAAAAAAATTAACTGAGCTCACTCCACACCGAGATGAGTAACTAATTTTCCTTCACAACCTTACCTATGTTGTAGTGATTACGGTTCTAACATGCTTTTGCAGAGTGCTACGGCCACAATGAGCTTCGTAATGTTGGCTTGGCTTTTCGTGATGCGGTATTTGTACAAGGATCCTGACTATCAAGACCTTTCTACATTGATATTGGGTCCGCTTTGCTCTCTAGCTCCGACGGTATTTATGTACATGGTAACTCGAGAAGATGAGGCAACCTACACCTAGAGCATGTCAGCGACTTCAAGGGGAGGCATATCTGCAGTTTGGTTTTTATATAACAAGAAAACAGTAATTATATACTGAACTTTTTTTATTTTAGAAGAGGCACGTGAACCGATACAAATTTGTGGAACCCAAGCACCAGTGTGCTCGGGTGCAAAAAAACAATTGTAAATTATAAATTTGAGTTTGAAAAAATGAACTTTTTTTCATTTTTGAAGAGTCAAGTGAACTTTTTCCTGCAAACAATATCCGCTGTGTAACCTCCTTGTTTCGGCCATATCCGCCGCCGTGAGATCGTCTGCCGCCAACAGTCACCATACCCCGCCACAAGTCGTCACAATATCCACATCGATGGCCCAAAGAACCAGGCAGTGGCAACCTCGGCACCACCACGCCAAGCTTCAGCCGCCACCGACACCACCATTATGTCAGGACTTTGCCGCCCCCATGCTGCCAAGACACCACCGGAGATTGTTGGAGCCGCGCCGGGAGAGACTTGACACCGCTGGCACAGCCTGGCCTTCACCAAGCCGTGCCCGGCGAGGAAAAAGGAAGTTGAGGAGGACTGGTGACGGGTGGCAGCTATAGTTCCCCTGTCGCCTCAATTGGATAGATGGTTTGAGCTATAGAAAATTTTAAAATTTTGAAACCAGGTTTTAGCAGACTAATGTGATTGCAGTTGTCTTTTCCTCATATGCATTTACCATCCATTTTACGCTGCTTGTTTCAGACATTGTTGACATGATGACACCAAGATCCGGTTAGTGCTAGCTGCGTGCTCAATCGGGGATTCAGTTCTGCATTATCGTCCCGCATGTTCTCTGCATTTTTAAAAACTGTTTTGACATGAGCTCTTGTGCGGAAGTCAAACTCTGCTCCGCCGGAACCAGCGCAACTTGCAAGGTAGCAGATGAGCGAACATCAGCTCATAATAAATTTTCGTAGACTCATCTCTATTTATTTTGAGTAGAAACAAATACTGCCAACTAAACTGAAAATGTACTGCACAAGTATTGTCAGCTAATCAAAAGGTTCCCTATACTACCAATTCCACGTGCCGTTGAGAAGAAAAATCTAAACATCGATCCAGTCAAAAGAGTACAGGTATCAAGCAGCACCAAACACCGACACGATCGAAATGACGCATTCAACGGCAATATGTATCCTCACTGGTATTATAATCCAACTCAAAACAGGAACAAACAGTGCCCAACCCCCGTGTATCAACATTCTGACACGCCTGTATGACAAGTTCAGCCCCTCGAACAATATGTACACCAAGCTCCTGAAAGAATATGTACAGTTAGCTCCTCAAAAACTTTCTTGTTGTTCCCAAAGCAATATCAGTTGTCTCTTTGACGGCAGCACTGCATTAAAGGTAAGGTACATATTTATCATTATTTTGAACAAACTCAGAATAAATAAGCATATAAGAAAGAAGAGTTAGATTCATACCCAAATCCAATGGATGAGAAAGATTGTCGCAGCACCAGCCAGAACACAATAGAATGATCTCATCGAGTTGATTGCAAGAGCCCAGTGTAAAAACATCATCACAAGAGCACTGATACCTATGACACAACGTTTGAAAGCATCATGACAAAGATACTTATACCAATAAACCATCTTTAGAAACCGAAAAACAGAAATAGAGTATGAATCAGTGGTTCGTACCAAATATTCCTAGGTAGCTAGAGAAACGGGCATATTGCAGCTCAAAGGAAGAGCGTCCAAACAAGCTGCAGGTTACTCCGAACGAGACCATGCACCACCACAGCATCAACAAAAGGCCAACCCACCATCTGTAGTCATCCGAGAAGACCTTGTCTTTCAAGAGGCCATCCTTTCCAAGATAGGGGAACAAAGAAAGTGATCCAGCCAAGCAAAACAAATGTATGCCTGCCCAGCTATCAGTTTCACTTCCCTACATCAAGCCAAAAGATCATTTAAAATTTGTAACAAAATAGTAAGCCCCAGCATTGCTTATTACGCTAATCTAAAGAGAAAACCCCACTTGATGATATCTTAATGTACACACAGATGAATTTGTGTGCACGCGCATATAGTTATATGTTGATGCCAGCTTCATGCAAGTGAACTGAAGTAGAGCCGGCTGATGCAGCCAGTCAAGCTCTGACATGCACAAATCATATGGGGTTCCATCAAGCATATATGTAACTCAATATAACAACAATTAGAAATCATTCAGTCACCACACAAAATTGACCATACCTGCTTCTGCTTTGAAGAAGAAGCAACAGGTGCTGCAGAAGTTCTCTGTAACAAAGGTTCCTCCAAATCACCTACTCTTCTTTTCATGGTCCACCAGGCTGCGTGTCCAACTCCTATCATCTCCTCAGGCTTATGGTTGGTCTGGCCGGCAGCTGGCCCCTCTGTGCTGCCCAATGCTGCAAGTCGCAGGTAGCAACGTCCGGCAAGGGCCAAGTCAATTGCTTTGTGCATGAGATCATTATGTTCCGCGTGAACCGCATGATGTGCAAGTGCGACACATGCATGGATCAGACCTGATACAGCCTCAGATCTTCCAATGTCATTTGCCTGGCTCAGCTCTTCTGCAGCATTGATCAGTTCCGCCTTGCTTAGGCCATTGTTCTCTGCTTCAATCCCTATTTCATTCGCCATGCGCACCATCTGAGCAGCGCTAATAGGTAGAGTCGCTTTCGAGACATCGTGAGACAGTGCAGCTGTCCCTCCAGCAAACAAAGTCGCTGCTCTCAATAAAACCTCCATATCTCTTCCTTCATCTGATACCATCAAAGGGTAAACATTCATTAGTGTTTAATAGAATGTAGTTCATGGTATAATGCACAAATCAAGACAAATATGTTTTAACAAAATGGAATACATGTACATTTATCATCTCAAAAAAAATTCAACTGGTACATATTGGGTGGCCATGGAGCAAGGCAGCAGCACTGCCTCTATGAATACCGCCATCAACCAATGCACACTACTAGAGAACAGACCTTTAGTCACCAAGGCACTTGGTTACTAGAGATCAACTACTGGTTGCTAATTATATATTGTCACCAACATACCTTGGTTGCATCGTGGTTGCTACAACCTGGTTGATGAATGTATATGGAAACCAAGATGCACTAATTAAACAGGATCCAAACATGGACTCAAATTGTTTGCTTATCACAGTTCCATGCATGATTAGCAGTTCAGAGAGAGAGCGAGAGAGATCTTCCTTTCATTCTCTTTATAGCAAAGGGAACTCTGAACTCTCAAGTAGTAGGCTACTATATACAATTACGTATATTTCTCTAATAGCTGACGCATGTATGTATATGTCCATAATCATCCAAGTAAACTGGAAGCTGCTCTGAGCAATGTGAACAGCACAGCTCACTGTGACACGCAAGAGGAGAAGCAGAGTAAATAAGGTTTTATAAGTTCTTGGGGTAAACTAAAACAAATCGAAGCTAGATAAGCAGATATTGCAAATCATGTGTACTACTACAGCCCAATAGCATTCAGGTTCTCAGCTTCCTGATTAAGTTGTCCGTGTACGTTAGTCAGTTGTTTTCTTAATTTTGCAGGTTCCAGTAAAGAACAGAATCTGGAGGACAGGAACAAACAGTATAGTATGTTTGTAGAAAGTAGAGACTGCATGAGGTGGTTACTGCAGCTTCGTTCTAAGGTTTGCCACTATGGTTACTAATCGTTACTGCAACATTTCTAGAAACCTTCATGTATTGCCAATATGCAGGGATGCATTCTCTGTAGTCATGGGCGGAGGCAGCTGGGGACCAGCGGTGCCCCCCCCCCCAAGAAGCAAGAATTGACTTTGGTGCTTCTCGTACTCTCTTCTAGTCTCCTGTACTCATATTCTAAACAAAAGAAAAAGAAAAAAGTGGTCCCAAGGCAGCCCAAGACCCCAAGTGCCCATGGGAGAGAGCCTCCAGTCCACGCACACTGCAGGACAGGCACACTGCTTCCTCTTCCCCTGTTCGGCTGCTGCCCATGCCTGCTCTTCCCCAATTTTGCTCCATGGTCGACCGCTCAAACCCCCTCTCACCCCTCTGAAGTCTGAACCGGAGGTAGGCAGTCAAATCCAAGGCAGCAACGCTGCAGCCTGCCGGATCCATGCCCTCACTCCCCTCCGATCTTGGCTACTAACGAAGGAGAGGTACATACTTTTTTGATTCCCTGTAGTTTTTAGATCTGTTGTTTATTTTGTATGATTGTATTTTCTTTCACCCTTCTAAATCTGTCATTTGGTTTGTTTTTGGCATATTGTTTCTTCACATAGTCATAGCTTATGGTGTTAATTGTTCAATATTTGTAGGATAATCATGGCTAAAAATAAAGAAAGACTGCACCGATCCACAATATTCATTCTTATTTTGGAAAGAAAGGAAGAGCTGATCAGGGGCCTGGAGTTGATGACGATTCAGAACAAATTAATTTGGTTGCTAGCACTGACTTGGAACAACAAGAACCGGAAGGTTTAGATGGAGAAATTCCCATAGCACCACCAACACCTCAAGCACCACCAAATCCTCCAGCACCACCAACACCTGGAGCACCACCAACACCTCCGGTTCAGCAAGAAAATGATGAGTTTGCTGTTTTGATAGTACAAAGGGATCCAGGTCTGCGGTGCCAAATTAGGGATTATCCTCCTAATGTTCAAGAAAAGGCCCGGTTGGCATATATGAAGCATGGGCCATATCAGTTTCACATGGATGAGTACCCTCTTGATGATACAGCAAACCATCCACGGAAATTTCAGTACCACTGGTTTAAAACATTCCCATGGTTAGAGTACTCACCTATAAAAGATGCAGTGTATTGTTTCCCAGGCTTTCTATTTTATAAAAAGCCACTTGGAAAGAAAGGTTCTGAAAAGTTTTCAGTGGAAGGGTTCAGAAGATGGAAGAAAGTTAACAATGGAAAGGATTGTTCATTCTTAACTCACATGGGAAAGGATAGTAAATCTGCTCATAGTTATGCTGTCAAATGTTTTGATAATCTGAAAAATAAGTCATGTCATATGGAACAATTGGTGGAGAAGCAAACCGAAGAGGACATCAAGAGGAATAGGCTGCGGCTGAAAGTAACAATTGATGTACTACGGTGGTTAACATTCCAAGCTTGCTCCTTCCGTGGACATGATGAAAGTACTCAATCAAAAAATCAAGGTAATTTTCTTGAAATGGTGAAACTGCTAGCTGCTTATGATGAGGAAATTGGTGCTGTAGTATTGGGTAATACTCCACAAAATGCTAAGTACAGCTCGCCTACCATTCAGAAAGAACTTCTGCATATCATTGCTTCAAATGTGCAAAGAGAAATTCGTAAAGAAATAGGTGATGCTAAGTTTTGCTTGCTTGTTGATGAGTCAAGAGATGAATCAAAAAGAGAACAAATGGCAGTGGTTATTCGTTTTGTTGATAAAAATGGCTTCACTCGAGAGCGTTTTCTTGATATTGTTCATGTATTGGATACATGTTCAGCTACTTTAAAAGATGCACTATCTTATGTTTTGGTTCAACATCAGTTAGATGTTAACAAAATTCGTGGACAAGGATATGATGGTGCTAGCAACATGCGTGGGGAGTGGAATGGACTACAAGCCAAGTTCATGGAAGAGTGTCCTTATGCCTATTATGTTCATTGTTTTGCTCATCAGCTGCAGCTAGCTCTTGTTGCCGCAGCTAAAGAAGTAGCTGATGTTCACAACTTCTTTGATCATCTTGCTCTTGTTGTCACCACAGTTGTGTCTTCTAGTAAGAGAAATGATGAATTGCATGCTCATCAAGTTGCTGAAATGGAGAATCTCATTGAGCTTAGCGAGCTTCAAACTGGAAGGGGGGCTAATCAAGTTGGAACTTTACAGCGGCCATGTGACACTAGGTGGAGCTCTCATTATGCATCTGTTTGCAGCCTTTTGAAGTTGTATAAGCCTACATTTTTGGTACTTGCATCCGGCATGGTCACTGGATGTCACCTTGGGCACGATAGCAAGTATCGGCTTATCATTTGCTAACCCGATGGCCGAGTCCTTCAGTTTCAACACATGTGTTCCAATGACCAATGAGTTGTTCGGACCAACCCACCTTCTGGCTTCTGGGTCAGCTGCTTTGGCTCCTTGCGCCTTGACTCACCAATATGAGGAATCATCAGGATACACAAGTCGGCTCTGCACAGTTTGCCAGGTTGCTTGACGCTTGGACTCCCCGGCCGACTCCTGATACTGGCTACTTCCCTCGATAGATGGTGACCTAGGTTGTTTCCCATGTTGCTGGTTCATCTTAGACCGGCCTGGCGCACATATTTGTTCAGCAGCATGTCAAAAGTCGGCTTGATCTTCTTTGGCTTGTATTCAACCTAATTCGTCTTCCACTTGCCGACTTCCGGGTTCCTGGGCTTCATGAACCTGGGTGGTGATTCTCTTGCTCGTGGTTGTTGCCCCCCGAGTGTGGAGTTTTTGATGGTAATCTTGATAACCTCCTGTCCATCGGGTTGCCGGCTCAATGTGATTTGCCTCTTTGCTTCCTTGTTGCCGGCTTCTTTCCTGGGCTCACCAATAACCACGTTAGATTTATTAGCATCTTCGGCCGCTTCTGGCCGAAGAAGAACTTTCTTTCCCTCCAAATCTAGCACGTTCATTGGGAACGGCTGTGTGTCAATGGCCATGCCAGCAAAGCTCAATCGTCCATCGTTGAGGGCCGATTGAATCTGTCGACGAAAGACATTGCAATCATTAGTAGCATGAGAGAAAGAATTGTGATACTTGCAATAAGCACGTCGCCTTAATTCATCAGGTGACGGGATAACATGGTTAATTCGTATCACTTTGTCTTTAACAAGGCATCAAATATTCTATCACATTTGCCTACGTCAAAGCTACACTTCACCTCATCGTCCCGATTCTTACGAATCGGCTTTAGGTCATCACACATATAGGGTTTGGCTTTACTAGGCCAAACAAACTCGGCTACGTAAACATCGGCTTCATCACCGGAGTCGACATCGTGTTCAATAGTGTTAAGCCGACTCCTGCTCATCCGATGCGAATCCTTGGACTCGTTAACTCGGCTTTCATGAGCCAGAGCTCTCTCCTGAACTTGCCCGACAGAGGAGAACTCGTGTCCTTCTAGCTTCTCTTTTAGATACGTTCTCAACCCGTTAAAAACTAAGTCGGCCATATCCCTTTCAGTTATCGCCAAGCTATAGCACCGGTTTCTTGTGTTTCTAAATCTCTTGACATAATCGGACACCGATTCATCATGCTTTTGTCTAACCGATGTAAGATGGGACAATTTCAATTCAATTTCTCCGGCATAGAAGTGTTCATGAAATTTTTGCTCTAAGTGGAACCAAGTGTGTATGAAATTAGGAGCTAAAGCCGAAAACCAAGAAAACGCAACCCCAGTTAATGACAAAGAGAACAAGCGAACTTTGATGTGATCATGATTTGCTTCGCCTAATTGAGCCAAATATTGACTAATATGCTCCCATGTTGACTTGTTATCCACTCCATTAAATTTAGAAAACTCAGGGACTCTATAGCCGGGTGGATAGGGCTGTAGCTCAAAATATTCGGGGTAGGGTTTAACGTAGGTTCTATGCTTAGGCATGACCCCGAATTTGTCATATGCCATCTGGCCCAATTTTTTCCTGAACTCGACCACTAAATCGTCCATGTTGGCCGATTGGAGCGGGAACAGGAGTAGAATTGGTCACAGGGCCGGTTTGTATCCAAGGAGACGAATCTGAATTCGGCATTGACCCGCGTCCCAGAAGTCGCACCGCTGGTCCCGTCTGTCCCGTCGGGTACGATGAACTCTGGATCGGAGTCGGACAAGGTAGTGCATTAACAAGCCGGTTTTCCCTGTACGGGCTCATCGGTTGTGTGTCCGATGTCTGGCCTTGGATGGTGTTTTTCTTAGCCTTTTCGTGTTCCAGCATAAGATCATAAATATTGTTCGTGCCTTGTGAAACATGAAACTGAATTTTGGCTAATTTCTCAGGAGAAAAGGTACTGTTACTTACAGCGGGTTTGTCGGTGTCGATGTTCAGAGGTACATATTCCGACTCCTTGATCGGCGCAGTTACAACCTTGCCGATCTAACTTGAAACTGGCCAAGTACAACTCTTCGTCTTCCTGCTCCCGCTTGAGCCGCAGCGCCTCGAACTCCTCGCTCTCTCTTCTTCTTCACTCATCCAGGCCTTGGCGTTGTGCCTCCGACAGATCTTTGAGAGTAGGCTTGATGATGTTGTCGGTGGTGATGGTGGAAAAATCTGTAGCCTTAGAACTGGTCATTGTTTGCCCGATTTAGGTTAGAAATCGTATCCCCAGCGGAGTCGCCAAAAAGTGTGTTGCGCTAAAAACGCGTCACATGAACACGTCCTCGTGTACCCACGGAGCCCGGGGAGATGCTCCGCAACTCGCCCCGCGGGAGGCCGACTGTAGCGCGATACGCAAGACAACGAGCCGACACTTTTTGAAACCAGACGCCCCAGCCCCTCAAGAGGGACCCCATCAGAGGGAGCAGCGACGATTGGCTGAGTTAAGCCGGATTTGACCGCTCTCAACTCGGTTGTCGATATTCGATTAACTCGTGCGAAGTCGCCGAATAACGAAAGCAGGAACAAAGGTTTGAGGGTAAAAAAGTAGGGTTTGTATTGATTGTCGATTGTTGCTTAATTTCAATCAGCCGTCACCTCCTACATATATAGTGAGGCGGCTGGACTTCCCGTACAAGCATTGTACTTCTACAAGGATTACAACTCGTGATATAAGTCGGTTTCTATTTCTAAACTAGGTAAAAGTCTTGGCCGGCTTCGTACTGGACCCGGACTCCAAACGTCCATCTCCGGCTTCTTTTGGAAAGTCACCTTTTGTCCTTCCGTGTTGACCTCGAACTCATTCTATCGCCATCCGACTTCTGTTTTGGGCTCTATAAGCGTTAAACAAACCTCGCGTCCTCCGGCTTCTCTGGTGCGGCTTCTGGAATCTTCAGGAAACTCAAGTCTAGCTTGCGTCGGGTTCTGGCTAAGCCGAGTTCTGACTAAGTCGGGTCTCATCCAAAGTTCTCTCCAAGTCGCCATTTCCTCCTGAGCGAGCTTGAACCTGTGACCTATCAAAACGGGTGTTAACATTATGGTCTTCGAGGGTTAGTTCTCCTAAAACTTTATGCGGGCCAATATTTCCATATGACCCGGGCTTTTGCACAGACGAGGCCTACACGCCCCTACTAGTTTCAGTGGGCCTCTTTGTGATACACGTGCCCGTGCCTTGTAGCTTCTTATTTTAATGGGCCTATGTATGAGGCACGTGCCTAGGATTCCAGTTTCATCCACCGAGGGGCCTCTCTATACCTCGCCGCGAGTCGGAAGTAGCGCTCGCCCGAGCTCGGGAGCTCCTCCTCGCTCACGATTGTGTTACATGGGCCAGGCCCAATTAGCCTCGCCCGTGTGGTTCGCCTGAGAGCTACTATTCAGGTCCGGATATGGTCCGGCCCATTAACATGTATGATTTATTTTTTCTGTTTTCCTGGATAATGCCTAATTATTTTAAACCCGTTTTTTTAGAATCTGAACCATTTGCAAAAAATGAACATTTCATATCTTAGTATTTATTTTTTTATCCGAAACATTTTAATAAATGAGTATTTTTTAAATCTAAACCATTTTCAAATGTTTGAACTATTTTTAAAAAATGAACAACTTTCAATAAGTGAAACATTTTAAAATGAACAATTTTCAAATCTAAACCATTTTCAAAAAATGAGCATTTTTTAAAATCTAAAACATTTTAAAAATGACCATTTTTAAATCAGAAACATTTTAAAATTAGAACCATTTAAAGATGAAAAGTTTTTAAATATGAACCATTTTCAAAATCTAAAAATTATCGGTGAACCGAAAATAAAGTGAAAATAATTGTTAACCGAAAATAATAGTGAACTTAAAATGCTGGTGAACCAAAACTAATAGTGAACCAAAAATAATAGTGAACCAAAAGAACTAAAACTCGGTTAACTAGAAATAATAGTGAACCGAAAATGCAGGTGAACCCAAAAAGAACCATAAATTTGGATGAACCGAGATTAATAGTGA
>QRDG01000046.1:762634-810245 GCA_012064385.1 Puccinellia tenuiflora | reverse complement strand
CTTGGTCCTTATTTGTTTTGCCCTTGACCTTAAGATCTACCTCCAAGTATATATAATCTAGTAACACAAGTCCTCGAGTTGGGCCAGTCAAGATCAACGATTGATCCTATGAGAAAAGGTCAAATAACAGATTAAGGGCCGCTCATCTGAATAATGCAATGGCAGTAAAAACAAGCATTGGAAGAAAGCTGTTGCCACACATGTAACTATGCAACTGTTTTTAATAGGTTGACAATGCATCAGATTGTACGTGATGCTTGGTTCTAATCTGCTCCATACCATATTCAAAGCACCTCCTATGATACCTTCCTTTTTTATGATCTTAAGCCTCTTTGGTTCAAAGGATTACCATAAAATTGGAGGATTTAAACTCTTAACAATGTCTTCCTGCGTGTCTTGTTGATTTGTAGGTTTGAATCACATATGAACTTTTGTAAAGATTTCCACTACACTACGTTTAAAACGAATTTTCTGTTGATTCGAACCTAGTGGAAAAAAATCCTTTGTTTATGTTGTCATGCAATCAAACAAACTTTTGTAGACTTAATATTTAATTTGAATCCTGCAAATCAAAGAGGCCCTAAACTTCATGGCGAAATAGGAGGTTGCAGCCAGTGTTTCTACCATAATCATGCATATTCACACGCTTTATCTTGTATATAACCATGTGCAAACGACAAGCATACACTTCATAACTTTCAAATTTTTATGAATATAAGTCACACATCTCCAACACCATACAATTTATTTCTGGAAAAATACTGAGAAAAAAAGGTTAATAATAACCATAACGAACAAAAGAAAAAGAGTTGGTCACCATACAGTGCGAAATAACTATTTGGAAGCAAAGTACCGTGTTCAAAGTAAAATGCGCTACCTCTGAGTCGATAACTTGGCAATCCTCTCGAGAGCGCTTGAAGAGATAGACACACTTGAAATCAAGGTAATCTCTCGCAATAACAGTACCATAAACTTCTAACGGGAAGCCCACATCTGAAGCGGTTATCTTCACGGAGTTGATGTTTGCTGACTCAAACAGGTTATACACCCGTTTTCCACGAATGTTGATGTGTGTTGATGGAGTCGTGTCAGTGTATCGCATCGGAGGCAGAGGCGCTGCACATATGCAGTAGGAAAATCAAAGCAGCAATATTTATGTGAGTGTATCGCACTAGAGCAACAGGAAAGCCTTGTACACTTGAAGCTTGAACATGAATTACATTAAGGAATTGGGAGGAACAGGAATTTCGACTTACACTCCTCGTCAATGTCGAATCTGGAGAAATCCGTATGGTAGAATCGGGTGTAGCAGATTTCCCCCGTCTTGGGATCGTACTCTCTGATCTTTTCGAGGACGGCCTGTTGCGCCGTATCTCTCCGCGTGAACTCCTCCACCTTCCGCGCATGCTCCGCCGCCTTCTCCTCGGCCTCCCGCCGCCGCCTCTCCTCCCTTGCCGCGGCTTCGGCCACCACCTCTGCCTCGTCGTAGAAGAACGGCTCTAAGCAGCCACTCTCGTCGGCTTCCTCCTCCAACCCAAGGTCGCCGCTCGCCATGAGCACGCCGCCGAGGCCGAGAAATTTTGGAACAGAGAGGACCGATGTGATTAATCCATCTCGGTGCTTTGGATTTGGGCCTTTGTCGGGCCGGTTGGAACGCCGCATCGCCGCTCTCGTAATGCTTAGGTTCATTTTTTTTCTACTCGTATTTTTTTTAACGACCAGTTTAACAAAATAATTCCAGGGATTTTAACTTCAAAATATTAATGTGGTAAAACCCCTCAAAGTATTAAGTAAGTATTAACACACAAAACAATTTAGTACGGTAAATTTGTAAATTTTTGAATGATAATAAATAAAAGGACCCTCGTGTGGCGGTTCCTAATATGCATACAGTGGTGCAGCCGATGACGTCGTCTTAGATTTCTCTCAATGATTATATTTAAAAAAATATCTCTCAAACCGATAATACGATAAAAAATCTGTTTTCATCGTTGGTTTAGCCGCGTCGAGATCTACAAAAGTAGATCCCATTTGCCAAGTTTTGACAAAAAAATCATCGATAGTTACGAGATTATTATCACTAAATTACAATAGCTTGGTTATGAGGTTTTCTGTATGCTATTATGTATCAATGTATGGCCGTGTGATGCTATGTTGTGTGGAATGCTACCATTTCTACGGAACGGAGTAGAGCTAGGCGGTGTAGGATATTTCTGGAACGAGATTGGCGCAACACCGATGTACCCTGTTTTGGCCCCTCATTCTGGAAGTAAATACCTAGTTACTACTTGTCTAGTATTACAATAAAGAGTCTAATTACACGCCGATCTCAATATTTTGATCCCCAAAGTAGATCTTCGAGCCAGAGACGTGTTTCCACTGGAGTGCAAATGTTCAATGTTGAAGTTGTGTCTACCATCGACAATTGTCCAACTATCGACACCTCTCTAGCTACTTCTAGAGGAGATACCGGAATATAGAGACGTCCCATAGTGCCTTGCCTCTAGTCATTGCCATACCTCCTTTTATCTAGCAACAACAAACATGACTTGACACATCCGCGAGAGTCATCGTGCGTAGCACTTGCCAACACTAGGAATATATTGAGGCCTGCTCATGAGACCATATTTTTTACAAAGGTACATCTTTTCCATGCTACAAATAGTTCCAATAGGAGTGTCTAAATCAAATCTTTACTCATTTTCTAAGTGCTAAAATGTGTTTTTTTGTAAAGCCAGTGTAGATAATATTGTGCAAAATAGCACCTCCCTATTTTTCACACAAAATAGATAATATTGGATGGAAAATTCCCCAATATTAAGATTATTCTTCCTACCTACTTCGCCCATTTAAATGAGTTTCGGTCGATTTCCAGAAGGTAATACAAATTTCAACTACAAGTGTGTTTTAGTTTGCTCTAGTTATGAATAGTTGTGCTGGCGATTTTGACCCGCATTTAAAAAATGTAAAAAAATGTAATCTTTTGATATGGAGTAATTTTTTTGTATACTAGGTGCTAGAAAAAAAATATATACATAGGTTTAGACATCTAAAATAGGACGCTACTACGTTTAGAACGTTCTATGGTTAAGCTTAACCATAGAACATTAGGACAACACGTTTTGAAATGGTCAAAACCGTGACTAGGGGAGTATGCGGTATGCTCTCTTGAATGCATGCGGAAAACACGAAACTGCAGCAGCATTAAATATGAAATCCGAAAATTTAAAAACTTTTGTAGCCCAAATCGTTAATCCGATTTAGGATCCGTTTTCACCGTTGGACTAGTCGCGACGAGATCTTCGAAACTAGATCCCATGTTGATATGTTTCGATGCATTTTTTTTCGGACCTAAAAGTTACCCACTTCATAACACGTGAGTTACCCAACCTGTTGTATGTAAGTTACCCACCCTATGAACGATCAGTTTTGGCTTCCCACTTTTGGGTGTTATTTTTGGTTTTTTTTTTTTTGAGTTTTAAAGTTACCATCCGGTTTTATAAGTGAGTTACCACTTTGGAATGGTAAATGTATCATCGACAAATGGGTAACAATACACTAAAACACATGTGCAACTTCATAAGCACTAGGGTGATAACTATATTGTTTTCATGGTGACACCTATACATTAAAACATATGGGTAGCTGCATAAGTATTGGGTTGGTAACTATTATTTAGAGTACATGGTAACTACATCAATTTCGTGGTGGATAACTATATCATTAACATATGGGTAATTTTATCATTAATGGGTGGGTAACTCTATCAGTATTGGGTGGGTATTTGTCGAGAGAGTAGGGTAACTCCATATATTTCATGGTGTATAAATGTCTCATGAACACATGGGTAACTCCATCAGTTTGGGTGGGTAACTCAGTCAGCACATAGTGGGTAACTATTACCGAGAGTGCAGGGTAACTATATCGATTTCATGGTAGATAAACACATGGGTAACTCCATTAGTATCTGGTGGGTAACTCCATCGGTACTGGGTGGGTAACTATTACCGAGAGAGTAGAGTAACTACTTCGATCTCGCGGTGAATAACTATATCATGAGTACATGGGTAACTCCATCGAGTGGGTAACTCCATCAATACTTGGTGGGTAACTACATCAATGAGTGTGGGTAACTCCATCAGTTAAGGGTGGGTAACTATTATCGAGAGAGTAGGGTAACTACATCAATTTCGTGGTGGATAACTATCTAATGAACGCATGGGTAACACCATCAGTTTTGGGTGGGTAACTCAATCAGCACCTAGTGGGTAACTATTACCGGGAGAGCAGGGTAACTATATCGATTTCATGGTAGATAAACACATGGGTAACTCCATTAGTACCTAGTGGGTAACTCCATCTGTACTGGGTGGGTAACAATTACCGAGAGAGCAGGGTAACTACATATATTTCATGGTGTATAACTGTCTCGTGCACACATGGGTAACTCTATCAGTTTTGTGCGGGTAACTCAATCAGCACCTAGTGGGTAACTATTACCGGGAGAGCAGGGTAACTATATCGATTGCATGGTAGATAAACATATGGGTAACTCCATTAGTATTTGGTGGGTAATTCCATCGATACTGGGTGGGTAACTATTACCGGGAGAGCAGGGTAACTATATCGATTGCATGGTAGATAAACATATGGGTAACTCCATTAGTATTTGGTGGGTAACTCCATCGGTACTGGGTGGGTAACTATTACCGAAAGAGTAGGGTAACTCCATATATTTCATGGTGCATAATTGTCAATCCATCGCAGATGCGATGTTATCTGCTGCCCCAACCGAGCAAGTACTTTACACGAACTGATTGTCTCTGTCATTCATGTACTGTTACCGGTTAAACTAGCTATTTGAGCCACCAAAGTTGAACTGTACGTAGCTGCTAGCACATGCACGATGAACAACCAGAAGTGGTGGCGCCCCAGCTGCTGTTGCTTCTTTCGGCGGCGCCGCCGACTTTCTTTGAGTCCATGCCTAGCAGATGTTCATTGCGCGTATATATTGCAGGTTTCGTGACCATCGACTGCGGCCTGCCGGAGAGAGCCGCCGGGTACGTGGACAACGGCACCAAGCTGAGCTTCACCTTAGACGCCAGCTTCATCAACGCTCACAGGTCGGCCGAGTACATGACGCTGTACATGGGCAAGAGCTTCCACAATGTGCGCAGCTTCGGCGCCGGTGTCGGTGCCAGCATGCGGAACTGCTGGGCGTCAACTAATGGATGACCGTGAACATCCTTGACGCCTACAGGCCGGTCATCGGGCCTTTGTCCCCGGCGATTTGGCGTCGGTCTGCTTGTGAACACCGGCTCCACCCGACCCTCCTTTGAGCAACATGCATGTCAGACCGCGGCCACAGGAGAGGAGGACGGAGAAGAGTTGGCGGGCCAGACTACCTATGTCGAGACGGAGCTGTGGTCGGACGCGCGCGGGAAGGTGGTTGCTGTCCGGCGTGCTGGAGCAGGAGGAGCAGCGGAGGCGGCCGGGTGCGAAGGTGAAGGTGAGCTCGTCATCGAGGCATGGTCGTGCTCCTTGGAGGAGGGGAAGCAGGGAGGAAGGAGCTCGAGGGAGGGCGGCGATGGGGAGCCGGCGGCGGCGCTGGTCGAAGCAGGGAGGGGGAGAAAAGGGTGCGGGTCCGGGCGTTGCCTGTGTGGTGGGAATGGATCATCGCGGCCGTTGCTTCGCTGCTCGATCGAACGGTGCGGACCGCGTTCTGGAGATAACCAGAACTGCTGACCGTTCTAAAGATAGAAATCCCCCTAAAATAACCTTCACAAACTGCTCTATCATGCATAAATATTCATGACTTTCAAAACAAATGACCGAGATCATGGACATATTCATGGTAATATGACCATGTTTGCCACAAATGTGCATCTTACCATGTTTCCGAGTATCACGAGAAAACACTCGACATATTCCATGTTCCTGAGTTTCACGTGGCGAATTACTAGATGACGAGCGCTAGTTGCCAGGTGTGGCACCGAGTAAACCATCGGTTCGCGCAAAGTGCCGCGGGTACTCTGCAATTGACCTGAATCCGGTAGCGGTGTGGGCATACCTGAAGAAGTCAAATGGATAGACCTGTTAAGTTTGAAACAAGTTCAGGAGTCAGGACCAACTCGGGTAAACAACAAAATGGTGACTCATTCAGCCATTGTTCGTTCTTGGAAACGAAATGATAGATCACGCCAACTCAAACTTGATAAGCATCCCTTGCAAGAATCCTGGATGCGACTGGTGATTTGAAAGCGATGGATGCACTGTTTAACAATAAATACTTGCCACGTCAATATCACGTTCGCTTGTCTGACTGCCCAAAATCGGTGTGGATGAGATCGCCACACGGTGGGCGACAAGCTAAACAACTTAGCGTACAAGGATGACACTCTGCTAGCTGACTAATCGCCAGTCAAAGTCAAGCATACTTGCTTGCAGCAGCGTGCAAATAAACATATATGGGTTGTGACAGCGTGCATTTTCACGTACATGTGGGCGACTTTTTTTCCGAAACGGGGAGAAAAACCCCAGCCTCTACATTCTCGGATGCACACAGCTTTTATTAAGACGTTCAGAGGTTTAAGAAGTTACAATTCATGGATCGTATAGGGTCGATACAAGAATCAACGAGCGAAAGAAAACATGCATATTACAACTAGCCATTTCCTAGTCAATTAACATGCTGCCAGGTAGCCCGGCTGAAGATATCCTAAACGATCATCGGGAACCGTGTGCATCCAATAGCCATAAGATGCCGCTGATCCGTCAGGAGCTAGAAGTAGAGAGCAAAGCTGAATCCAATAGGTAACTATACAAAATATGAAAGGTTTTCTATCTGTTAAGAACCATATCATTTCTGGTAAACTGCTTAGCGTACAAGGATGATACTCTGCTAGCTGACTAATCGCCAGTCAGAGTCAAGCATACTTGCTTGCAGCAGCCTGCAAATAAACAAAGTGTTGCCACTGTGACAGCGTGTGCATTTTCACGTATGTGTGGTGTGGGCGACTATATGGCCATTTTCACGTATGCGTGGTGCTGCCACAAATTAATGTCTTAATTGGCGGCCCATTAAACTTGCGTCAAAACTCAAACACGGCAAACTCCCCGTTTATTATGATACAGATCGACCATGGTCCATGGAGTGACTAGCTAGGATATGGATCCCGATCTTCCCACCAGCTGTCGATGCATGCACGTCATCTTTCAGTGTTTAAGCGCCTCGTAGTACAACTTGCGCCAACTTGTTGCTCCACCATGCATGTGTCGGAACTCGGAACACATTTTTTTAAGATAAAAAATATATATTAATATCGTGAAGATACCAATTACATCCAGACTCTGCAACAACGCCAAACCCAAAAGGTCCGACGGATGCACACAGCCAAAAAAGTAAAATAGAAAAAAAATAAAAAGAAAAGTCCCGCTACAGAGTTCCAGTCCTTGCAGCAACAGCACAACCACCACCAATACAACACCTGAAGTCAAGTACTCCAAAAGCGACGCCTCCAAGAAGGAAACAGTGCACCAGCGCCGTCGTCGCCCGATCAAAGATCTAGGGTCTTCACCCTGGAGATAATCCCCGCTCTCAAAAACAATGCCTTCAACAAGGTCATTGCCAGGCACAACCAATTAAGGCCAGACCTTGGATTTTCACCCTGAAAGGTAAGACTTTGAACTTCACTTGTGCTGTCGCCCCCACATTCCATACCACTGCTACGAATTCTGAAACTCTAAGCAAGTTCCTCATCGCCACAATGACTCAAATCACCGTGCCTAGTCCTCCGATCTCGACCTTCATGCCATTCTCGGCCTCTGACTTCATCCAAGATGGCAACAGATAGCAGAGCTTCGTACCGCTTGCTCCTTAACGGAGAATCATGGGCACGACCGAATCCCACCCGATCCAGCAATCTTCAGGCATAAACACCCATGGATGATTGTTGGCAGAGCCTTCTGGAACTCGACACTCCAGCCAGATCAAGAAGAATACACATCCAGCAGATCTGTGTCTTCGCACGGGAGAAACCATAGGACCATCATCAAAATTCGATCCACAGAAAAATCTGCTGACGCTGCGAAACAGCAAACTCAGGAATCAGCCGCAGGTCCTCGAGGGCACATGATGCGCGCGCCGGCAGCAACAGACGAGGCCCTCTTTACCCAGCCGGGCCCAGATCTGGCCTGTCGTCGCCATCGCCGATGCAGCTTCGCGTCGCGGCCATGAGAGAACCGTCGCTATCCTCCCGAGCATCACCTCCCCGCATCATCGCCGCCCTGCTTGCCTACACGCCGCACACCCCCGCTCCAGCCTTGCTCCGCGCGAAGCACAGCCTTCGGGGCATGTCCACCAAATCCCGCCGCCGCCGAAGGAGCACGCGGACGGGGGCCGCCACCACCGCCGGCGACAGCGGAAGCAGCGGCCAAGGAGGAATCGATCTGGCGGCGGCTGCCTTCTTAGGGTTAGGGATGCCCCCGGAGTCGCCCGCGCGAGCGACCCGGGAGGCAGTTTTTTCTGACTCCAAACGGAGGACTGAACACATAGAGTATGCAGGTGTGGATGAGACTGCAACACGAGCTAACTAAATATCTTGGCGTACATGCATTATACTCTGTTCCCAAACCGCCAAACCCTGCCGCCGCTACCTCCCGTGCTAGCTCCCCGCGGCCGCCCTTTGCTGGGCTTCTTCAAGTCTGCACGGCGAGCCCTATCAGTTTTCATTTTTTTTTTTAAACGAGGCAAAAGATCTACCATTTTCATTAAGTAAGGAAGAAGGTTTTTAGAGGTTACAAAAGCCTAGAACCCATCCTAGGGCAAGTATAAAAGGATTACTCTCCCGGAATTATATTACACAAATGAGAGGCTCCGGCCAATCCCCATAATTTGGCCTCCTCTTTGATCTTAACGATGACGACACTTGGGGAAGATGCATGGTTTTGAAAGATTCTTGCGTTGCGCTCCTTCCAAATTTCCCACGTGACGAGCATAAGCAAAGAGGCCATAGCTTTCCTTGCCCGGTCCATACCCAAAGCAAGATGGCTCCACCATTCCTTGACATCGTCGAAATTGGTCCATTGAGATGGATAAATGCCATGGAAACCACTCCAAGAGAGGATATTCGTCCAAATCCGCGAGGAGAAGCGACACTTGAAGAGTAGATGAGCCGCCGATTCTTGAACTTGGTTGCATAGCGGGCAATTGCCATGGTTTGGCCATCCCCTTCGTTGGAGGCGGTCCGACGTCCAAATTCTATTTTGCATGACCAACCATGCAAAGATTTTACACTTTGGGGGGGGGGGGGGGGGGGCAAGTCTTCCATATAATTTGGTTCATGGAGGTGGCGATGATGCCCTCAAATTGCATCTTGTAGGCCGACGAGGTGGAGTAGGCGCCATCATTTGTGAATTTCCAACGGATCTTGTCGGGGACCTCGGGGGTGAGATTGACGTTATTGACCATCTCCCAAAGAGTGACAAACTGTTGAATGTGGTCTAAACTGAAGCCATGTTGAGAATCAATGTTGGAGACCCAAGAGTTGTTATCAATTCCTTGCTTAACCGTACAGTTCTTCTTCTTGGATAGCTCGAATATTTTGGGCGCAATGTCCATGGGCCGGCTCCCAAGCAGCCAAGAGGACTTCCAAAACGTTGCCATTTCCCCATCACCAACCGTGACCATCGTTGCCGCTGCAAAGAGCTCTCTATCATGTTTATTGCATGGGTTCCCAAGCCCAATCCATGCCTTAGTTTTGTCAACCCATTGGAGCCAAAGCCATCGGAGCCTTAGGGCCGAAGCAAACTTCTCAAGGTGAACAATACCGAGCCCCCAAGTTTCATGGGACAACAAACCGTCTCCCAGTTGACTTTACATTTCCCCCGTCACCAGTTTTCATTTGGCGTCTATCATGCCGCAACAAATCCGGCAATCGACGCTGGCCATGCCCTTGCATGCAGCGCAATCCAGATAAACTCGCCAAGGCGGACACATATCGTGGGGCGCTTCAAGTCCAGGATTACGCGACGCATTGCCAAAGGTATGCCTCGTCGATATATAGTACGTGTCTCCGGATGGACGTCGTTCAGACTGCCACCTCTGATGTGGATCACACTCAATCTCTATCGACGGTGTGCCCACGACATGAGCAATTAATCCACATGGGGTTTGGACGTGTACGTGGTGGCGCATCACGAAGACCCACTTTTATGATCAGCACCGTCGAACACGTCGATCATGACGTCACCTTTGGATTACCATTCTGCTGGCAGAGGTGGTGAATATCAAGGTTGTGTATGGTAGACTAGAGAATCTCTATGGCTCTCGTCGTGTTCGAGATTACCAAGTCGTCACAGAGGCGAGGAATTGGATCGGGTCAGATGAAGACGACGCTTCACAACCAGTTGCATGAAAAACGGTTTCGTTGGTGTCCATATCAAAATCATATGTGTGGCGACTGTGATTCTAGCGATCGGTGAATCGTAATAGTGTCCTCATAAAGTGGGGCGGCATCACACTGAGACTTTTATTTTTTTGTGGTACTTCTCAAATACCGAGTCTCAAGTTCTAGTGTAAACCCTAGTTATGACTTTTATTGTTTGTACCTGTCAATGGCATTCTTCTGGCCGTGCTTTTTTTGACGAAGTCATTGCCTCAAGAAATCAGAAATTCTTCATGGTGAAAACCCATGATCTGACCTTCTGGTTAGATTGGGCGACGACGATGTTTGTGTGTTGTTCCTTTTCTGAACGTGTTGGTGTTGAAGAATCTATTTTAAATTCCAGTTGTTACCAACGATGATGTTTGGTTACTGTTGCTATGAGTCGGTGATCATTTTAGCCGGGCCTTCTTTTCATTTTTTTCCTTTTTATTTTTGTGTCTTTTTAGTTGTGTGCTTGCTTGATGATTCTATTAGTTTTTTATATTACCTTGTCGTAGAGGCAGAGAGTAAGTGATATCTTCCTGATATGATATTAATATTATTCTTAAAGGAAATTTTGCTCTCCTAGCTGACAAACCACCGGTCAAACTCAACCATACATACTTGCAGTTGCAGCAGCCTTCAAATAAAGAAGGGTAGGTTGTGGCAGCGGCGACTATAAGACCATGCACCGCTGCCACAATGTCTTGGTGCACCACATTTTGTCAACTAGCTAGAAAACTGCAATCTCCCCCGATTAAGCTGTAGCCGCTTGCCCCGCGTCCAAGGCATGGCCGAGGTAGAGAACAGCGGGAAGACCGCGCCGGCGGCGTCCCCTCCGGCGAAGCTCCTCTGCACCGAGCTAGTCCTGAGGCTGCTGCTGTTCGCGGTGTCCCTGTCGGCGCTCGTGGTGCTGGTCACCGCCAAGCAGACGGTGATGGTGCCCGTGGTCCTGACGCCGCCGTTCAGATTCGCGCCGATCCCCGCCCAGTTCAAAGACTCGCCGGCGCTCATGTACGTGAGCCGTCAATCATATCATATCTATCTCTTCTCCGCCCGGAATCAGTAATAAGCTGCAGGCAGTGTATTGATGTCTATAGTACTCTATCTACTACATGTGGTTTGCAGTTATTTTCTTGTGGCGCTGTGCATCACGTGCTTGTATAGCTTGCTGACGGCTGCCAGCTCGGTTATTAAGTCAAGAGGGTCTGCCACGAGGATCTTCGTCCTCATTCTGCTCGATGTGGTGAGTACCTTATACTTAGCTTAGCTACTCCTTTGAACATGGAGAGAAACACGGTAAAAAAAGATCATGGAGAGAAGCCTGAAATAATCTTATACACATGCATGACTTGCAGGTTTACGCGGCGATCATGGCGTCGGCGACCGGCGCGGCGGGGGCGGTGGCGTGGGTGGGGCTCAAGGGGAACGAGCACACGAGGTGGAACAAGATCTGCAACATCTACGACAAGTTCTGCCGCCACATCGGCACCTCCACCGCCCTCGGCCTCGTCGCCTCCGTCCTGCTCGTCCTCCTCGCCGTCCTCAACGCCCACGCCCTGTACCGCCGAAGCCGTTGAAATTTCGTGTGTCATGCATGTTGTCCGTCTGGTTTGGTGAGCTTTGCTGGTATGCGTCTGTGTGTGGGTTTATGTGTAATATATATGCTGTAGTTCGGTAGGTTTGGCAATTGTTTGGTTGTACAGCACAACGCCTTGTGATGACCGCACGACTTCTATGAAATGTTTTCTCTTAAGAAGACTTTATTTCCAACTGGAATATATTCGGTTTCAATGTGGACTTTTGATGGAGACCAAATGTTTGTTCATCTACCATTGTACTTGGATGCTCACCGCTCACGCATCAGCTTACTCTTTTTCATATATATGAGTATATCTCATATCTTCTTTACTATTAAATTAAATCTCAATGCGACTGTACGTACGTCGTGGTTGATTTGCACAAGACCCCTGTGAAAATTCGAAAATCAACCCGCAGTACTTATCTTCGTTCTACCGTATTAAAATCTCATCGACTAGACCAGCGGAGGGAGGCGATGCAAACCGGGACAGGAGGGGCTCGTTTGGTAACAGCAATCCCGGGGGGGTCCCGGCCTTTTCCCGGAGAGAAATTTCCCCTAATCCGAAGGTTGGGAATAAAATCCCGAGGTTTTACACCTGTTTCTTCAGATTCCCGGCCGGGATTATTTTCCCGCGGCTATTTAACCCAGACAGCCAAACAAGCCTAAACCGGGACAGGAGCTAGGCGGATGCGGCGGTGGAGCGCCATGGAGCGGCGATGTTAGAGCGTGCTGCGTCGCAGCCAGCCACCCGCAGCGGGGCCAGAGGACCGGAGCAGGACCGCGCGCGCTGCCGCCGCTCCCGGTACCCCGTCGGGAGAAGGTAAGCCGGGAGCAGGAGCATGGCAGACGCAACGGTGGAGCTCCATGGATTGGCGGTTGGATGGATGTGAGCACGTTGCGCCGCCACCAGCCACGCACAGCCACGTCGGAGTAGGACCCTGCGTGCTTCCGCCGCCCTCGGTTCCCCGTCTGGAATATATCAAATCCGTTTCATGTTTCTTTCTGAACTTGGGCCGAAGGTCGAAAATGTATTGATCGGACGGATTTCGCTTTTGCTTATTTCTGAACTTGGGGACGCGGGAGTCCTGCGTGTCACGGTTTTCGTTCTTTCAATGTTATAACAGATCCATTTTGTTTTTCGAATGATTTTATTATCTAAACAAGAACGATGGATTTCGTTTTATTCCTTTCTGAACTTGGGCATGATTCTATTATTTCATTGAAAACCTGTATTGCCAAACCTGTGTGACCTTGTCAAATCACAACCGAGAATAAATGGATCCTGGTCGTGTTTGGAAGTCTTGAACGATGAAGATGATGCTTGAACTTTGGCGAAGGACGAAAGGCGCTCAAGTACGTTTTCAAGCAGCTATATGCTGGTGGAGAAGTGTGAACTATGAAGAGCTTGCTCTGTTTTTCGCAACTGAGCTAAAGAAGAGCAACGGTGCAGTACAAAGCTCTTCAGTCAGTTGATCTTTTCCTTTTTTTTTTCTGAACTTGAAGTCTTAGTTGTGAGAATGCACATTAGTCAGTTGAGAATGCTCTTCACTCTGGTTCAAGTTTAGTCTTAGATAGTAAAAATTCTGCTGTTAAGAGAAATTGCTCAATGGCCGTTCAGTTGGAAGGAATTAGGTACATTATATTAGTTAGGAGGTCCATACTAATTAAAAGTTTGATCTATACGTGAATGGATGGAGGCGTTTTTCCTTTTCCTGTTTTATTTTCAGAAAATAGAAGAAAACAAAGGAGAGGTTGTTGGGAAAAGAAAAAGGGCAAACATTTTCGAAAAAAATTGGAAAACTTCTGTGGGGGTTTAGGCAAAACATTAGAAAGACATTTTAAAAGTAAGAACCATAGGGCTGCATCTCGCCCATAATTTTTTTTGTGTGTGTCTCTACCTACCGGAACTTGAAGAGTTCTCGGAAGTTCCACACAAGTTATGCTTTGCGGATTTAAACATCAACATTTATGGAAGTTTTACTCACGGCAAAAATATGACCGTCTGTTCTATAATTTTTTTTTTGCATGCATCTTATATTTACATGTGCGACATGTGTGATGAACATTTAACGGACCGTGGCAACGCACGGGCATTCAGCTAGTTCGGTTTAATTTGTATACAAAAGGTAAATATTTGTTTGAAACATTTCAAGATTTTATTCAGCAAGAGCACATTATAGAGAGAAACGTGAACGGCGCCACTCCTTGTTTCAGCTTATTTTAGATCTTTGAAATATGAAACTGCTCTGCAAATATGGACCTGGTTATCTACGAGAGTACGAGACTATGATGGTTATGTAACTTTGGAGTTTCTAAAAATTTGAAAGAAATCGCTAACTCAGAGGATATTATTGATTTAGAACCTGCAAAACTCAACCATAGATATGACAATTTTCTCTATGAAAGTAGACACAAGTGGGTCTATTTATCCCTTGTCACACTTGCACATGGCACGAAATAAGTCGTTGGCTAGATAATGAATCTACGACGGGTAGGAAAAAAGATAATTTTTTATTTTTACACGTTCAATTATAGGTGTAACAGTAATTTTATAGACTTTTCTCCAACGTTGTTGTTGACCTTGGTACAATGCAATGGTTGGACTCGGGTCTAAGAGTGAAAATGTGCCTATTGGCTTCATGTCCTCTTCTCCAAGCCCGCGACTTTTCTTTAGCGTGCACATTGCTATGTGGATGGTTCAGGGTACGTAAGTAGATGAAGCTAGTGGTGGATCGAAGCTAATAGCAAGCCTCTCGATTATGATATTGGAGTATTCTTCAACGATTTCTCACAGCCAAGTCCCCCATTGGTTAACCTGTTTATATAGGATTGATCTAGCAACTTTTCAGATGAGACTGTAAACGTATGTAAAAAGATATGGGGGATGCTCGACAACCGTAATTGGGGCGGCAGCTCATGCTTTATTTTTTTTTATAAAGGGATTTTATTACTTAAAGAGTATTAAGTATTACACCCGGCCTCTGCATAACGGAGATGCACACAGCCAAAAACCGTCCAACATGTCCAAAGCAACAGAAATAAAAGAGCGGATTACATATCATCTTGAGAAATTGTAAGACCGCCCAAGCAAACTAAGAGGTGATCCGCAGGCTATGCGACCATCCATGCCGGGAGAAAAGCTCCATGGCTGCCTCCTCCAATCGCGACGAAACCTCCAAGAACAAATCCCGGTGCTCCACACGCTGAAGGACCGACCATAATCGGAGAGTAGCTGTGCAACGGTAGATAACCTATGGAGTAGAGTTACAGACATACACGTACGTATAAACGTACAATACAAGGATTAGATCTATACTAATATATTCTATCAGCCTCCCTCAATCTCAACTATGGGAAACATGTTGAGATTGCGCTTGCACTCCCTAAACAAAGGCTCAGGTAGTGGCTTTGTAAATATATCCGCGAGCTGATTCTTAGAAGACACAAACCGAACTTGCATGAGCTTCTTAGCAACACGCTCACGGACAAAGTGATAATCAACTTCAATATGCTTCATCCGTGCATGGAAAACTGGGTTAGAAGATAGATATGTAGCACCTATATTATCACACCATAAGACTGGTGGAGAATTAAGCTGAACTCCAAGCTCTTTAAGCAAAGTTTCTACCCAGATAAGCTCAGCAGTGGCATTAGCCACAGCTTTGTACTTAGACTCAGTGCTCGAACGGGATACAGTATACTGTTTGCGAGCACTCCAGGCGATCAGATTTCTCCCATAGAAGAGAGCATAGCCCCCCGTTGATCGCCTATCTCCAACATCGCCAGCCCAGTCAGCATCAGAAAACACAGAAACAGTGGAGGACACAGCTGGGCGAATGAATAGACCATGATCCAAGGTACCTTGAACAAAACGAAGAATCCGTTTGACAGCAGACCAATGATCCGCAGTAGGACTATGCAGGAACTGACAAACCCGATTGACTGCAAAGGACAAATCAGGCCGAGTGAGGGTGAGGTACTGCAAACCACCAACAATGCTGCGATAACGAGAAGCATCCTCATCAGAAAGTAGTGTACTATCCGTGGCAAACAACTTGGTGGTAGCAGACATGGGAGTATCAGAAGACTGGCATTTCAACATACCAGCACGTCGTAAGAGATCAAGAGCATACTTCCGTTGAACCAATGCAAGACCATCAGGCCGACGAGAAACCTCAATGCCAAGGAAAAAATGAAGAGGACCCAAGTCCTTGACAGCAAACTCCTTGCGAAGATTCTGAACCAAGCGTTCCACAGCAGGCGGTGACGAGCTGAGCACAATGATATCATCCACATAGACCAGAAGATAGACAGTGATATCTGGTCGATGAAAAATGAAGAGAGATGTATCTGCAGTAGAGGCCACAAACCCAAGATGATGCAGAACAGAACCCAGACGAGCATTCCAAGCTCGAGGCGCTTGTTTGAGGCCATATATAGCTTTAACAAGATGACACAAATGCTGAGGATGTTGAGAATCTTCAAATCCAGGAGGTTGTCGCATAAAGACTTCCTCCTCAAGAACCCCATTAAGAAAAGCATTCTGAATATCCAACTGACGAATAGTCCATCTGCGAGTCACTGCAAGGGAAAGAAGCAAACGAATAGTGGTTGGCTTGACAACAGGACTGACGCTGCCGAAAACCCTTAGCCACCAGTCGAGCTTTATACCTCTCAATGGTACCATCTGCATGTCTTTTTACTTTGAAAACCCATTTGGAGTCAATCACATTAATCCCTGGTCGAGGAGGAATAAGATGCCATGTACCATTATTAGTGAGAGCAGCAAATTCCTACTCCATAGCCTTGCGCCAATGCGGAACCCCAAGAGCAGCACGAAAGTGACGAGGCTCCGCAGAAGGATCCGCAATAGAACCCGCAACACAGGAAGCAATCCACGCCACAGTGCCATCCGTGCGTTTGCGAGGTTGACGAATACCACGAAGACTTCTGGTGACAGGCCGCAGCGTATCGGAAGGAGGAATCGGAGCTGAGGTCGATGCAGTAGTGGTCGGCTCAGGAGGCGGGGAAGCCTCGGTCGAAGCAGAACCATGCGACGTGGCCGGGGCAGCAGAGCCACCGGCGCATGGACCGGGTGCAGGCGAGTGGGCGCGCGCGCCATGCGGCTGCATGTGAGAGCCCGGGCCACGATCGACGTCGTTCCATGGACCGGGTGCAGGCTAAGGTGAGTGCTCGCCATGCAGCTGCATGGACGAATGATCGACGTGATCAGGCGCTGGAGCTGAAGGAGCGCCTCGAGGAGATGAATCAGAATCATCGAGGAGTTCCAGCCTTGCACCACGAGGAGTACCTGCACCATGGTTAGGAAGCAACAACGGGGAATGCACAGAATCAACAAATTGGTCAAGCGAAACAGGAGAAACAGTGGGAGAAACCGAGGATGAATGGGATGGCAAGTTGGAAAATGGGAAGACATTCTCATTGAAGATGACATCACAACTAATATACAAACGATTAGATGGAACATGAAGACACTTGTAGCCTTTGTGGATGGGACTATACCCTAGAAAAACACATTTTTGGGACCGAAATTGCAGTTTATTTTTGTTGTATGGACGTAGATTTGGCCAACACGCACACCCAAACACTTAGAAGAAGGTATAATCAGGTTTCTCCCCTAACAGACGCTCAAGAGGGGTTTGCATGTGGATAACACGTGTAGGCATTCGATTAATGAGAAAACAGGCAGTAATAAAGGCATCACTCCAGAACCGAAAGGGGACAGAAGCATGTGCAAGAAGAGTAAGGCCTGTTTCGACAATATGGCGATGTTTTCGTTCAGCACTACCGTTTTGTTGATGAGTATGTGGACAAGACACCCTATGAGCAACGCCAAGTTTCTGAAAGAAGGCATTGAGTTTGATATACTCGCCACCCCAGTCAGATTGAACATGAAGAATTTTGTGTTTAAGTAAGCGCTCAACATGGGCTTGGAACTGAATGAAAACATCAAAAACATCACTTTTGCGCTTAATTAAATATATCCAGGTGAACCGGCTATAAGCATCCACAAAGCTAACATAATAGTTATGACCACTGACGGAAGTTTGGGCAGGGCCCAGACATCTGAATAAATAAGCTCTAAAGGAGCATTTGTTACATGATTGGAAACAGAAAATGGCAGCTGATGACTCTTGCCTTGCTGGTAGGCATCACACACTAAATTTATTTTATTGGACTCTGATGGAAGACCATGGCGATGAAGGACATGCTGAACAATCTGGGACGGTGGGTGGCCTAGACGAGCATGCCAATGTGCACTTGAAGCTTTAAGAGCGCTGAAGACTTGTTTAATGAAGGGAGCATCAAGAAAGTAAAGGCCACCATGACACCGACCGCTAAGGAGAATAGCCTTCGTGAGGAGGTCCTTCACAAAAACACTATCAGGGTGAAACTCAACGTACACATGATTATCATTGGTAAGACGATAAACTGAAAGAAGACTCTTAGCTACATCAGGGACATGGAGAATATTACGAAGATGAAGATGTCTAGAGGAAGAGGTGGGAAGGAAAGCTTGACCAACGTGTTGTATGCGCATACCTTGACCGTTGGCCGTTTGCACTTGTTCCTTGCCAGAGTAGGGCTCCCTCAGATGCATCTTGTTCATCTCACTAGTGAGGTGCTCATTGGCACCAGTATCCATGTACCACGAGGAATCCACGGGGTAGGTTTGAGTCTCACCAGACGGCGCAGAGACATAATTGGCCATGGCGAGTTGACGCTGCAGGAAACGGCCATCATTGTGCATGCCCAAGAACGACTGGTCGAACCTCTTGAAGCAGCGGGCAGCGACGTGGCCAGCAACATCACAGAGCTGACACACCGTGGCAGCACCACGAGGGCCAAAGCGAGAATCAGACCACCCTCCCGAAGGGGGCACACCACCAGCCGGCGGCTTGGGGGTGTAGGAGGGCTTGGACGGCCCGGGACGAAAGGGTGAAGTAGACATCCCGGGAGCAGCAGAGCGCGGTGGTTTGCCTCCGCTAGTCTTCGCAAGATTGGCTGATGGCCAGTTGATGAGAGAACCGCGGCGCCCCTCCATACGGCGCTCCGTCGAGAGGATGCGCGCGTAGAGCTCATGCGGTGGCAGAGGATCATCACGGTTTTTAACCGCTTCCACCAGATTGTCGTAGTCGCCGTCCAGGCCATCAAGAACATAGCCCTGGAACTCGTCCGGACGAAGCGGCTGACCAATGGATGTCAGCGTATCCGAGAGCAGCTTCAGCTTGTTGTAGTAGACGGTGGCCGAGTCATCAAGGATCTCGGTCTTGCCCATCTCCGTGCGGATCTGAGAGGCGCGAGCGCACGACTTGGATGCGAACATCCGCTCGATGGCAGTCCAGGCCTAGGCCGACGTCTTGCAGAGCATGAACATCGAGCCAACGTCCGGCATCGAGGAGGTGAGGAAGGAAGTCAGGATCGCTTGATCCTGCTGAACCCACGCCGCGAACAAAGGGTTCGGGCGGGTCTCGTTGGCGACGGTGACCACGGCGGGAGGGCATGGGTAGGTGCCCTCGACATAGCCATGAAGGAGGTTGGATCGCAGCAGACCAACAACCTGCGCCCGCCACAACAGATGGTTGGCGGCGGAGAGCTTGACGGGGATTAGATGTCCGAAGAGGACCGGCGCGGATGACTGAAGTCCAACGGAAGGTGACGCGGCGGCGGCGCCCGGCATAAGGCCGGCGATCGCCGAGTCCGACGGCGCGGAGGTGGAGAGCGTCATGGCGGAAGACGTCATGGCGACGACGGCGGAAGATCGGATCGATCAGGCTGATACCACGTAAACATATAAAAAGATATGGGGGATGCTCGACAACCCTAATTGGGGCGGCATCTCATGCTTTATATAAGAGTAGAGTTACAGACATACACGTACGTATAAACGTACAATACAAGGATTAGATCTATACTAATATATTCTATCAGAGACATATACCGTCACCAGATTACCTACGTCTCCAATTCCTACATAAGCTACATATGCCATAACATGCATCGATCGATGCTAATACATTTGTCTTTGGCAATGCCTTCTTTCATTTGTTGGGATTTACTTTGCGTTGTTTTACTATATAGCTCTTTGTTATCTATTTTGTGCCATCAATTTCCAAGATTTGGCTATACCAGTTCGTACATACTTATTTCAACGAGGCTCACGATATCCATGAATAAATTTATAAATGACCTAAAATAAACACGGTAGAGATGGAATTGTGAATTAATAGTTAGGAAAAATGACGAGGGTGTGGATCAACCGAGTTGATAGCGTAAAACTACCAGTTTTCGCAATTCAATTGCATTTTGGTACCAGTTTTGCTTTGAATCGCATGGAGGTACCACATTTTGTCCGAGTTTTCGCAGAAAACCCAAAACCAGCTCTAACCACGAATTGACACCGGTTCTGACAGCCCGGACCCACCTGTCGGATGACGTGGCAACAGCGCGTGGACGGCCGTTAACGGACGTTAACTGAAGCTTCCGGGCCCACCTGTCAGGGTTAGGGGCAACATAACCGTGCCCAACAGCGCGTGGACGGCGGACGTGCGCGTGTGGAGTGTGGACATAACGTTAGGGTTAGGGTTCATGTCCGTGCGTTGACCCGAGCCCGCAGCCCGGCACTTGTTCGTCAGTTCCCTTAGGGTCGCTCGCCGCCGCCGCCGCCGGGAGTCGGCGCCGCTGCTGCTGTCTCCTCCGACCGCCATCTCCGCCGCCGTCCGTCACCATGCCCAGCTGGAAGGACGGATCCTCGTCCGGCGAGTCTCTGCTAGGGGTAAGCAAGCTCCTCTTCTCGATCTAGGGTTAGGGGTGGTATGAAATTTGATTTTTTGTCGATTAGGTCCTCTAATGTCGATAATTTGTGTCGATTAGGACATCACCGACATGGATTATGCTCCTGATGCCGTTGATGATCCCACATTTTGCGGTTTAGCGACGGATGCTCCTGTTTTTTGCCGCAACCACAAGAAGGAGCCCCGGAGGTGTGTTGCATTTGAAGGAAGCAACACTGGGCGTAGATTCTATCTATGTTCAGTGCAAAATGTAAGTGTTTAATTGTTTTGCATGAGAATTTCATATGTTATATTTAGATTTAGTGACACGTTCAGTGGTGAAACAATTATTCTAGTTATATTTTACTTAGGTATTTAAATTCTGCTATGGGCCTGTTATATTTAAATTTAGACTTAGGTATTCGAATTCTGCTATGGGCCTCTATGTTATATTTAAATTTAGACTTAGGTATTTAAATTGTCAATTGCTTACTTTACTTAGGTATTTAAATTCTACTATGTTATATTTTACTGCTATGGGCCTGTTATATTTAAATTTAGACTTAGGTATTTAAATTCTGCCATGGGCCTATTCTGTTATATTTAAATTTAGTCTTGAAACATTGAATGCTCTATTTGTGCAGCAAGTAGAGAATTGTGGGTTTGTGGATTGGGTTGATGGAGAATGGCCAGATACTGCCAAGAATGCAATCTCAAGACTTTGGGGAATGTATGAAGAGCAGAAGAGTGCAAGAATAGATGAGAGGTATGAGAAAGCAAAATTGGTGAAGGAGCTATCTGTTGAGAAAGACAAGGTTGAGAAGAAGTACACAAGTATGGTACAGAGTGTGAACAAGTTCATAGATGACACTTGCAAATCAAGTAGGGAGGCCAACTATGAGCGAATTATGCAGGAAGGAAGGGATGGTGATCTGAAAGAACAGATGGCCCTAACAATTAAACTGTTGGAGACACAAGTTGGTGAGCTGAATCAGATACAGGGAACTCAAGCAGATGTGCTGAAGGCCAAGCAGAAGAGCTATCTGATGAAAAAGAGGCTTTGAAGGCCAAGCAGAAGGATTGGGATGATGAAAAGGAGGCTTTGAAGGCAGATAGGAAGAAGCTAGAGCACCAGCTGTTTGATCTGTTCAAATTCAATAATGCAAATAAGGAGAAGCTGAAGAGAATTAAGGCTATCTGTGAGGGGTGATATCCTCAGCTGAGTAGAATCAATTATTTGTAATTCTGTGGTAGTAGTGAACTATGTCAATTTAGTAGCTATAATGTGTAATTCAAACTAGCCATGTTTTGTGGCTATCTGTGAGGAGTACAAGCAATGATTTGTAATTCTGTACCAGTAGTGAACTATGTCAATTTAGTATCTATGTTTGTTTGAGTGCCATTTTTTACTGTGAAAAAATCGAAAATAATTGTAAAAATGATCATTTAGGGTTGTCGAGACCCCCCGGAGCCTCGACAAACCAAAATGATCATTTTTTGGAAAAATTCAAAAATAATTGTGAAAATGATCATTTAGGGTTGTCGAGACCTCCCGGAGCATCGACAAACCAAAATGATCATTTTTTTGAAAAATTCAAAAATAATTGTGAAAATGATCATTTAGGGTTGTCGAGACCCCCCGGAGCATCGACAAACCAAAATGATCATTTTTTTGAAAAATTCGAAAATAATTGTAAAAATGATCATTTAGGGTTGTCGAGACCCCCCGGAGCCTCGACAAACCAAAATGATCATTTTTTTGAAAAATTCGAAAATAATTGTAAAAATGATCATTTAGGGTTGTCGAGACCCCCCGGAGCCTCGACAAACCAAAATGATCATTTTTTTGAAAAATTCGAAAATAATTGTAAAAATGATCATTTAGGGTTGTCGAGACCCCCCGGAGCATCGACAAACCAAAATGATGATTTTTTTGAAAAATTCAAAAATAATTGTGAAAATGAGCATTTAGGGTTGTCGAGACCCCCCGGAGCATCGACAAACCAAAATGATCATTTTTTTGAAAAATTCGAAAATAATTGTAAAAATGATCATTTAGGGTTGTCGAGACCCCCCGGAGCCTCGACAAACCAAAATGATATTTTTTTTGAAAAAATCGAAAATAATTGTAAAAATGATCATTTAGGGTTGTCGAGACCCCCCGGAGCATCGACAAACCAAAATGATAATTTTTTTGAAAAATTCGAAAATAATTGTGAAAATGATCATTTAGGGTTGTCGAGACCCCCTGGAGCATCGACAAACCAAAATGATCATTTTTTTGAAAAATTCGAAAATAATTGTAAAAATGATCATTTAGGATTGTCGAGACCCCCCGAAGCCTCGACAAACCAAAATGTTCATTTTTTGAAAAATTCGAAAATAATTGTAAAAATGATCATTTAGGGTTGTCGAGACCCCCCGGAGCCTCGACAAACCAAAATGATCATTTTTTGAAAAATTCGAAAATAATTGTAAAAATGATCATTTAGGGTTGTCGAGACCCCCCGGAGCATCGACAAACCAAAATGATCATTTTTTTGAAAAATTCGAAAATAATTGTAAAAATGATCATTTAGGGTTGTCGAGACCCCCCGGAGCCTCGACAAACCAAAATGATCATTTTTTGAAAAAATCGAAAATAATTGTAAAAATGATCATTTAGGGTTGTCGAGACCCCCCGGAGCCTCGACAAACCAAAATGATCATTTTTTTTTGAAAAATTCGAAAATAATTGTAAAAATGATCATTTAGGGTTGTCGAGACCCCCCGGAGCATCGACAAACCAAAATGATCATTTTTTTTGAAAAATTCAAAAATAATTCTAAAAATGATCATACACAAATAGCTATATTGTCTTACACAAAGAGTCTTGGAGACATAGTCATACACAAATAGTCATACACATATAGCAATATTGTCTTACACAAATAGTCTTGGGTACATAGTCATACACAAATAGTCTTGGAGACATAGTCATACACAAATAGTCATACACATATAGCAATATTGTCTTACACAAATAGTCTTGTGGAGACATAGGAGGGACACATTTAGCAATATTGTCAGGTATGTTTTCTCAGATCAACAGCAACTACTCTGCCACTTCTACTAGTCACTTGCCAAAGACCTATCTCACAGTTCTTAACACTACATTCTCTGGACCATTTCTTTGACTCTTCCAATTTCTCAGTGTAGAATGGTGTTATCTCCCATCTTGCAGTCTCCACCTTCTCCCTAGTTCCACTGTACTTCACCATCAGTTTGTTTCTAATGCCTTCAAGCATTGTCCTAATTGGTTTGTTCCTCACATCCAATATCATTTTGTTGAACACTTCACTTATGTTGTTCACAACAAGGTCAGTCTTGCAGTTGGTATCAAACAAATGCCTAGCCCAAGATTCATGGGGAATCTGCACCAACCAGTTGTATGCTTCCTCACTGTCCTTCTTTAGAGCTTCCATTGCAAGATCAAACCCATTCTTGGTATATGAGTAGCTTGATGCATCCATATACTTTTTTAGCTCTGGTCCTCTAAAACCTGCTCTCTGAAAGTTGGCATATATATGCCTCAGACAGAATCTTTGTGGAGAATTGGGAAAGATTTTGGAAATTGCTTTCAGTAGTCCCTGCATATGGTTTACAAGTATATGAACATAATTTCATGCACTGGATATGAATAAGTAATGAGTAAATCCAAATTGTGTAATTCAGTAGTATATGAGTAAACTACACACCAACCTTTTGCCTGTCTGATATGATTGTATAATACCCAAACTTTCCTTTCTTTCCAATGCAAACTTTCAGCTGGGTGAGAAACCATAACCAGCTAGCAGTATCTTCCTGATCAACTACACCAAAAGCAATAGGGAAAATGTTGTTGTTCCCATCCCTCCCAGTTGCAGCAAGTATTTGTTGGCCAGTGCTAAGTTTGATAAAACAACCATCTACCCCTACAATGGGTAACAAGAATTAATTACCTTACAGTGCTAATCATTTAGGTGCTACTATTAACAGAACAATTAATTGTAAGAGAGAGAATAATAATTTACCTGTGAAAGGTCTGCATCCATTAAGAAAACTCACTTTTGATGCATTTAGACAAATGAATAACCCATGAAATCTTGGATTTTGGCTGGGATGTTCAACCAGCTACTTAGTTGTCACTATACACCTACTACCAGGATTTGTTGTGAGAATAGCCTGCAAATAGTCCCTAAGTCTGGTATATTGTGCCTTCTGATCTCCAATGACAGCAGAAAAAGCATTCTTCCTAGCCCTGTAAGCTTTGCTTCTTGGCACTTCCACTCCATAATCCTGCTTCACATTCTCAATCAGTGTGTCAACACAAGTGGTGGGATATGTTCTAACTGTCTTCATAGACTTGGAAGTTAACCAATCAATGGTAACTCTTGTTGAAAGGACACGGATGTCGTCTAGAGGGGGGTGAATAGGCGATTTAAAATTATTACGGTTAAGGCTTGAATAAATGCGGAATAAAACTAACGTTTAATTTATCAAGCCAAAACCTAAACTAGCTAGGTTTACCTATGTGCACCAACAACTTATGCTAATCAATATAATCAACTAGGTGATAGCAAGATATATAACTTTAAACTCTATGGCTATCACAAAGTAAATAGCATAAGTAAGAAGCTCGGGTATAGAAATACCGAGGCACTTGGAGACGATGATTTATCCCGAAGTTCACTTCCCAATGGAAGCTAGTCTCCGTTGGAGCGGTGCGGTGTTCACCAATGTGAAACACCGAGTAGCCTTGATACGGCACACCGTATCTCCATTGTGTCTTACCACCAATGTGGCGAGGCACTTGTCACTATGTTGCCGTTGAGGTTGACAACTAGAACCTTTACAAGGATGAAGCACACTCCACAAGTTGGAGGGTCTTCACCAAATGCACCGAGCCACCAAGACTTGATGCTTCAAGGCCGGGGCACACACCACAACTCAATTGGTGGCTCCCGACAATGTCTTCATAGCTACCAAAGCTCCGAGACCAACAAGGTTGGGCCACCCTCCACAACCTAATTGGAGGCTCCCAACAAATCCCGTGAGCCACCAAGACTCCAAGAAATCAACAACCGTCTAGGGTACCAACGTGCCCTAGAGGAACAAGCTCTAGGGCACCAAAGCACCCAAGAGTAACAAGCTTCTCAACTTCACTTTCCACGAATCACCGTGGAGAACTCAAACCGATGCAACCGATGCAATGGCAAGAACACACTAAGTGGTCAAGTTCTTCCAACTCGAATCCAACCAAAGCAACTAATGCTTGGGAGGGATTTGAGAGGAAGAACAAGGAGAAACACCAAGAAACTCCAAAGATCTAGATCCAAAGTGTTCCCCTCACTTAGAGGAGAAATCGATCGGTGGAAACGCGGATCTAGACCTCCTCTCTCTTTTCCTCAAAAACTAGCAAGAACTATTGGAGGGATTGAGAGATAGCCAAGCTCAAGAGGGTCAACAATGGAGGGGAAAAACAGCTCAAGAAGTTGGCAAAGGTTAGGGGTCACTTGGGGAAGAAGACCCCTTTAAAGGGAGGCCAAAAATCTGCCTGTTGAGGCAATTTTCGTGCAAGGCCGGCCAGGCCGGCCATAGCCCGGCCATGATGGCTGGCCAGCAAACAGAGAGCCCCTGGCCATGGGGCCGGCCATTTGGCCGGCCATGCCGGCCTAGCCAAAACGGCGAAACTGAAATTGCAATATCTTTTGCATCCGGACTCCGTTTTCGACGATCTTGGGCTCGTTGGAATCACCACAACGAGCACTACAAGATTATGCATAGAAACATCATAGTCCAACAAAATATTATAATAACAAATGAGGAAAGGTTAAACCTCTCTCTTGCAAACCGGAACCGTCATATCTTTTGCAAATGAAGTCCGAAAGAGGTGAAACCAATTTTGTTGGAAAGAGGATGATAGTAGCTATCCTTGGAAATATTTGAAAACAACTAAGAGATAAATTATCAACACATGTATGTGTGGATAATTTCTCAAGGACAAACCGACAATATTTCTAATATCGAAAACGCAATGGAAGACGCATATGAAAACCGTTTTCGATGAGCTTGGCCTTGTCATGACAAGCACGACAAGGACCAAGACCACACCACGATAAGAAACAAATAAGAACCAATAAAGATGATGCCAATGATGCAAAGGTTTGAGCTCTCTACGACCGATACGCTAAAGCTCACTTGAGAGCCCCTCTTGATAGTACGGTTACCTATCCTAAAACCCGGTCTCCCAACTACACCGCGAGACCGGTAAAATAGAAACCCTATCAAGATCATACCTTTGCCTTGCGCATTCCACTTGAGCTAGATGATGACGATCTTGATCTCCTCTCAAGTGGATCACCTTTCTTGATTACGCTCCGCTCGGTGAAGCCTCGCATATTGCTCCCCATACACCAATATGGGAGAGACACTCTTTCGCATATCTTCACTTGCCCTTATCTTGTATGTTGATCAACTTGCACTTAGCCTTGATCAACATATAATCTTCTTCTTTTAGCTTCGACTCCAACATATGGAGTTCAAGCATTCCATACGGACCAACACCTTATCTTGTATGTTGATCAACTTGCACTTAGCCTTGATCAACATATAATCTTCTTATTTTAGCTTCGACTCCAACATATGGAGTTCAAGCATTCCATACGGAGCAACACCTTATCTTGTATGTTGATCAACTTGCACTTAGCCTTGATCAACATATAATCTTCTTCTTTTAGCTTCGACTCCAACATATGGAGTTCAAGCATTCCATATGGACCAACACCTTATCTTGTATGTTGATCAACTTTCACTTAGCCTTGATCAACATATAATCTTCTTCTTTTAACCTCAACTCCAACATATGGAGTTCAAGCATTCCATACGGGCCAACACTGCAAATATAACTCAAAGCACACATTAGTCCATAGAGATTGTCATTAATTACCAAAACAACATATGGGGGCAACCATGCTCTTTCACTTGTGTTCTCTCCAAGAGGTTGACATGTGTGCCTATTTCTGAATTTCCTGATGCAAAAAGTTCTCTCATGTGCTATCAAGGAGGCTGTGATGAAAAATGGACAACCTTTGGCCCTACCTTTATCAGTGCAATGGGCAATGATCCTGCTACTCTCATTCCTGTGGTATTTAAAATCTCTCAGCTGAGCAATGTGGAAATTCCTGAGAGCTACTCTGAACTCTTTCACATCTTTAAAGCATAACCTCAAACTAAACTGCTCACTGGGATCAGCCCTACTGGGATCATACCATATCCTCTTCTTCATCATTTTAAATTTCCTCTTCTTAGCAGTATTACTTGCACCATCATCATCACTATCACCTAATTCATCAGGGCTACTATCCTCATCATTTGAGGGTACAAAGTCTACATGCACTTCATCCTCTGGCTCATAGTGAGATTTAGTGGTTGGGCCTTGTCTCACTGGTTTCTTGGCTACAAAATAATCAGGTTCAGAAAATTCCTCACCATCAGATGCATTTTCTTCTTCCTCAGCTTCAAAGTATTCTTCCACATCAGTATCCCCTTCGAAGTGCAGAAATTTGTTCTCTCTTTGCTTTTTCTGGGCAGTAAGCTTCTCCATTATTGCAACAACAGCTGGATCTGGTTCTCTTTCTTTTTTCTGCCTCTTAAACTTTTCTAATAATTGAACTTCCTCTTCTACCATTATGCTCTGCTCATCATCGTCACTTGATATAACATCAACAGGAATATTCTCTGAACATCTATCCTTCTGGAAATTGCAACTCTGCTGTGTGCCAACATATACCACTTCTGACAAATCCATAGCTACTGGGAAAAGGTCTTCATCATGTGAGATATAGTTCACACCATCTCTGTCAACTGAAATTACTGCTACCTCATTCATCAGTTGGCCTTCTCCTTCATCAATGTTCAGTTCTATGGGCCAGGTTGCATTCTTTTTCAGCACAGTAATGTTCAGAATCTTCTCTTTTTCATACACGGCTAGCATCTCCTTCACCTGTACCATGCTGTCAATAACCTCCATGCCATTTTGTCCTTTCCCTTTTTCCTTAACATAGTACATGTTGTCTTTAATCCCATACCCATACCCTTCGATCATTGCTAACAAGTTGAGCACTGTTATATCAGATTCAGACTGAAATCTTTCCCCAGGAAAATTAAACCTAATTTCCCAAATATCATCATCAAGGCTACAAAGAAAATGCAATAAAAATCAGTAAATAATTTTAACTAACTAAATCTCTAAAATTATAACTAAATAGAACCAACTAAATCTGAAGATACAACTAAAAATGAAGAAACCTAACAAATCATGCAAATTTCAATCTGAAGAGCCATACATGTAACACTACATTTACAAATCAGACGAATTTCAATCTAAAATTATAACTAAATACAACTAACTAATGTGAAGAACCAACTAAATCTGGAGACTTACTCCACTGCCTCCGCGAGAGCTGTCGACGCCTGAGGGGAGGTGCGCGACCCACCGCCGCCGCCGTTGACGGAGTTGCCGCCACCGGAATGGCCGCCACCGGAATCGCCGCCGCCGGAATGGCCGCCACCGGAATGGCCGCCACCGGAATCGCCGCCGCCGGATTCGACGCCACCGGAATGCCCGCCACCGGATTCTCCGCCGCCGGAATGGCCGCCACCGGAATGGCCACCGGAATCGCCGCCGCCAAGAGTCGCCGCCGCCATCGGGGGAGCAGAGTGGAGTAGGACAACAGCGCGGGGGAAGTAAGACCTAATCCACGGCCCGTTATGTTGCCCCTAACCCTGACAGGTGGGCCCGGAAGCTTCAGTTAACGTCCGTTAACGGCCGTCCACGCGTTGTTGCCACGTCATCCGACAGGTGGGTCCGGGCTGTCAGAACCGGTGTCAATTCGTGGTTAGAGCTGGTTTTGGGTTTTCTGCGAAAACTCGGACAAAATGTGGTACCTCCATGCGATTCAAAGCAAAACTGGTACCAAAATGCAATTAAATTGCGAAAACTGGTAGTTTTACGCTATCAACTCTGGATGAACCACATGTTGCAAGATATGAGTAATATTGTCAACCCGGTTGATGTGCAGCGCATTCTCCAAATCCATTGATCATCAAAGTGTAATATTTCTTGTTAAGATGTAATCTCTTGTTGTAACAACCTCCGGGTGGGTTTTTAAAGCAGACTATATATAATACATGCGACCTGAGACCAAAAGGTATCGCTTCCCAGTAGTTATGTACAGTGTGCTAACGGAAGAGAATAGAACATTTTGATGGATTTATAAGTTGACCGGTAGCAAATCATGTCACATCCGCTGCGTGTTCCGCCCGTGGCTTCAAGAACAGCTAGCATGGCCCTGTATCATCAGCGAACAAGAGATCTGATACTTATGGGGTCACGAGCGCAAAATCTTGTCTCTACGTATGTTGTTTCAAAAAAGTAGTAGAATTGACATGCCCACACGGAGGTGCAAATGAACCCAAGAGGGATCTAAATTTCACAGAATATCTCACTATAGTAACACATGTCATTATCCAATGTACCCAACGACGAGTGAAGACCACTTTAATTAGCATCACTTGCTTCAAGAATTTCCAATCCACTAGATCACAAGCCTTCGATAAATCCAACGTATATACACAAAAACTTTTCTCCGGGTCTTTTTCTTATATTTGTATGGTGTATACACTCTAAGGCTAGCCGCTTTATCCGTAATCAAACGGCCAGTTATAAACACATTTTGCTTGGGGTATATTATCTCCCCCATATATAAGGGACCGCAAAGGATTCACAAGGCACTTCGCAAGGAAAAAAAATAAATGACAGTGCAGGGGCTAAGAGGGAGGATTCAGTGAGTTCACCCCATCTGTCGTAATTCCTAGTATAGTTCACCCCATCTGTCATAATTCCTGCAGAAAATCATCACAGCTTTGATTGTCACCCAATTCCGCTGAAAAAGCTCCGGGAAGCCATCCCGGCCTGGTCCAATCTAATGAAGTGTGTGCGCGATCTCCGCATCAGATGAGGCCAAAATATTAGGTCTGATCTTCATTGGTTGTACCTGATGACGACGGCTCCCTAGCAGTTTCCTTGTTGAAGGCATTGTCTGGAGATAGGACCTCTACAGGGTGAAAACCCGTGTTCGGACTTTTGTGGTTAGACAGGGCGACGATAGCGCTTGTGTACTGTTAACTTTTTGGACGCGTCGTTTTGGCGCTTGTGCACTGTTAACTTGTGCACTATTGATGATGCAATATAGGTGTCGTCAATGGTGGTGGTTTGTTCATGTTGCTGATGCAAGCCTATGATTACTCTGGCGGGGGCCTCTTTGTTTTTCTCTTTCTTTTTTGTTTTTCTTTTCGACTGTGTGCTTCCTTCATGTCTAGACTAGCTCTGGACATTTTGTTGTTACAAAGGCTGGCTGTATGTGGTATCTTTGGATATTAATATATTCCCTTTTTCGAAAAAAAAAAGACAACTAACAAGCTTCTTGATATTCTATAGGAATAATCTTGCTAAGTACTTGGGTTACGAGACGTATACCGGCCGTCATAACAATACTAATGTCTCTCAATCCTACACGGGCTACCCCTATGCCATGACATACATGCATGGTGCATGGATCGATACTGATACATATAACTTTGGCAATATTTTCCGCTACGAGATAGTTTGTGTTGTTTTACTCCTATATAGCTCTTGGATCTCTTCCTATTGATGTTTTACCGTTAGGTTTGTGCCATCAATTTTCAAGATCTGCTTGTCCTAGTTCCTAGGTACATGACATGTGTGTGGTTGGTTGTTCTAAAGCCGCGGGACTTGCGATACGCATGACTAAATTTATACATGAACCGAAATAAACGCGGTGGAGAGGGAATTACGGATTAGTAATTAATTAAGCAAAAAATGGTGATGGAATTGATGATCCACATGGTAACTAGATAGGAGTAATTGTTGATAGGTGCATCACTTGTTGACAGTTGTTGTAATTATATAATAGACTTGAAACCTTCATAAATGAATTGCATCACATGAACAGAAAATTGAAGGTCTTTTATTATTAAGTATTCCCTCTGTACTATAATATAAGATGTTATTACAACCAGTGTAGCAGTATATTGGTTCTAATAAGATATTATATTATGATAGGGGGTGGTTTTTCGACGCTTGCATGCTATCTTGCCCATTTTGATAAATTCATACTTTTACTTGGGTTAGGGGGTAAATTAGAAAAGGGTGGAGCGCTCATTTGGGTTCGAGGCAAGTTAGCCAATGAAAGTAAGATTTCATAAACAAAGGTGTTTTTAGCAAATAATAATGGTTTTGATATATGGCGTCAAATAAATCTGAATGAGAGCTTAACCAAGGAAAGTGAAGAGCAGTGGCGATATTACCACCCAGGACACGTGCACAAGCTTCGTGACGGCACCCAAAAGGAGCTTTGGTCATGGCCTATGGCGGCGGGCGACGGCGCCCCACGGAGATCCCGGCCATGTGCATGGGCATTGAAGTTGGGCTAGCTCCACGACCAGCGAAGAGGGTTTACACCGCACTATTTGTCTTGTAATTCCATTACCAAGGACCAATCCTTTGCCCGGGTGGATTAGTTTGCTCGTTAAATATGAAAATTTGTGACGATTTATTCCCACGAAAAGACATCCAAGGTATGAGCAACATACGAGGTAGACATGTAAATTGTGATAATGGATTACTAAGAACGTGGTGATTTCAAATTAGTGACTTGGTTATGAGAAAATAATAGCGCCAAGCGAATCCATGCGTATAAATGTGAGATTTATCCAGAATTTAATCAGCCCTATTTATTAGTGGTCGGTGACGTGTCTGTCAATAACGAATCGTCGTTGATGACTCCGTCAATCTCAAGATCTACTAGTTCAATGTCTCGACAATACTCATTCTATTCCCCTATTTATTTTGCACTCTCACTACTCTCACTACTCTTTAGTATCATCAGGTGGCTTGTTTGGATAACGAGTGTGTGTGTGTTTATTTTGCACTCTCACAACTCACTACTCACACTTCTTCGAGTAGTGAAGCTCGGGATCCAAAGTGTTCTTTTTTATGAACAAGAGTGGGATCCATGTCCTCTTCCTATTCCCCTCAACTTTTCTACAACACGCACATGCTCCACCTAGTGGGTGAACGATAGACATCCCAAACAAGCCACCTGATGATACTAAAAAGGTAATCTCAACACTACTGATGTCTCTCAATCCTACACAAAGTACCCCCAAATGCCATTACATGCATCGGTGGATGCTAATATGTAACATGTGCCCTTGTTGTTAACGGGCATGTTACCTACCATTGAAATAATAACGCCGATTATGTACAAATAAATACGAACACCAATGCCAAGTCCTGGGCGGGCTGGTTTCACCACAAGGAACTGAACATGTGAGCTAAGATAGTTCGCGTATTCACAAGATTATTTTGTGTTGTCTTAATATATAGATCTTCGATCTCTACTTATTGATATACTAGTGGCTACGGGTGTGCCATCAATTTCCAGGATCTGGTTGTACCAGTTGGTAAGTACATGGCATGTGTATTCTACGGTTGTTAGTCCTAAAGACACAAGATGTATGATATGCATGACATAATTTATGCATGAACAAAAATCAACATGGTGGAGAGGGAATTTTGAATTAATACTTCAGCAAAAAATGGTGAGGACATTGATGAACCACATGGTAACGAGATAGGAGTAATAGTTGATAGGGGCACCAGATGTGGTATATAAATTTATAATAGGCTTGAAACCTCCATAGATGAATGGTCACATCACACGGACTAGAAAATTGAGGGTGTATATATATTATTTAGTTTTTTTACATTTGCATGTTATCGTCCTCATTTTGATAACTTCAAAATTTTACTTGGATTATGGGGGGTGAATTAGAAAACAGGCAAGCTCTCATCCCAGGCAAGTATGCCATTGAAAGTAAAGAATTCATAAACAAACTTGTTTGTAGCAAATAATATAGGTTTTGATATTTGACATCAAATAAATGTGAAACAAGAGCTTGATCAAGAAAGTTGAAGAGGGCACAATGACGGATGACCAATCTTTTGTCGGATTGGATTAGTTTGCTCGCTGAAATGTGAAACATTCTGACAATTGAATGCCATGAAAATACATGAAGGATATAAACAACTAAGGAGCTATACATGTAATATAATTTGTGCCAGTTGATTATTAAGATAGTTGTGATTTCAAATTAGTGGCCTGGTTATGAGAAAAGAATAGTGCCAATTAAATCCATATTCTAGGCTATTTTTCAGTCGTAGGAGGCATGTCCGTATACAATGAGGCGTCGGTGATGAATTCATCAATCTCAAGATCTGCCAGTTCAATCTCTCAATGATGCTCATAGATGTAGTATGTGTATGTGTGGGATCGAGTGACGTATGTGCTTGTGAGTATTTGTGCTTGTACTATGTTTAAAAAAAAGGATATCATTGAACTCCTAAAGCACAACTTCATAGTGCACTAAATACTTGTAAACATCAGGTTGATCGTCCATCCTGTTTGAATTCCTCTTCGGCAAATGGCAGCTAGATTTACAAAAGGCTTTTTATGAAGTCTCAATCTATGGTTAATCTGTATTCTTTCAATAGCTTTGAAGTGATTTGCAGCCCGGAAACTGAAAATGTAGGCCGAGATCCATGAAGCTTGTTATTTTCAAAAATTCAAAATCGTAAACGTTTCAAAAAAATCGAAACAACAAATGAAACACTTTCTGCGCCAACTAGCCTCTTGGGCTTAACAGTGATAACAACTAAGCTTGATCAAAACTCAAAATTAGCATCATGAACTGACTTTTTCATCATATCAAGTAGGATTATCATGAATACTAATCTTGCATATCTTTAATTTATCTTGAAAAATCTTTCCGCTCCGCTTCAGCCCAAGCCTTCGGCGACTTGCCTCGCTCTGTCGGGACTTAGCCGTACTTATATGAATTTGGATCACAATAAAACAAAAATGTATTCTCCAAATCTCTTCATTAACAAATTGAAATGTTTCTTGTTAAGATGTAATATCTTGTTGTAAAAACCTCTCGGTGGGTTTTTCATGAAGACTAAATATAGACTACCTGAGACCAAACGGTATCACTTCCCAATAGTTATATACAATGCTCACCGAAGAGAATATAACATTTTGATGGATTTATCAATTGAACGATTGCCAATCATGTATCACTCGCCGAATATGAGTTGTGTGTTCTGCCCATGCCTTGAAGAACAACGACATGTTATCATTGTCGAACAGGAGATCCGATACTCAGGGGCACAAGCGGACACCATTATAGGCGCAATATCTTATCTCTTTGTACTTTGCTTCAATAAAGTAAAAATGATATGCCCACACAACGGTGCAATTTCACTTAATATCATTGTGGAAGATGGATCTGTATTTCACATAATATCTTACTCTAGTAACACAGGCTATTGTCATTCCGGGAGTCTACTTTTGCATCACTTGCTTAAAGAATTTCCAATGCACCCGATCACAAGCCTCCGATAGATCCAACTTATATGCGCAAAAACTTTTCTCATGTTATTTTTCTTATATTGTATGGTCGATACAATCTACGGCTATTACCTATAATCCCGGATACCGGCACACTTTTCTCTGAGTATATTAATTATCTCCACAATAAGGCCGGGGCCGCAAACGATTGACTAGACACTTGGGAAAAAATATAAACGACATTACATAGACTAATAGGGAGGAATTCAGTGAGTAAGATTTTACGCCTTTGGTATCAACGCAATCGTAGTAGAGTTCACCCCATCTGGCATAATTCCTGTAGCAAAACGTTGTTTGGCCTGATCACAACTTTGATTGCTGAAAAAGCTCCGAGACGTACAGTCCCGGGATTTTGGTGGTCCAATCGGATGAAGTGTGTCCGCAATCTCCGCTTCAGAAATATATTTACACAAGTGCTCATTCATTTCTGCCATCACCCTAACTTCAGAAAGATCAACAACCTCTCTAGAACCAAGCTCGGATCAGCTGTAATGTCCCGGGGTTTTCCCCAAATTAGATTTTGGTTGTTATTTTTCTTTTTGCATCATCATGACATCATCATTCAATCACCTTGCATAATTTTGCAAAAGAAAAATCAAAATATTATTTTAACAAAACTATTTTTGATTTGCAAATCAATCCTATGGTTTAATAATTCCACCCCTCTCTCTTTTCGATTTTCAAAATAATTCTCAAAATATTATTTGGGAGAATTTATAAAATATTCATAATTAAAATAATATTTTGGAATTGTTGCAAACTTCTCTCTATTTTCTTTTCTCTATTTTCTTTTCTTCCTTTCTTCCCTAAATCTTTCTATCCTTTCCCTATCCTAAATTTCGAATTGGGAAAATCCCAGAAAATTCGTAGCAGGCCAGGGCAACCTTTTGAGCCCGGCCTCCTTTCAGCCTTCATCATCTTCTGGCCATCTCTTGTTTTTTTTTTTTCCTCCTCTCTCCCTTCCTTCTTGCTGCCCGGTCCTTGCCCACACACGCACGCCACGCACCCCCGCTGCGCCATCTCGCTACTTGCACCCTGCACACCCCCTTGCGCACTCCTACACACTCTCACTAGCTGCACCTGCACCGTCGTCCTCCAGATCGAGCGGAGGAACCGGCCATGCCGCAGCAGATCATCTTCGTCGCCAGTTCTCTGAACCTGAAACTCTGAACCATGCTAAATTCAGTTAACAGCGCCTCTGTAGCTCCATCTAACACACGAGCCTGAGTCTATCACAAACCGCAGCTCAGCCCAGTGGCTTGCTGCTGCCGAACCAGCAAACCAGCCCAAGTTCGATTCCCAGTTCCCCACCCTTTTCCTGTTTTCTTTTCCTTTTGTTTTATTATTTTGCAATATGTTTATTTTCATATCTTTTAATTGGTATCTCCAATTTTAAAGTGTTATATATGAATTTTGATCAGAAAAATGTAAGGAATTTGAATATGCCATCAATGCTCATGTTTGCATCATGTAGCTTGCATTTTAGTTGTGTTTTGTTTATCACCTAAATAATTAAATATGGAATATGTGGGTTCTAATTTAATTGTTGACCCGGTTCCATTTAATTTTGTGTAGCTCACCCATGCATTGTTTAGACTTGCTAATAACATTTAAATTTGATGGCTAGAAAAATAACTTGAACCATATATTTAATTGTCGGAATCTCGGTTCCGTTTAATTTGGTTAAGTTGCATCTCTCATGTTGCCATGTCATGCATGCATTGCATCAACATGCCGATTCTTTTGCCGTAGTAGTAAAATGCATCTTTTCTATTGTCCAGTGTTCGTTGCTTCTTCGGGAATAGGACGTTGAGTTGGTGTGAGCAACGACAGGTTCTGCTACCTCTACCGGATTGCAGGCAAGTGATACTCCCTTGCTATCTTCGCTTGTTTTCTGTCTCTCACTCGTCCTATCTTTTGTTCCTTGCTAGCCTTATGTATCGATGCTTGTGTCCCGATCCTATATGCATGTTTACCTTGCAGCCATGATATGCCACCACCCCCACAACCTACTACCCTGTTGTTTGTTTACCTTGTTGGCCTGCGAGTCGTAGCGCACGCTTAGCCTTGTCTTGCTCGAGTCTTGCTATCTTTAGCTAGTCTTGCTTTAATATGATAGTTGGGCTAATTCACATGACAATCTTTAATGTTTGGCGATGGGAATAATTAATAAAGATAAGGCACCGGCAGAAGGCCAATCGTGGTGATTTGTTCTGCTAGTGTCGCCTAGGACCCGAGTTCTTGTCCTCTGATCCAAGAATGAGCGCACTACCCACATGTGGGAGGAAATGGGACTCCCCTCGACCTAGTACCGGATCTGCAGCCTTGTCCAGGGCGCCACAAGTAGTTCGGGTGTTTCCATTTGCGCGGCGCTTTATATTGTTGCAGGTACACGGATGGGACGCCTCCGGGACTTATACGTGATGGTTACTTACGGTAGGGTTGCGGACCGTGCGTTAATCGCATGTGGAAGGAGGGGCAATCGTATGAGTGTTCCCTCCCGAAGCCGTTCTCGCATCGGCTAAGTCCACCTCGGAGCTTCGGCCGGACTTTCAAGGTGGGTCAGACTTAGCTAGGTGGTTCCCTGGACAAGTGCGGTAGTGAAGGAAAGTGTAGCGTCGGACACCCTGCCAGCATACCCCGGAAGTGTGCTAATTGCATGGCAACAAGGGTTGAAGTGCGTGTGGTTACATTTGTGCACCCCTGCAGGGTTAAATCTTTTCGAAAAGCCGTGTCCGCGGTTATGGACGACTTGGTGATGATGCTGGCTAACAAGATCATAGACAACATACACCTGATGTTAATAAATTGATTAGTAAGATAGAGCTACTTCAATAATAAATTATAAAATTGCCAACTGTGTGAGTGCCTTTGGGCTTGCTGCTCGTAGGATAAACGGGCTGGTAAGGAATCGGCTGGGTTATGTTTGGTGTTAGTATAGGTGGTTACCTATGCGCTCTCTTACCTCCTCTCTATTAGACGAAAGTTGTAGTGTGTCTCTATAAGTTGTTAGTGCTGCTTGCCGCCGCCTCAATCGCTAACCCTCTTTCCCCGGAATTCCAGCTTTGATATCTTGTGAGTATTACTTGCCAGTACTTCTACTAGTACTGACCCCTTCGGGGCTGCTATTCCAATGCAGCCAACAGGTTTGAAGTCTGACGACGTTAGCTTGGGAATCCCTCCGGCTAGGCTTGGCCTGGGCAGGGATATGGTGCCTTTGCTTATCTTCAGGACTCTTAGTCCAATTTGTATCTTGTCCGTAGCTGGACGCTACCCGCTTCTGTTGTTAATTGGATCTTTGTATTGTATCTTGGCTCTTGACTCGGTGAGTCGTTGTTGTATATATGTTCTTTTGTGGGTTCCATCGAGAACTGTTGTAATGTTATCACAATTCCACCCGCATAACGTGTGTGTTGCGACCTGCACGTTATGCCTGGTGGGCGTCCTTTAGGATCGTTATTATGCGGATTTGGCTGGAACGCTAAATCTGCATAGTACCGATCTTGGGGCGTTACATCAGCTGTGATTTTTTTTTCGACAATAAATCATGGGAAAACGATATGGCCATTTGAGAAAGTACAAGCTGATCATCCTGCCAGTCCCCATTCTCGTCTTGTAGATAAGCACGAGGTGCCTTGGAGTGCCAAATAAACAGACAGGGCATGGAGACTAGTGAAGCTCGGGAGCCAAAGTGAAGTTTCGTCGAAAAAGTCGCTATGTACCTCCATGTCCGCTTCCTCTGGCCCTCAACTTCTCCACAGCATGCACACGCCCTGCGACAGCGGATCAGGTTACGAGAACTACCTGTGTCTGAATAATTGACAGTGGTGGTTGATCGCTAGTCATCGCTAACAACAAGGATCCCAATCATTCTATAGAAGTAATCTTGATAGGTACTTGTGTTAAGAGAGGTATACTGTCACAACAATACTGATGTCTCTCAATCCTACACAAGCTACCCCTATGCCATGACATATTGACATGCATGGTGCATGGATCGATGCTGATACGTGTAACTTTGGCAATGTTTTCCGCTTTTTATTTGTTGAGATTTACGAGATTAGCTTGTGTTGTTTTACTCCTATATATAGCTATTCGATCTCTACTTATTGATGTACTACTGCTAGGTTTATGCCATCACTTTCCAAGATCGAGTTGTACACTTGTACCAGTTGGTAGGTACATGACATGTCTATTCTACGGTTGGTCGTCCTAAAGCCGCGAGACTTGCGATATGCATGACTGAATTTATACATGAACAAAAATAAAGATGGTGGAGAGGGAATTTTGAATTACTAATTAAGCAAAAAGTAGTGAGGTTATTGATGAACATGGTAACGAGATCTGAGTAATTGTTGATACGGGCATCACTTCTTGTAGTATATAGTAGACTTGAAACCGGATAATAGCAAGCTGAACATGGGGCATTTGCACCCGATGTGGACAAACATTTTCGAAATGTTCAAAAATTCTATAAAAAAAAATGGGCGCAGCGCGCATACATGTGTAGATTCTATGTGTTTGCCGAAAGTTTCGTGGAGAATTACTTGACCTATGTAAAAAAGACAAAAACATGTGTTATATATGTCCCATGTATATCACACAAATTTCTTTTTTTTTTCGAGGAAAATAAAAAAATATCGCGAGACTTTGCGTCATGCACATGTTTATGCGAGATGTATGCGTTGAATTTTATTTCTGAATTTTTTAACATTTCTTAAAAATATTTTAAACGTAGTTTTCAAAAGCAGGTGTGAAAGACCCCATGTTCTCCTTATTCACACTCACTTGAAACCTCCATAAATGAATGGCCGGATCACATGGACTAGAAAATTGAGGGTATTTATATAATTAAGTACTCACTCTATACTATAATATAAGATGTTATTACAAACAATATAGGAGTATATTGGTTGTAATAAGAAGTATATTGGTTGTAATAAGATATTATGTTATGGGACGTGGGAGTTTTTTCGGACGCATGCATACTATTGTGCCCATTTTGATAAATTCTGACTTTTACTTGGATTAAGTAGGTGAGTTAGAAAATAGGGAAGCTCTCATGGGTTCGAGGAAAGTAAGCCCTTCAAAGTAAAGAGTACATGAACAAACATGTTTTTCAGTAAATAATAGTAAAGGTTTTTCATATCATAGCAAAAGCCCCCGCGTCCCCCGCGTCGCTCCCGTTGGGGCGACACGGGCGGAACCCTATCCCTACACCTCCGCCGCCACCCCTCCACCAAGCTCCCTCGCCGGCGCCGGCGAGAGCCGCCGGGCAAAGCCCGTGCGGCGCCGGCGGGATCCTGCAGTTGAAGCTCCCTGTACGCGCTGCCCCATCTGAAGCTCCCCGTCAAATCTCCCTCCTCTGAAGCTCCTCTGCCCCCGCGTTGCTCCTCCGACCGGCGAGGCCCTCCCCGGATCCGGCTGTCCCCGGCATGGGTCGGGCACTGCCGGCTCCCCCTCGCTTTCCCCCGCCGCCCTCTGCTTCGTCCACGCCCCTGTCGCTCCTCCCGCGCGGTTCCGGCGCGACCGGCCTCCTGGACGCTCTCCTGTGCCCTGCCGGCGCGGCTGGACCTCGTGTGGAGGCCGCCCTCCTCCCCCTGCCGGCTGCTCCCCTCCACCCCTCCCCTCCGGTTGAGGCGAGCGTCAACAGCTACCGTGGACTTTGGGAGGTGGTGTTCTGCTTTGCTTCGGGTGAAAACCCACTACCGGTCCTGGCCGGTGCCGACAACGGCGACGCCGATGGGCGCCGTCTTCCTTGATGAAGGTGTTGTCGGGAAGTCTCCGCAGTCCACCGATCTCGTGGGTGTCCCGGGCGAAAGCCTAGATCCAGATTCTGGATCGGACGACGACGGTGTTCGTGACGTCGTTACCCTCTTTGGGGCGTTGTCTTGGGGCGCCAAGTCCGTGTTGGTTGTTTGATGTCTCCGTGCAGCCGGTGCCGCTCCCCATCGAGGTATGTTGATTGCTCCTGAAGATCGTCCAAGCTTTGGAGGTGCCTATGCTTTTGTTGGAAGCCGGGTTAGCGAGCTCTTGATCTACTCTTGGATCACCTCGTTCCTGTCAATGCCACTCCCTCTCTTCGAGTGGTGTCGACAGGTGGCGACCAGAAAACCAGCGGCCATGGCGTCTGCCGCGCTGGTTAGATGAAGATGAAAGCTGAAGCCTGACGATGTCTTTGCCGATTGGTCAAGATCTTGATGTAGACCTTGTTTCCCCTCTTCTGTAGTTCTGCTTAGTCTGTGGTGTGTAGTTCTCTTCTCTTCACTGTTGGAGACGTTGAGTTTCCCTCCTTCTTCTCTTTTTTTCGTTTTTGAGTCACTTGTACTCGTTTACTTCTCTTAATGAATAAAAACAGCACTGATGCTGCTTTTCGTCAAAAAAAAAAGGTTTTCATACTCCCTCCGTCCAAAAATAAGTGTCTCAAATTTGCTCAAAAGTGGATGTATCTAGACATGTTTTAGATATAGATACATCCACTTTTTGTCAAACTTGAGACACTTATTTTTGGACGGAGGGAGTATCTGGCATCAAATAAATCTGAAACGATAGCTTAATCAAGGAAAGGGAAACACACTTTATTTATGAATCAGAAGAAATGTTTACAGCAATTTGGACCTCCGCTGGAGGGTGAATAAGCCATAGATGACGACCCGTATCTAAATTTACAGTGTGCTTTGCTTTTTTTTATATAAAGGGATTTATTACTTAAAATGGTTTAAGCATTACACCCGGGCTCTGCATAACAAAGATGCACACAGCCGATAGTCTCCAAATGAAAACATAAAAACATAGGCTTCAAGTTACACCTCATGAGATTGTGCACTCCGCCTATGGTGGTGGTCCGATGCGAAAATCACTACGCCACCCATGTTGAATAAAAATGTCCCTCGCCGTAGTCTCCAGTCGCGCAGAAGCCTCCATAAAGAGGTCGCGAAACTCCACGCGTTGTAACATGGACCACGAACGGAGCAAACTTGTGCACCGGTATATTACCTGCAAGAGAGAAACATTTTTACCATTAAAAACCTTGTCATTTCTACATAGACAAAGCGACCAGACAACAGCAATCGCTCCCACCCTTATTATAGTTCTAAACTTGTGATCAATTCCATGCAACCAGTTTCCGAAAATATTCGCAACCGATTTTGGAGGATACAAATTAGAAGCAATTTGGATAGTTGACCATATAGAACGCGCAATCTTACATTCGAAGAAAAGGTGCTTTATCATCTCATCATGGAGACAAGAAGCACACTTCGTACTTCCTTTCCAATTACGCTTAACAAGGTTATCCTTTGTGAGAATAACTCCTCGACGAGCATACCATGAGAAAATTTTTATCTTTAATGGTATTTTCATCTTCCAGAGTTTCTCACACTTAACCAACGGCACATCGCTTTGGATGAGGGCTTTATACATGGAATCCACTGAGAAACGACCGTTCTCATTCAGAGTCCATCGGAAAACATCCGACCCCGTTGAGAGCTGAACCATGGTTAATCTCTGTAAAAGAGCATTCCATGTTGCAAGTCTGGGGCCGGTTAAATCTCGCCTGAACGCCACAATTGGAGGAGAGGTCCGCATAGTCTCAGCTAGCGTCTCACTCTTATGACGAACAATATTGTAAAGAGCTGGATATTGATCCTTCAGAGGGGCATTACCAAGCCATTTATCCTCCCAGAATCTAATTTCCGACCCGTCACGAATAGCGAATTTTCCAAAGCGGAAGAAATGTTTCTTCGTTGCCATGATCCCGGCCCAAAAGTGTGAATCACCTGGTTTCCATACCACTTGTGACAAAGCTTTTGAACCGACATATTTGCGTCGTAGAAGTGTTTGCCACGTCCCTTCTTCCGAGAGAAGCTTATAAAGCCATTTTCCTAGAAGGGCCGAATTCTTAACCTGTAGATCATGGATACCAAGTCCACCTTGATCTTTAGGTCAGCAAACCACATCCCACCGAGCCAGTCTATATTTCTTTTTCTCACTATCCCCTTGCCAGAAGAATCTTGAACGAAAATAATCAATTTTCTTCAATACTCCTTTAGGCAACTGGAAAAAAGATATCATATACAGCACCATATTACTTAGTACTGAATTTATGAGTACCAATCTCCCACCTAAGGATAGCAATTTGCCTCTCCAACTAGCCAATCTCGCTTCGAACCGCTCCTCAACATGCTTCCATTCAGCATTAGTCAGTCTCCTATAATGAATAGGTATACCAAGGTACCTAATCGGAAACTGACCTTGTTCACAGCCGAATAATTCCGCATATTGAGTCGCAAAGTCCTGGGCTTCGCCGAAACAAAACAACTCACTCTTATGGAAATTAATTTTTAAACCTGATAGCTGAACGCTGATAAAATTAGCGTCATGTTCAAAGCTTTTTCCAGATCATGTTCCATAAATAGAATTGTGTCGTCCGCATATTGGAGGATAGATAAGCCACCATCAACTAAGTGAGGTATGACTCCTTCAACCTGTCCATCCAATTTTACCCGCTCAATCATGACCGCTAACATATCCGCCACTATGTTAAATAGAATCGGTGAAAGCGGGTCACTTTGTCTTAGGCCTTTCTTTGTTTGGAAGTAATGACCAGTATCATCATTCACTCGAATGGCCACACTACCTCCAGTGACAAAGTTCCGAACCCAGGCACACCATTCCTCCGAAAATCCTTTCATACACAAGGTCTATTGGAGAAACTCCCAATTGACCTTGTCGTAAGCCTTTTCGAAGTCAATTTTAAATATCACCCCATTCAATTTCTTACGGTGCATCTCATGAACCGTCTCATGTAATACGACTACACCATCGAGGATATTCCTCCCCTGCATAAATGCAGTCTGTGTAGGTCTAACGACATGATCCGCGACCGTGTTCAACCGAATGGTTGCCACCTTAGTGAAAATTTTGAAGCTGACATTAAGGAGACAGATAGGCCGATATTGCTAGATCCTCTCTGCATCCTTAATTTTTTGTAACAAAATTATTTCACCAAAGTTCAGGCGAAAAAGCTCAAGCTGCCCGTCATGCAAAGCATTAAACATAGCAAGCAATTCAGGTTTGATGATATCCCAAAAGTTTTGGTAAAACTCGGCTGGGAATCCATCAGGGCCTGGAGCCTTGTTATGTTCCATCTGAAAGACTGCTTTTCTCACCTCTTCTTCAGTAAAAGGTGCGGTAAGAAAAGCATTCTCATCATCCGAAACCTGAGCTATGTCATCTGTACGAGACTCGTAAAGAGAAAGATTGCCCTCCGCTGGCGCCCCGAACAATCCCTTATAATATCTGGTTATATACCTCTTTAGCTCTTCTTGTCCTTCAACTAGTCCGTCTTCTTGATGAAGTGAGTAAATAAGCTTCTTCCTATGCCTGCCATTGGCGACATTATGGAAGTACCTTGTATTCGAATCACCTTGAAGAATGAACTTAGCCTTAGACCATTGATACCATTTGATTTCCTCTTCGCGTAACAGTTTCGCTAACAACGCATTTGATTGACTCTTGAGTTCAATCTGGTCTGTCGTTAGCGGCTGAATTTCCGCGATCTCTTCGAGTTCATCAATAATGGCAGCCAGACGAGCCTTTTCTTTTTTCAAGAAGACCAGTTGTGTGGCACGCCCAACCCCTAAGGTGTGTGCGTAAATTCCGCAACTTATTATTCCACCTCTGAACAGGAGACACACCCTCAACCGGTTGATCCCATATTTGCTTGACCATCTCCATAAAACCGTCACGGGTCAACCACCCCAATTCAAATTTAAATTGGGGTTTACCGTTTGGTTTCGGTAGACCAGTGGTCAAAATAATCGAGGCATGATCCGATAGAGTCTCGATACGTTCTAGGGCGCGTACAGACATCATAGGATATTTGGACTCCCATTCTGTGTCCATCAGCACACGATCTAGCTTTTCGTATGTCGGCTCCAGCAGACTGTTCGCCCAAGTAAACTGTCTACCTGTCATATGGACCACTCTTAAATCCAAGCTGTTAATGACTGCATTGAACAGAAAGGGCCAATGACTATCGAATCAACCTCGACTTTTCTCGTGTCGGATTCTAAGCATATTGAAGTCCCCACCTATAAGGATAGGATGCGGGTTATCTTTAGCTAGATTAACCAATTCACGCAGAAAAGCCGCCTTATATTCCTCCTGCGCAGCACCGTACACAGCGACCAAACTCCATATGAAATTATCAGCTTTGTTCCGGATATGAAACTTTATATGAAAATCCGCATCCGAAACCGCTAACACTTCCATAGCGTTTGAATTAACGCCAAGTAGAATGCCCCCAGACCTCCCACGCGGTGGATGAGAAAACCAATGGAAATCCATACCGCCAGATAAACGGTTAAGGACATTCACTGGAAAGTCTCTTCTACCCGTTTCCGAAATGGCCACAAAGTCCAATTTATGATCTTGGATGCACTGTGCGATATGTAAATGTTTAGCCAAGTCACCGAGACCTCTGCTATTCATAAACATGCCATTCATCGGGAAACTCTTGGAGATATTCGGCCCTTCTTGATCCGTTTTGCAGAGGCGTTCCTAGATTTACGACCAGAGGCTTGCAGGTCATAAACAGACCCTAGCCCTGCCCCATCTAGGTCCACCTCCGCCAACTCCCCAACTAGATGAGATAGAAGCTGACCATCGACATTGTCAGTCGCCTCGTCCTCATCTAGTGGGGTAGCCGTCGGCCTACTCGAAGCATTAGGATAAACCTTTACTCGATCAAACTCCATATGCTTTAGAGCATTTGCCGAGACTAGAATCTCCTCCTCATTTCTTCCCATGGTAACGCCAACCTTATGAAGTCTAGACGATACTTGATGTGTAGAAAGTGAAATAATAGACTTAGGCTTTGAAGACGTACCCGGAGTAAGCAGCTCGTTCAGCATGGCTTTCCGTCGCATAGCCTTGGCGAGGGAGTCCTCGTCCATAGCGACGGAACCATCCGCCGCCACCGCATAACGACTGCTACGTCGCAACACAGCCGCGGCCGGGGGCTGCACCTTTGCCGGCTTATCCATGCATAGGGGTTCAGTTGCGGTAGCAACCCCCAACATGGCCGGCAGCCCAGCCCCAGGCAGAGCCACCTCCCCCCCCCCCCCTCCGGAAGTCGAAGTAGACGGAGTGGGCGAGGAGATCGGCGACGTCCGTAACCCCCCAACTGGAGAAGAGCCGCAGTAGCCTCCCCCGTTGGGTGCGGAAGGAGGGGTACTCGGCGCGGCCAAATCTAGCTGAACACCCCCGACCATAAGGGAAGAGAGGCGGCCCTCAGCCGGCTGCACACCCCCTCCCCCGGAGGCAGTCAAGGCGGGCTGGCCGTCCGGGGTCGCCGGCTCCCCACTGGTGGGTGGTAGGGGACGCCGAACTCCCCCAAAAGTCGGTGAAGGAGGGAAGGCCGGCGTGACCGGCGTACATGAACCACCCCCGACGATTGGAGAAGCTGAGCGACTCACCATCGCCGCCACCCCCCCCCCCCCCCCCCGGATGCTGGTGTAGACGGGGAAGGCAAGCGACCAACCAAAGCCGGGGGTCTCGGGTTGATAGGTGTAACAGCCCTACCAATGAGAAGAGACTGAACAGCAGCAGCCAAGCTGTTGCCACCTACAGCTCCGGAACCCGGCGCAATGGTCATCTCAATATCACCATCCCCCTCGCGAGCCGGAGGAGCATTGCCCGAGTCCTGGCCAGAACCCGGGTCACCTCCTAGCCCCTTATCAGAGGGGTCATCAGAATCAGTACGGCTCCAAATCAAAGGCACAAAGTCTGCCTCCGGAACAAAATCAGCTGGCTCCGGTCGGAAAGTGAAGTCGTATCCCTTTAGCCTTAGGACCCCATCTGCCTTAATGTACGGCCCAAGATCGTCTCTCCTCTTGAAGCAATTTGCCGAAGCCATACCCACAAGAATGCGAGCAATACCTCGGCGGCGAAGCGCAAGAAGATCGACGTCAATAGTAGTCCCAATAAGAGTACCGACAGCCCACAAGCCCAAGAAATGCCGCAGCGGATACGGAACACCGGTTACATGGACCCAAACCTGGTGCAGCTCCATCTTGTACGGAATCTCCTCGGGTGTCCACTGACTAAAGACCAACTTGGCAGCCAATCTCGGAACCCCCTGCTCGAGACCATCCACCCTCTATAAGTCCTCCAACGATGGGAAACCAAGCAGAAAGGAGCTAGCACCATGTGGTAAAGCCTCCCACTTCCACG